>VZQC01014891.1:3599356-3958523 GCA_009823505.1 Rhizomys pruinosus
TATTATTATTATTATTAATATTTGTCGCTCTCCTTGTCGCTCTGTTCCCGGCCGGCAGGAAAAAGGAGAGGACACACTCTTGTTCTTCCAGACGCAGTTTATTCAGGCAACTCTTACATCATCATCATCTCTTCTTCTCCTTCCCGTGTCCCCTACTAATAATCTCTTCCCTCAACCCCGCCTCCTGCTAGGGTGCGAGCACCGTGGCGGTCTCTCATTGGTCTGTAAGCGGTATGCACAATATACGGAAGTCAGCGGACATGCTAATGAGGGTTCAGGTTTGGCGTTCTCTTGTTGGCTGGGGAATGAGCTGGGCAGTCAGGCCACAATCAGGCGATAAGACCTGGCCAGGGTCCAAAGTGCCATTTTGGCCAACGCCCACTCTCCACATCTCCCCCTTTCTTTTATAATATGGCAGAGAGAATGCCTGTCTTAGGTTGCCCCTGCAGAGGTATTCCTTACCCGTCATGGGGTCAAACAAACAGCATGGGTTTGTTCCCTGTCTTAGGTTGGTAATACATGCAGCGGGTCTTACCCGTCTTTGACTACTTCTCTAGCATGCCAAGCCAAACTTGAGGTGAACTGCCCAGTTCAATAGCGGCAAGAGCCTGCACGAAGAACGCTCTTTCTCTGCGCTGATTGTTCCGCATTCGCATCAGACACCACAGACACAATGACCCGCGCAGGATTATACTGCAACCCAAACCCGCTATTCCAGCCCACTGCTGTAGGTGAGACACCGCCTTCGACATCCAAGAGATAAAACCCTCCGACATGAACAAGTCTACTCGTGTAGAATCGATGTGCACGATGGATGAGCGGAGTTCTTCCAATAGAGAGTCGAGTTCACCGGACCAGTTTCTTGTTAAATGATATGAGAGACTGCGTGATAGATTAGCTGCATGGCTCAGATTCTGAAAAGGTACAGAGGTAATGTAGAGCCCAGAATGTCTCCATTCACTCCCCAACTGTGCTATCTGTATAAGCACGTCGAGCTGATCCTGCACAAAATCAACCCTTTAATTGAGTGACAAAAAGGCGGGGGAATACTTGCGCTGATTGGGTGACCGGGATAGGTTTAGCGAACACTGTCATCAGCCCCCAACGAAGCTCTTCCGTCATCGCCATGGGCCATGGCACCATCATCACGAGTATCCCACACTTCCACATCTTGAACCACTCGGGTGAAAGGAGCATTAAAGGTCTGAAACACTGTTATGACTATAGAGGGGACAGTGACAGCAAATCTTACCGTGTCTTGAGAGTGAAGGGGAATGGAAAAGAAGCAATCTTTTATCTATAATTATAATGGGCCAGCGTCTTGGAATTGCTGAGGGCAGAGGAAGCCCCCGCTGCACGGGCCCCATAATTACCATTTGTTTAAGCACCCTCGCCGCCCCATTCCCATCTGCCCTTTTGTCATTTGCGTGACTGCAGCCGCTAGGCCAGAATTGGTAAGAGGGCCGCCAAATTCCCGACAGACCTTCATCCACACTTCAAAGCCTTTATTTTTGTAAGGGTTTATTGCCTGCCTACACTCCTTTGTACATTGTTCAAATACCAATTGTTTAACAAGCGGCATGGCAGTGTCAGGGTCACCAAATACTTTTCCTGCTGCCTCCACCATTCTTGCCACAAATTTTTTTAATGATTTTAAAATCGAGTGGCTCATGATAACGGTTATCGTCCTGTTGGTTTTGGAAGACTGGAAAACATAGAGCTGGATTTTGAGCGGCTACCTCCCTCCAGCACTCCAGATGAAACAAAGTGCCAGGTACCACAAAAGGCGGAGGGGGTCCCGGGGCCGTCAGCAGTAGCGGAGGTCCCAGGGCTGCCGGCTGTATGCTTCACTTGCTCCATGCTTTCTACCAAACTCTCCAACTCATCAGCCGACAAGTCCTGCTCTTTGTCCTCAACCCCCTTGGGTGGCGCCTGTTCCTCCTTTAGCTGCTGTAGAAGTTCTTCCCCTTTTTTTATTTCTGCTGCGCAGCTCCCTTCATCGCCCAAGCAATTTCCTATTAATTTCCAAATCGGAACTACACCTCTCTGCAGAATTCCTTGTTCCTCAGCAAACATTAGGTCCCCCCCCAACTTTCTCCAGCAATGTGGCGTGAGGTTTCCGGTCACACGAAACCAGGGCACAATCTCATCTACTGCTCTTAAGAACTCATCTAAAGTTTGGGTCTTTATGCCAATTCCTTTCACTTTCAACAGTTCCTTTAAGGTATCGTGCAATGGCCACATTGAATTTGAATTCCTCATGGTCTCTACTCCTGAGAACCTTATAGTCCCACCTTACCTGGGAACTTACCGGCTAGCCCACCTGCCTGTGTCTGGTTCTGAACCATGCTCGCACCTACGGAGGTTCCCTGTCCATCCGGGCCACCACTTGTCGCTCTCCTTGTCGCTCTCTGTTCCCGGCTGGCAGGAAAAAGGAGAGGACAAACTCTTGTTCTTCCAGACGCAGTTTATTCAGGCAACTCATACACCAACTCTCTTTCTCCTTCCAGTGTCCCCTACTCATATCCCCTCTCTCAACCCTGCCTCCTGCAAGGGCGCGAGCGCCGTGGCAGTCTCTCATTGGTCTGTAAGCGGTATGCACAATATACGGAAGTCAGCGGACATGCTAATGAGGGTTCAGGTTTGGCGTTCTCTTATTGGCTGGGGAATGAGCTGGGCAGTCAGGCGCCAATCAGGTGATAAGACCTGGCCAGGGTCCAAAGTGCCATTTTGGCCAATGCCCACTCTCCACATCCTTCCTTCCTTCCTTCCTTCCTTCCTTCCTTCCTTCCTTCCTTCCTTCCTTTCTCCCTTCCTTCTTTACTTCCTCTCTCCCCTCTTTTTTGAGACAGGGTCTCATGTATCCCAGGCTGGCCTCCTCCCTTGAGCTTACTATGTAGCTGAGGATAGCCTTGAACTTCTGATCCTCCTGCCTCTACCTCCTGAGTGTTCTGAGTGCTGGGATTACAGGTGGTCTCTCTTTCCCCTTTTTTTTTCCAGTCCCCTCACTTGGCCTCCTGAGTATGGCCTGGTCCTGCATTTGCTCTCAAAGGGCTATGAGCTAGGGAGCAGGGATATCTAGGCACTTGCACAGAGACATTCCCGCTCCAGCTGGTGGCTTTTCGTGGTCCATCTGAAATGTCTGATTCTTTACTTTGGGTGTCTTCAGCTTGGGGACCAGAGTGTTCGCCCCCATTGGCAGGTGCCTGACTGAATGCTGGGGCCACATCCTCGGCCCTTTTTACTTTTTGAGAGAAACAGTAAGTTATTGTGATGGTTAGTTTTTGTTTGTTTGTTTGTTTGTTGGTTGGTTGGTATTTTTGAGACAGGGGCTCCCTTTTTCAGTCCCAGCTGGCCTGGAGCTCACTATGTGGACCAGGCTGGCCTTGAACTCACAGAGATCCATCTGCCTCTGCCTCCTGAGTGCTGGGATTAAAGGCATGTGCCACCATGCCCAGCCTTTGATGGTTAGGTTTTTTTAATTTTTTTTATTAAAAAAATTTTTTTTATTAATTTTATTTATTTCTGTATATGTATGAATGTACTGTCTGCATGCAAGTTTGTGCACCTGTGTCATGCAATGCCGCGGAGGTCAGAAGAGGGTCTTGGATTCCCCTGGAACTGGAGTTCTCCTGGAATTGGAGTTTCGGATGGTTCTCGGCTGCCATGTGGGTGCTGGGGATCGAACCCAGGTCCTCTGCAAGAGTGGTCGGCGCTCTTAACCGCTAGGCCATCTCTCCAGCCCCTGACGGTTAGTTTTAATTGTCAACTTGACTCACTCTAGATCTGCCTGGGAAGGAGTGTTAAGGACTAATTGTCTAGGTCAAGGGGAATTGTCTTGACTATATTCATTGATGTGGAAAGACCCAGTTTAAAACTGGGTGGCATCACTCCCTGGGGTTGGGTCCTAGAGTGTATAAAAAAAGGAGAAAGTAGGGGCTGGAGAGATGGCTCAGCAGTTAAGAGCTCCGACTGCTCTTGCAGAGGACCCGGGTTCAATTCCCAGCACCCATATGGTGGCTAAGAACTGTCTTTAACTCCAGATCCAGGGGAATCCGACGCCCTCTTCTGACCTCCGTGGCATTGCACAACACGGGTGCACCAACCTACATGCAGACAGTACACTTATACACATAAAAATATAATAGCTGGGCGTGGTGGCGCACGCCTTTAATCCTAGCACTTGGGAGGCAGAGGCAGGCGGATCTTTGTGAGTTCAAGGCCAGCCTGGTCTACAGAGTGAGTTCCAGGACAGCTGGGGCTACAGGGAGACCCTGTCTCGAAAAGACCAAAAAAAAAAAATATAATAAATAAATAAATAAAAATTTTAAACAAAGGAGAAAGTGAGCTGCAAGCACACACGGACACGTTTACTGTTCTCTGCTCTTTTTATTTTACTTATTTATTTATTTTTTTAAAGATTTTATTAATTTTATTCATTTCTGTATGTGTATGAATGTACTGTCTGCATGCAGGTCTGTGCACCCGTGTCGTGCAACGCCGCGGAGGTCAGAAGAGGTTATCGGATTCCCCTGGAACTGGAGTTCTCCTGGAATTGGAGTTTTCAGGACGGTCTCCAGCCGCCATGTGGGTGCTGGGGATCGAACCCGGGTCCTCTTGTAGAGCGTTAGCACTCTTACAGACTAGGCCTCTCCTCCAGCCCCTCTTTTTTTTTTTTTTTTATTTTGTTTTTTGTTAAATAACACCGGGAGTCCCTGTCTGATGGTGAGGGCTTGTCTTTTTTTTTTTTTTCGTATGTGTATGAATGTACTGTCTGCATGTAGGTTTGTGCACCTGTATCGTGTACTGCCTCGGAGGTCAGAAGAGGGTGTCGGATTCCCCTGGAACTGGAGTTAAAGTTGGTTTTCAGCCGCCATGTGGGTGCTGGGGATCGAACCTGGGTCCTCTGCAAGAGCGGTCGGCGAACCTAACTGCTAGGCCATCTCTCCAGCCCCTGTCTCTGCTCTTGACTATGGCTGCGGCTGCTTCAGGTCCTGCTGTCCTGACTTCCCTGCAGCGATGACTGTCGCTCAGAACTGTGAGCTCAAATAAGTCCTTTCTCCCCTTAAGTTGCTTTTGTAGGATATTTTATCACAGCAACAGGAAATGAACTAAGACCATTGCCGAGGATGGCCTTGAACTCACGACTACTCCGGTAGACATTACACTTGAGGTCCTCCACCTCAGCTGTCCTAACAGCTGGGCCTCAAAGTCCTGTTACTCCCAACTCTGGTCTCCTTGTCTAGGGCTGCCACACCTGTTTGCTCACTCGGAATCCACTCCACCAGTATAGCCATACCTGGTGCAGAGCAGCTAAACAGACAAACCAATCAGCAAACAAGCCACACAAAAGCCCTCCACACGGAAGTCCCTGTCTCAGCTCACAGCAAGGAAGCCCATCAGTTTCCCTTCCTGACGCTGGCCATGAAAGGGTCTCAGACACCTCGGGATGGCCCCTTCCCGGTTTCCCCTCAATTCCCAAGTAGGATGTGACTTCCTGGAGGTGGAAGGCCCTCCCTAGGTGTCGGCCATGTCTTGTTGGTGTCCAGTGAGTGTGCTGAGAATCAGAGAATGAACAAATGAAGGAATAAGAGCAGGGGGAAGGGCCTGTTTCCTTGAACCAGGGCTGTCTGCACCTAGAACTCACCATTTTCCCCACGCATCAGAGCTGCAGGTATGGATGCAAATGGTGCTACCCAAGCATAGGATGTGTGGCTATAGGCAGAAGCCCTGAGGTCTAACCTGCTGCTTGCCCACCCTGTGATCCTGTGTTATGCCCAGAATCACAGGGTGGGCAGGCAGCAAGGTGGACACCAACCTTCCCACGCCTCACAGGAGACCCACTTCCTGCCACCAACTCTCCTTCCTCTCTTTTCCCGTGTTTGGTTATTCAGAAGGGCCACCCCCATGGCCTGGCAAGGACCCAGGGCATGCAGACAGGACGCAGGAGTTTGTCGGCTCACCTCCTGAACATTATGGCAGCTGTTGCAGGGTCAGGTTGGTCTGGATTTAGCTTTAGCAGCTTCCAGCACCTGTGTACAATGAGGTATACAAATGGAGTGAGCACTTGGGAGGCAGAGGCAGGTGGATCTTTGTGAGTTCAAGGCCAGCCTGGTCTACAGACTGAGTTCCAGAACAGTTGGGGCTACAGGGAGAAAAGAAAAAAAAAAATCACATGGCAGGGTTGGGGGCACGGGCTGCTCTTGCAGAGGACCTGGGTTTGGTTCCCAGCACCCACCAGGTGGCTAACAGCCATCCTTCACTCTAGTTCCAGGGGGAATCCAACGCCCTCTTCTGACCTCTGTGGGTATTGCATGACACAGTGCACTTACATACATGTAGGCAATACATGAGTACACACATTCAAAAAAAAAGAAATCACACCAGGGTCCTGCCTCTGTCTCTCCGTCCCACTCAGCAGTCACCCCCTTCCTGCCCTGGGGACCCACAATGTAGATATTGGATGAATGTTTCTAAGATTGTCTTCCCTTCAAGGAACTGCGCTTGGGGCTGGGGATGTAGCTCAGTTGGTAAAGTACTTGCCTAGCATGCACGAGGCCCTGGATTCAATCCCTGGCACCACATAAAACTGGGCCTGGTGGTGCATGCCTGTAACAGTACCTGGGAGGTAAAGACATGAGAATCAGAAATTCAAAGTAATCTTTGGCTACTTGAGACCCTATCTCCAAAACAAAACTGATGGACAGATGGCTCAGTGGTTAAGAGCACTGGCTGCTCTTGCAGAGACGGGGTGTCGGTTCCTAGCACCCACATGCACTTACGTTTATGCAGACAAAACACTCATACACATAAAATAAAAGTAAATAGTAAATTAAGAGAAACCCAAACTAAACCAGGAGCTGGACAGATGGCTCAGTGGTTAAGAGAATGTACTGCTTTTGCAGCAGAACTGAGTTGGCTCCCAGGACCCAGATTGGGCAGCTCATAACCATTTGTAACGTCAGCTCCAGGGGATCCAATACCCTCTTCTGCCTTCCAAGCCCTCTCTGGAACATATGCACTTGTACACACACATATACACACAGATAAAAAAAAAAAATCTTTGGCCAGGTGTGGTGGCGCATGCCTTTAATCCTAGCACTTGGGAGGCAGAGGCAGGCGGATCTTTGTGAGTTCAAGGCCAGCCTGGTCTACAGAGTGAGTTCCAGGTCAGCTGGGGCTACAGGGAGACCCTGTCTCGAAAAGACAAAAAAAAAAAATCTTTGAAGAAAAGTTCTAGGCCAGCTGGGGCTACAGGGAAAACTTGTCTCAAAAAAAAAAAAAAAAGAAAAAAAGAAAGTAATTGAGCTCAAGGGGGATCACTGATTGATGGCTCATCATGTGACCAGTGGGCCATGAATCTGCAGGATGTTTGGCAACCTTTGAAGTGCTAAGGGTTAGAGAGCCCCAGTGGGAACGAGGATGATTATCCTAGCCAATCAGATTCATTCCCTTTAGAATTTGAAGCAGAGGGCTGGAGAGATGGCCTAGCAGTTAAGAGCTCTGACCGCTCTTACAGAGGACCGGGGTTCGATCCCCAGCACCCACATGGCGGCCGAAAACTGTCTGAAACTCCAATTCCAGGAGAACTCCAGTTCCAGGGGAATCCGACACCCTCTTCTGACCTCCGCGGCATTGCACGACACGGGTGCACAAACCTGTATGCTGACAGTACATTCAAACACATACAGAAAATAAATAAAAATTAAAAAAAATAAAAAAACGAATTTGAAGCAGAAATTTGGGAGATCCTGCTGAAACCAGATTGACACAAAATAGGAAGAACTGTGTAACTGGAGTTCCCAGAAAAAAGCCACACCTAGGTTTTAAAGATTCTCCAAGGCTGGAGAGTTAGAATGTTGCAGATCAAGCACTAAATTATCTTGGGGTTATTTTTGTTGGTCCCCCCTCTGCCTGACCTTTTCCCTTGTGATTATGAGGTAAAACTTTTTTTTTTTTTTGAGGTAAAACATTTTGGAACATATTAACTCAGCAGATCTCTACCTTTCACCAACCTAAAATCTAAGAATGTCATCAGCTGGCACTTGAGGCCCGAAGTAAGGAGCTTCTACTTTGCTGTAACCTGGTGTTCTCAGAAATGCATCTTGAAAAATGCCTTGATTTATGTCTTTTGTTACTATAAAAAACGCCATGAGGTCATTCCCACATTGGAACCTGTTATTTAGAGCAACCTCAATCTGTGTTCCTGGGCCACGGTCACTCATATTTGACTCAGAACTGTTTCATTCTCTTTGAGGTGAGAGCTATGTTTTGTGTAGGCAGAAACCAAGAGTCCAATGAAGCAGCTGGAGGCCTGGGTGACATGTGACTTGGATGACACAGTGACACTGTGCCGCCACCACAGCTCCTGGACTTTCCCCGTGTATGACCTTCCTGGGTCTCTTCACTCTAGGTGAGCGAGAATGGATCAGGCCCGCGGTGGCTTATTCAGTGCTACCACCCAGAGCGGACTAAATGCAATCTAGTCTTGGGAAAGGGTGACTATTGGGGAACCGCCTCACAGCCTTTGGCAGAGTCCGAAAGGGACACTCGGGACTGGAGGCTAAACTATGGAAATGAGTGTGTCGGGCCGGCCACAGTCTGAGGCTAGCCCACCTGGGGCCTCCCGTAGGGGACTTCACGGTCTTTTCTCCCAGTGAGCCTCTGGGAGGCTTTAAGGAGTCTGGGGAAGTGGAACTGTGTAGAAGGAGAGATGCGCATGCGCACTCTCTGGAGCGCCGGTGGGTGGGGGTGGGGCTGGGGCCGGTGGGTGGGGCTAGGGCCAGGGGGCGGGGCCTCGCCGCGCTCGGGCGGGTCCAGCGGCCCTCGGCTGTTGTGGAACCCGGCGGGCGAGAGCGTGTGTGAGAGCGGGTGTGGTGGCAACTCGAGGCCGCCGAGCCCGGACGCCTGGGGTTTACTCGGGGTGCGGCCGCAGGCCGGCAGTCACATCCGGCGGGGGCGGGGCTCGCGGATCCCGGAAGTGCGGGCGCGGCGGCTGGGAGCCGGCGGTGGCGGTGGCGGACAGGTGAGCGCGGCTGGGGAGGGTCCCGGGCGGCGGCGGCGGCGGCGGCGGCGGCGGGCGGGCCGCGCTGGGGGCGTTGCCGGCGGAGCTCCGGGGGCTTCCGCCTGCCGCCCGCCTGGCCGAGGCCGGCGATTGGGCACGAAGGGCGCGTGACTTGCGGTGGCCGGCGCCCCTGCCCGCGCCGTGGGAAGGAGGGCGGAGGGAGGCTGGACTCGTAGGTCGCCCCGGCCCCGCCCCTCCAGCCACCTGAGTCCAAGCTGCCCCTAGCCCAGTGTCCGAGCACCTGGTGGTCCCAGAGTCATTGTAAAGACCTCTTTGCCCGTTTGTATGGGGAAACTGAGGCCTAACTTCGGGCACGCTTTCCCCCAGGCACAGGCGGGGCAGATGGAAGAGTTGGAGGGATTGTGGCCTGTGATTTGCTGGCCTCTGGCCTCTTCCTCTGGGTTGGGGCTCTGCTCATGTCCTCTGTTCTGAACCCAGACTTGGACTGCCGAGCGTGTCCAAGCAGCCCTTACTCCTGGGCTGCCCAGGTACAAAGGGACGGGGTGTACAGGGTTCCAGTATATGCCTAGTTCTACTTCATATCAACCCGCCCCCTCCCCCGCCTCCACAGCACAGCCGGGTGTGACTGTCGCCCTACAGCTGGGGCATGGTGGTGACAGAGGACTAGGACTTAAGAGAGCTGCAGTCGAGGAGAGACCTTGTATGGCCGTTCTGGGTGGGACTGAGGGCTGCTGGTGAAAATCAGGTCTGTGAATTGAGCCTTTGTTCTTTCCCCTCAGTCACGGTGCCCAGAAAAACCTTTTTCTTAGATTATCTTGGAAATTTGGCCCAGTGCCTTTCTAATTTCCATAAGCAGAAAACACGGAGGACTGCTTCATGGGGCAGTTTCTGGTGGCTGTTTTGCCAAGCAGTAGCTCTGATTGCTCTGGAGGCTGCCCTGTGCTGGGTGCTGTCCTTGGGACGCTCTGAACAGACTGCATACTAAGCCGGTAATGATCCTAGTCTAGAGAGTTGTAGAGATGTTAAATAACTTGGCTGGTGCCAGCCAGTGAGTGGCTGATGGGATTTTTAACCTTCTTGTCTCTTCAAAGCAAATGTTCCTTTGGCCCTGTACTTCTGCCTCCCAGATTCCTTAGTTTCACATCTATACTGGAGTTTAAGAATCATCCATGGTGCTTGTTAAAAACACAGAGCCCCACCTCTGGAGATTCTTGTGATATCATCTGGAGGGGATCCCAGGAGTTTATTTTTAACACACTAGCTGGGTGATTCTGATCTTAACACAAACTTGTAGATTTGCTGGGCCACTGGTGGCTTGGAAGTAATGTGATTACTAAAGACTCTTGTTGCTTTTGCTTATTGCTTGGATGTAGGCTAAGGTACCGTTAAAAAGGTCATTGGGATAAATCATAAAACCATATGAATAATTTCTGGACACTGTTGGCCAGGAATAGTGGGTTTTTCCCAGACTGACCTAATGAGGTCATTGAAGACCTTGTTTTAGTCCAGTGAGATCTCTTTTGCGGGGGAAAATGTGTTAGCCGTTTCTGATTTGTCCCTAGACATCAAAGTTTCGTCGATGGCCACAGTGTCTTAGGACTTTGAGGTAAACCCTTTTTAGAGGTGTGCTCCGCTTACCAGGCACCCTCGGTTCTCTCTACCTGCTTTCACTAGCTAGGAGGACTTGGCACATATCAAACAGGTTTGTCTGGATTGAGCAGGGGCTGACAAGCCAGGGCCCTGGGACTTAGGATGCCCTGGAGAACCCTGAACCAGCTTCCAAGCTGCAGCAGCAGCAAGGTAAGCTTTGAAGCCCTGGCAGTGACTTTGAATCTCACTGCAGATTTATCAGCAGGTTTCACATGAAAGGAACAGACTCAGCATCAATGTGTTGCTTTCTTCTCCTGCCCAGTACACAGTACCTTAATTTCTTTCTGAACAGAGGACTTAGGGTGTTAGATACTTTTCCTGTTTCTGTGATCAAATACCTCACCAAAAACAATTTAAAGGAGAAAGGGTTTATTTTGGTTCACAGTTGCGGGGCAGGGTGGTGTACAGCCCAGCATGGCAGGAAATTCATGGTTGCGGGAGCTGAGGGTGGCTGGTGTCACTGCATGGTTATCAGGAAACGGTGATGGATGCCTAGCTTTCTTTTTCCCTTTTTGGGTGGGTGGGGGTGAGGGCAGTGCTTGAGACAGGACTCACTGTGCAGCCCTGGCTGACCTGAAACTCCCTGTGTAGCCCACTCTGGCTTCAACTCACAGAGATCCTCATGTCTCTGTCTCCTCTGGGATTAAAGGCTGTACTATCATGCCCAGCTCACGTCCTCAGCCTATGGAATGGTACCGCCCACAGTTAAGGTAGATCTTCTCACCTCAGTTAATCACTGGTGTGCTTAGAATCTTGTCTCCTAGGTGATCAGAGATCCTGTCAAGTTGATAGTATTAACAGTCTACTTTTAATTAATTAACTAATTAATTAATCAATAAGTCAAGGTCTTTCTGTGTAGCCCTGGCTGGCCTGGAACTCTCTGTGTAGACTAAGCTGGCCTCAAAGTCACAGAGAACTGCCTGTCTCTGCTTCTTGAGTGCTGAATTAAAGGCATGTGCCACCAAGACTGTTACACCTTTTTTTTTTTTTCTTTTTGAGACAGGGTCTCCCTGTAGCCCCAGCTGCCCTGGAACTCACTGTGTAGACCAGGCTGGCCTTGAATGCACAAAGAATTGCCTGATTCTGCCTCTCCGAGTGCTGGGATTAAAGGCATTCACCTGTTTCTAAAACAGATTAAATATGTAACTGGTAAGTAAAACAAAATAGTACAAGTAATTAAAGACCGATACTTTAAAATGCTATAAATTTAATTATATTACTCCATTACCATCACCATTTAATATAGACATTAACAGTTTCTGAAAGCTTATTAATTTCTGTGGTAAAATTGATAAATAAGTATACCATAATCATTATCAAAATTGCTACAAGACCTTTTAAAAATTATTTGAGCCTATATTAACGGGTTGTCCCTTTTTTAAAGGTAACTAGTATTTTAAAAATATTTTATTATTTTTATTCTGTGTGTATGAGTGTATTGTCTGCATGTGTATAAGCACACCTGTCATTCAGTGCCCATGGAGGTCAGAAGAGGGCTTCGGATCACCTGGAACTGGAGTTACAGGTAGTTGTTAGTTACCATGTGGATGCTGGGAATCAAATCCCAGTCCTCTGCAAGAGCAGCCAGTCCTCTTAACTGCTGAACCGTCTCTCCAGCCCCATAACAGTTTGTCTTATGGGGAAGAAAATACCAGAATAAGCTAGACTTTCTTACTCTAGCAGGCTCAACTGTGCCAGAGAAGGTTGCCTTTTTTGTTTTCTTTTTTTGAGATAGTGTATCATGTACCCAGAATGGCTTTGAACTTGTTTTGTAGCAGAGGGATCTTGATCCTCCTGCCTCTACCTTCCAAGAGCTGAGATTACTCTCGGTTTATGTGATACTGGGGTTTCACGTAATGATGCGCATGCAGGGTTCGTGCATGCTACCGGGAGAGCCACGTCTCTAGCCCCAGAGGACTTACTTTATATGATTTGGATTTTTAAAATTTACTACAACTTATGTCCCAAATTATGGTGTATTTTGGTAAATGTTCTGTGGACACTTGAGAAGGAAGTATATTCTGTTGTGAGTGGAGTGAGTGGTCAGGTCGAATCGGTTGGGAGTTCTGCTTACATCTTCTGTGTTCTTCTGTTATCAGTTACTTATTTTTGATTTCTTTATTTTTATTTTATGAATGTTTTTTTCTTTGTGTATGTAAGTGCACCCATGTGTGCATTGCCCAATGAGGCTGAAGTAGGTGTGTGGGCCCCTGGAAGAGATTGTTGCGAGCTGCCAAGTAGGTGCTGGGCACCTAACCTTGGTTGTCTGCAAGAGCAGCCAGTGCTCTTCACCACTGAGCCAACTCTCCATCTCCTCAGTTATTTTTGTTTTTAAAGATTTATTTAAGGGGCTGGAGAGATGGGCTAGCGGTTAAGAGCACCGACTGCTCTTGCAGAGAACCCAGTTCGATCCCCAGCACCCACATGGCGGCTGAGAACCGTCTGAAACTCCAATTCCAGGAGAACTCCAGTTCCAGGGGAATCCGACACCCTCTTCTGACCTCCGCGGCATTGCACAACACGGGTGCACAAACCTACATTCAGACAGTACATTCATACACATAAATAAATAAAATTAAAAAAAGGATTACTTAATTATTCTGTGTGTGCCTTGTATGGGTTTGTGCATGTGGATGCAGGTGCCTGCTGTGCCAGAGGCATTGGATCCTCCTGGAGGACGGGGTTCAGGTGGTTGTGAGCTGCTCAGTATGGTGCTGGGAACTGAACTTGGGTCCGCCACAAGAGCAGTGCATGCTCTTATCCACTGAGGAATCTCTCAGCTGCTGTTCTGAGTCACTGAGAGAGGGCACTGCATCTGTCACCTGTCTGCAGAGGGCTGAGCTGTCACCTGTCTGCGGAGGGCTGAGGGTTCTTTTGGGCTGTTCAGATGGGACTAGACTAGGCCAAGTACAGCTGGCGCCCTTTGTGTCAGCACTCTGAGCTTGGGGTGTCAGTACCTTTCATTTTTAGTGTTACAGCTCATTATCTTGTTCTACAGCTCGTAGCTTGGTGTGGGGTGACCCCTAGCCCTAGCTCTTCCGTGTTAGGGCTCTGGGCTCTCCTCAGTTGTGGGAACTAGTAGCTCTCAGGAGTCTTGAATTCTTGCTGCGCCTGGGGCTTGCAGCTCTTCTGCAGTCTCAGTTCCCTGTGCCTCTTCCCCATCTGCAGTCTGCTCCCCACTGACTGTCACCTTCTCGGCACCTCCCCCAGCCCTTCAGCCTCTTCATCTCTGATTTCTGTTCGCAGTCGTCGTTCCTGGCCACTCTGGAATTCTCCTGCCACACTCTAGCTGCTGCTGTTGTGGGCTGACAGTCCTGGGAGTTATCTGTCCTGCAGTAAGCTCAGCCCACCCTGCCTGTGGACAGTAAGGCCACCCTGGGGAGGCTCTCTAAGGACCTGTGTTGCAGGTACCCAGGAGGAAGGTTTCCCAGACTTCTAGCAGGGAGAGGAGAGCAGCTCTGCTCACACAGTCACTCACTCATTCGAGTCCCTGGGTTGAGGACTGTTCTAAGGTCCTCTGTGGTAAGGTCTCGAGCAGCCATGGGCTAAGTTATCTGGAGTAGTTGTAGGGGGGTCACCTAAGGGTCCTGGAGCTGTAGGAGCTGAAGAAGAGCATCCAAGGTAAACTTCTTGAGGCAGAGGCTTTGACAGCTATAGGGTTCTCCCTGGTCAGAGCAGAGGTACTACGGGGCCCATGGCTGGATGGGGTCTTCTTCAGTAGATGGTAGCTAGATTGGAGTCTTGTCTGCACAGCTATAAGGTTTTAGAACAGCCTGATTGTCAGCTTGAGGAACTGCAGGAGAGGCTGCTTGATTGGCAGTTGTGTAGTTTTCAAAAAATGGTGGGTGCTTAGGTCAAGGCTGGACTTCCCCAGTCAGAACTTGGGCAGTGGCCACAGCGTTCCTCACAGCTGCCATCCTAACTTGGAACCCAGAAGGTTAGTGGCAGCAGTTCCAACACCCCCCNCCAACTCTCCTGTCATACCTCACCTGCTATTAGGGACTGTAATCCCTCTGGAAACATAAGTCAAGTAAACTTTTCATTCTATAAGTTTCCTTGGTCATAGTGTTTTATCACAGCAACAGACAAATAACTAATACAATGAGCATTTCATAAACTTACATGCATATAAGCTACATTAGGATTGCAAATTTTCTTTTATCCATGCTGTCATCTTTTATCCATGCCATCTCTTAGACTATTTTCTGGCCCAAAGTAGGTATAAATAGTCTTTATATAACAAAATTATTGCTTTTTAATTTTTTTCCTTTTTTTGGTATTTTTGAGGCAGGGTCTCTCTTTTAGTACCAGCTGTCTTGGAGCTCATTCTGTAGACCAGGCTGGCCTTGAACTCACAGAGATCCGCCTACCACTACCTCCCAAGTGCTAGGATTAGAGGCGTGCACCACCACGCCCGGCTTTGTAATTAACATTCTTAACCATGCTTCCTTTCTTTGTGGGGTTTTGGTCCTTTGTAGTCTGTCTCAGAACTTCTGACAGTTGTGGATTTGACCATTTTTCCTTGAAGTGTGTGTGCACGTGTGGTGTGCACAGGCCATAGGCCATGGTACATGAGGGGGTCAAAGGACAGCCTTGGTGTCACTCCTCCTTTGCTGTCTGCTGCTGCTTTTCCAGGTTCCCTTGCCCATGAGCTTTGGGAGCGTCTGGGGATTTGGCTCTCTCCGCCCATCTCATGGAAGGAGTGCTAGGATTATCACTCCTGGATTGATGGGTTACGTGGCTTCTAGGGATTCTAACTCAGGTCCTCAAGCTTGCCTGGCAAGAGCTTTACTTGCTTGAACCTTCTCCCCAGCCTCCCACTGTAGTTCCAGTCAGGTTTTGTTTTTGTGTTGTGAAATTCCATTATTACATGTACACACATGTGTATTATATTTCCACAACAAATCGACTTTTATTAAGGAGTGCCCCTCTTAATCCATGGAAATATTCTATGCTGAAATCCACCGTATCTGATAGTAATATAGCAAGCCTTTTTTTTGTTGTTGTTAAAAAAAAAAACCTAATTTTATTGATAGAACTTTTTTCTTTCAAATTGTAAATCTGTCTATGAATGTAATGCATGTGGCTGTGTAAGAAATCGTGTAATACTGGGGCTGGAGAGATGGCCTAGGGGTTAAGAGTGCCGACTGCTCTTGCAGAGGACCCGGGTTTGATCCCCAGCACCCACATGGCGGTGAGAACCGTCTTTGACTGTAGTCCCAGGTGAATCTGATGCCCTCTTCTGACCTCTGAGGCATTGCACGACATGGGTGCACAAACCTACATGCAGACAGTACATTCATACACATAAAAAAAAAAAGAAATCGTGTAATAGGAAAAGTTGTACCAGCATCTTCATGTTACTGAGAACATTTCCCCTCCAGCATGGGCACTTACAGAAGCACATGGCAGACAACCTTTGAGATAATCTCATTAGAACCTGGCATTCGACTTTCACCTGAAAAGGTCCATTTGACAATGCTTCAGATATTTGGAAACTTTGTACAAATTATACAGTAAAACAAAATAAATAAGCTTTTATTTTATTAATAACTTAGTTCCTGTTGTGCCCAGTGAAATAAAATGCTATCTTTTTTTTTATGTCTATGAATATACTTTCTGCATGTAGGTTTCTGTGCCCGTGTTGTGCAAGGCCTCGGAGGTCAGAAGACGGTGTCAGATTCCCCTGGAACTGGAGTTAAAGACGGTTCTCAGCCGCCATGTGGGTGCTGGGGATCGAATCCCAGTCCTCTGCAAGAGCGGGTTGATGCTCTCAACCACTAGGCCATCTCTCCAGCCCATAAAATTCTATCTTTAGGAACAAGGCTATAAGGAAAGCTAGTAATATTTTTTTTAATTGAGTGAACATTGTCTCCTTGTTTTGAAGATTTGGTTTCTGTTGTCTCAAGTTTTCTGACCCCACCCCCACCCCCCAAGCCTTGTGTTTTAAATAAATGTTAGACTTAGGCAGCCCACAGCCGCCTGTGGTCCAGCTCCAGGGGATCTGACACCATCTTCTGGCCTCCAAGGGCACCTGCACACCCGTGGTATGCACACACATAAATAAAAATGCATCTTTAAAAAAGGCAGTGTAGTGGATTGAAATCTAGAATACAGACAGAACCCTACTACCCAGTAACAAAGGCAGACAGTTACAAAAAGTGGGTGAAGGACTGGAGCAGTATTTCTCCAAATAAGATACATGAATTGCCAAAAAGACAAGGAAGTGCAAATTAAAATCAGGGTGCGACACCACTTCACACTTACTGAGTGACTCTTAATAGGAAATAGGGGTTGGATCGGTGACTCAGTCTGCAAAGTACCTGCCACACAAGCATGAGGATCTGAGTTCAGATCCACAGGACCCTTGTGCACAGCTGGGCATGTTGGCAGGAGCCTGTAACTGCAGTGCTGGGTGGGCTGGACACAGGAGAAGCCAGACGCCCGTCAAATGATGAGCTTCATGTCACTGAGGAGACATCGTCTCAGAAAACAAAAGTGGACAGCTGTGGAAGGAAGACTCAAGTCAACCGGTAACCTCCACATGCATACATGCATGTACAAGTTCACACACTACAAAGATGCGTCACACACATCAAACCACACACATGCACACACACAATATGTAGATGTTGGTGAGGATGTGCACAGCCCTTGTGGAGTTTTGGTGGGAATGCAAAGTGGTGCAGTCCCTGTGGGAAACTGTGCAGTTAATTCCTTAACAAATTAAACAGCATATGACTCAGCAGTTCTGCTTTTTGGTTCATACCCAAAAGAAGTGAAAGCGGGAACTATATGTTCATAGTGGCCTTTTTTTTTCTTTTTGAGACAGGGTCTCCCTGTAGCTCCAGCTGTCCTGGAACCTGCTCTGTAGACCAGGCTGGCCTTGAACTCACAGAGATCTGCTTGCCTCTGCCTCCCAAGTGCTAGGATTAAAGGTGTGTGCCACCAAGCCCATAGTGGCCTTTTATACAGTCCGGGAGACCGAGTGCCTGTGAGCAGTTGTGCGCGTGCACAACGTGCAGTGCAGATGCCAGGTCACCAAGGTCCTCACCTGCTACGGGGATGAACCTCAGACATTCTGCTGAGTGAAGTGTACTACTCGAAAAGAACACATTTTTGAGTTTTACAGATAGGATCTTGCTGTGTACCCCAGGCTGGCCTTGAACCCACGGAATCCAGCCTTAGCCTCCCAGAGTGACGGGATTCCAGAATGAGCTGCCATGCCTGACTATGTGATTCAATTTTTTTTTTTTTCAGAAGAGGGCATTGGATTCCTCTGAAACTGGAGTTAAGCTGCCATGTGGGTGCTGGGAATCTAACCTGGGTTCTCTGCAAGAGCAGTCGGCGCTCTTAACCACTGAGCCATCTCTCCAGCCCCGTGTGTTAATTTCTAAAAAAAACCCAGGCTCACAGTCTTTGCCACATTGTTTGTTTTCCATCTGCCTTGTGTTCCTCGTTCCCATTTTCCATTTTTTTTTTTTTTCCTTTTGGTCTTTTTGAGACAGGGTCTCTCTGTAGCCCCAGCTGTCCTGGAACTCACTCTGTAGACCAGGTTGGCTTTGAACTCACAAAGATCCGCCTGCCTCTGCCTCCCAAGTGCTAGGATTAAAGGCATGCGCCACCGCGCCCAGCCCATTTTCCATTTTTTGTGTGACTTCTTTGGAGTGGAGTTGTGTCTTGTGTTGGCTTATTAGCTTAACACTTCTTTCTAGAGGTTGCCTTAAGATTATGCAGTGTGCATTTTTCATTATCTGTTTCAGTTGGTCCTGTGTCACTTTACCAGAGCCTGGGAGTGCTGTGCTGTGTGCCCTCCCTTGGTTCTGTTGACACACACACATACACACACACACACACACACACACACACATACACACAACCTCCTTCTACATGCTATGAATCTCACAATGCGTCGTTACTGTCTTTTGCTTTACACAATGACTTGCCCTGTGAGGCGATTAAAAACAAAAGGACAGGGGCTGGAGAGATGGCCTAGCGGTTAAGAGCGCCGACCGCTCTTACAGAGGACCCGGGTTCGATCCCCAGCACCCACATGGCGGCCGAGAACCGTCTGAAACTCCAATTCCAGGAGAACTCCAGTTCCAGGGGAATCCGACACCGACCCTCTTCTGACCTCCGCGGCATTGCACGACACGGGTGCGAAGACTTGCTTGCAGAATACATTCATACACATACAGAAATAAATAAAAAAAATTAATAAAATTTAAAAAAAAAAAAAAAAAAAGGACAGGTACTTTGCTTCCCAAGTGCTGGGATTAAAGGCGTGCGCCACCACGCCCAGCAGGACAGGTACTTTGTATCTGCATGCCTGCCACTCCTGGAGTTCTTTATTGGAGTTCTTTATTGCTCCGTCTGGATCCAGCTCTCCATCCTGTTTCATTCCCTTCTTTCTTGCGGGTTTCCTGAACATTTCTCGTAGTACCGTTCTGTTGGTGATGAGTCCTTTCAGCTTTTAGGTGGCCTTATTTAAAAGTCTCTTGGCTGTGGTTTTGCAAGATGTTTTCTCTGGGCCAGGAGTTCTTTTTTTTTAATTTATTTATTTTTCTACATGTATGAATGTACTGTCTGCATGTAGGTTGGTGCACCCGTGTCATGCAATGCCGTGTAAGTCAGAAGAGGGTGTCGGTTTTTTCTCCGGAACTGGGTTAAAGATGGTCCTCAGCCGCCAGGTGGGTGCTGGGGATCGAACCCGAGTCTCTCAAGAGCGTCGGGCCTTACCTCTAGGCCATCTCTCCAGCCCCAGGCCTGGAGTTTTAAGTGGACTTTTATTTTCAGTTCTTTAAAGATGCTGTTCCAGTATGTTTTACTTTGTTTCTTAGGGGTCATCTGTTGTTTGTTCTCATTTTTGCTCATAATCATAATATTTCTTTTGCACCAGCTGATTTCTTATCACTAGACTTAAGTAGTTATTTATGTTTTGAGGCTCTGGGCACTGAACCCTGGGCTTCATGCATTCCAGGTGTGGGCTCTGCCACTGAGCGGTTTTGTATATTCCCGTGAAGGAATTTAATTACTTGGTGTTTTGGTGTAGTTTTCTTCATGGCTCTCATTTTAGGATTTTTTTTTTTTTTTTTTTTGAATGCTGTTGGTTTATAGCTTGCATTTTCAGCCAAGAATTCTTCAGACACCTTTCTGTTCCCCTTTCCCTCCTCTCCTTTGAGGACTTCGGTTGTAAAAGTTTTGGCAGTTAACCCTCAGCTTTCTCAGTGTCTTTGGAGAGCTTTTTTTCTTTTTGAGACAAGCTATCTCTCCAGACCAGGCTGGTCTTGATCTCACAGAGATCTGCCTGCCTCTACTTTCTAACTGCTGGGATTAAAGGCATACACCACCTTGCCCGGCTAGATAGCTTCTTCAGAATCTGATCTGTTGATTTTCCTGTCCAGCATACATTTTATCACATGTGTTATAGCTTTGACCTCTAGAGGTTTGTTTTGGTCTTAAAAAATATTGTCCAAGTGCCGGGCGTGGTGGCGCACGCCTTTAATCCTAGCACTCGGGAGGCAGAGTCAGGCGGATCTTTGTGAGTTCAAGGCCAGCCTGGTCTACAGAGTTAGTTCCAGGACAGCTGGGGCTACAAGGAGACCCTGTCTCAAAAAGACTGAAAAAAAAAAAAAATATTGTCCAAGTCTGTATTACCGTACTCAGTGTTTGAGCGTCTTGAACATACAGGATATGTTGTAGTAACTATTTTAGTGTCTTTGCTTGCCAGCTCTGTTTATGTTTATATGTTTGTGTGCTTGGGCACATGTGTACCATGCTGACTGTGTGGTGGTTAGAGGCACCTTGTGGGAGTTAGTTCTCTTCTTCCATCTTGTCGATCCCAGAGATTAAACTCAGGTTGTCAGGCTTGGTGATAGGGCCCTTTACTCACTGAGTCAGATAGTTCTGTCTAATTTTTGATTGATTAATTGATTATTTATTTATTTACTTATTTATTGTGTATGAATGTAATGCCTGCATGTGTGTAAGTGGACCCGTGTCACGTAATGCCTGTGGAGGTCAGAAGAAAGTGTTGGATTCCCCAGGAACTGGAGTTATGGACAGTTGGTAGCTGCCATGTGGGTGCTGGGAATCAAATCTGGGTGCTCTGGAAGAGTAGCAAATGTTCTTAACTGCTGAACCATCTCTCTAGCCCCTTATTTATTTATTTACTTTTATTTTTTTGAGATAGGTTCTCACTGTGTTGGCCCTTGTTGGCCCTGAACTCTCTGTGTAGACTCAGCTAGCCTTGAACTTCTTAGGGATTAACCTACCTCTGCCTCCTCTAAGCGTGAGGATTAAAGGAATGTGGCACTTAGACATTAAAGGAATGTCTAAGCTCTTTGGTACTTTTTGATTGAATGTCAGAGGTTTTGGGTTTTTGTTAAACATTGTATTTTTTAAGTATTTATAAATCTTAGAGTTGCTCTGAGACACTGTTAAGTTACTTGGAAATAATTTGAACCTCAAAAGCCTGCTTCTAAACTTCGTTTGGGTCAGAATAGTCTTTAGATCAGAGCTCCTTTCTCCCTGCTGAGGTGTCCCTTTCTTTGTGCTCCAGCAATGGCCTTTCCATGAGGCCCCGCCAACCCATCCTGGCCACACTAATACTGGTTATGCTGAGCAGAGCTAGCTGGGATCTGGGCACCCTCTGCAGGGTCCTGGGGTTTTCTTTCTCTGGCTCCTGTCTGGTCCCTCCTCCCCCTCCTCTCTGCCCTGTGAATGCTGGCTGCCTTCCTGGACTCTTCCCAACTCCTAGTGCTGTGCGTTGAGACCGTAGGAGTAAGCTGTGGGCACCTCGGAAACTCGCCTCGTCTATTTCTCCTTCGGAGTTCACTCTTCTGGGCTTCCTGATGTCAGATATTTAAAAGCTATTCATTTTATTTTGTCTGGCTTTTTAGTTGTTTGAGAGAGAGAGAGAGAGAGAGAGTCTGTCTGTCTGTCTGTGTATGTCTGTCTATGTCTGTGTATGAACCTAGTCCCTGATTCTTCAGATTGGCCCATAGTAGTCTGGTAAGCACTCACTGGTGCCTGGTGTGTGTTCAGCAGTGACCTGGGTGCTGGGATGCAGGCATGAGTGATACAGGCAGCCTAGATTCTTGCTGGAGAACCTTACTAGATCCCTAATAATACCTACTACATGGTATTTTCAGAGGACATGGATTCTTGGGGAAGAATGAGCAAGGAAATCTTCATAGAGTTGTGACATTTGAGAGATAAGCAGGAAAAGACAATTCTAGGCAGAGAGAACAGAACACAGAGGCAGGACCACATGTACTGTGATTCCTAGGGTCCTTGTCTTCCTGACTTGGGCAGGTCATTATTTGTTGAGTCACTGGAAGTGTGTTTCTGTTTTGGGAAAGCGTTACACAGGAAGAGTTGGGGTCAGGGAGCAGCCTGTGGGTGCTGGGGAGAACTAGCTGGAAAGGGAAGTTCAGGATAGCCGATCATCATGTGTCAAGCCAAGGTGCACAGGATTTGGACATAACACCAAGGCACTAGGGAGCTGTAGAAGGCTTTATAGCCTGGGCATGAGAACTCAGGAGTATTCTCTGGAGAACCCTGGGCATGTGGGAGACGGCTGGAGAGGGCAGAGTCCTTTGGAATCTGGCAGGTAGCTTCCAAAGAGGCTGGCCCACGGTGATAGCCACCTTCTGCTTGTTTGATGATAGTCTTCATTGGTCCTTCCCAGAGTGAGAAGTGGATATGAAGAGACTCTGACTCCATTTCTCTGTTTGCGTGCCTGTCCTGTGACCCTCCCTCAGTGCATCTGTCTGCCTGCTTATGATTCTGCTCATCCCAGAAGTCCATGGGGGCAGACTTGGCCTAGTGGAAGTAGGCTCTGCAGATACCCCATCTTCTACCAGCCTGGGATGGCCAAGGCCAGCCAGAATAGTCGGTCATGGTGGTAGACTTTGAACAGATACACCTCATGACTGTCCTGAGTGTGCCTTGGCCTTGACCTTCAACTTGATCCTTCTGGAAGGCATGACTGAATCTGTCTGCTCAGTTTGCTCTATACAGCTTAGAAGTGTGGACTGGGTGGATGGATAGTAGGTTTGATTTTTTTTTTTTTTTTTCTGAGCTTTCTGAACATCCAGGACAGGTAGAAATGCATGGAAGTCTGTGCCCAGTTATTAGGATAATTTTCTTTCAAGTCATCCACAGGCCAAGGAAGGAAGAGAAAGAACAGGCCCTGCCAAGTGGCTGGGTGTTTCTGTCAGGAGCTTTGAAGAACTGACCACATACTCAGTCATCTGTTTCCTGGCGGTGCTGTTGACTGACGCCGAACACTACTGATCTGGTTGTATGTGGCTGTGGAGTTCTGTCAGTCTGTTGACAGATGCTGTCTCTAGAGGAATCTAAGTTCCTGCTTTCAGAGTCCCTGTGGGAAGTGCTTGCTGAGTGCAGAGGTATGGCTGTTGACGTAGAGCTGTGCCAGCGTAGCCATGGTGAGCCCTGCTGAGACCAGGACGTTAGACCTTGCAGGCACTGCCTTCTTTCATCCCTATTCAAGCCTCCTCTAAGGGAAGAAGCTGAGGGAGGGAGAGGGCAGGGAGGCTCGATGTCCCGCCCAGGCTCCCCAGCCAGTGAATGGCCGAGCACCAGGGCTCTTGGCTTCCCAGGTGCCAGGTCTGCATGGAGCTGATGTCTGAGGAGATGTGGCTCCTGCTGTCACCAGGATCCAGGCCCTCTGTCCCTGGCTGAGGAACTTGGACTTCAGCTTGAGCACTGGTAGGGGATCTCAGGTCCCGGGCTAGTGTTTGCTGAGGACTGGTGCTGTTGGTTCTGAACACAGGCCCTGGTCCTTGGAGGCCGGTTGAAGCTGACTGTGGTAATGAGTTTGTCCCCAGAGCTGGGCACTGGTTACAGATTTGATGGCCAGGCAGTCCTGTGCATGTGGAGGTGCGGGCTCCCTGCCAGGCTGCTCTGGCCGAACCTCAGCTTCCATGGTCCCTCCTTATGAGGCTGCTGGAGGATGTGAATGTGCTGTAGCCTAGTTTTCTCCTCAGGAGAAAGAGGAAGATCCAAGGTCACTTCACTGTGAGTTCACTGTGAATGCCTCGTTGGTGAGCAGGGGCTGCCTGCCATAGCTCCATGTAGTGAGCGCTGCTGCCCGGTAGCCTGCCATAGCTCCGTGTAGTGAGCGCTGCTGCCCGGTAGCCTGCCATAGCTCCGTGTAGTGAGCGCTGCTGCCCGGTAGCTGCCATAGCTCCGTGTAGTGAGCGCTGCTGCCCGGTAGCCTGCCATAGCTCTGTGTAGTGAGCGCTGCTGCCCAGTAGCCTGCCATAGCTCCGTGTAGTGAGCGCTGCTGCCCAGTAGCCTGCCATAGCTCCGTGTAGTGAGCGCTGCTGCCCAGTAGCCTGCCATAGCTCCGTGTAGTGAGCACTGCTGCTGAGTAGCGGGGACTGGCATCAGCCTGTGCTGTCCTGTGCTGTCCTGTGTTGTCCTGGGGCTCTAGAGTGGAACCAGGGCTTAGATGGTAAACCGGGTGTGGCCCCCTTGTTCTTTGCCCAGCTGGTCAGATGGCATAGCTGAAATGGGAGAAGAGGGGGCTTTGGGTGGAGGGTCAGGGTCAGCGGATGAGAGAGGTTAGGGCCGTGGTCTCCAAGCTTCTTGCCTGCTCTGGTCAGGAGAATGGGAAGAGATAGATGGCCCAGGGAAGCCAGAGAGAGTCGAATCAGGTTTAAAGAAAGATCAGCCCAGAAGTGCTGAGCAGCTACTGGAAGGAAGACGGTGGAGGTGGACGGTCAGCTCGGAGCCTGTGGCAGAGCAGTGGTGCATGGACGGTGCTCCTGAGAGGCTTGGGAACACTGACGAGGTGAAGCCTGAGGGTTGGATAGCCGAGTCAGGACCGCCCATGGGCCTGAGCTGGCCCCTGGGGGACTGCGAGAGACTTTGAGAAGCTGATGGAAATGGCGGCTGCAGAGAAGGGCACCTGGTTTAGGGGAGAGTGAGACTGGAGTTGGGGCGTCAGGGTGCAGGTGACGTTGGGCAGGGTTCGGGGGCTCTCCACAGCGCACGGCTGGGTCACGGAGGGAAGGAGGGAAGGAAGGAGCCTGTTAAGGACGAGGTCACTGCAGCCCAGCCTTTGCTGGTGGGGTGCCCAGCCAGCTGTTGACTTTGCCCAGGGGTGGGCAAGCCTGGATAGTATCTATCCAAAGTTACTCTGTCACCTTGAGGGCCCTACACCTGGCACAGTAAACTCGTACAGTGTCTCATTTGGGGGCTCGGCCCACAGGCAAGATGTGGGGCAGGTGGGGCTCTTCAGTATGCCTAAGCAGTAGTGGGCTGCTTTGTGAATATTTAGGTCGAGGTGGCAGTTTCCTTCATGTAGCCTTATCCCGAGTGACTACATTCCTGTAGCCGTGCTTCTGCTAGCAGACTTGTGTTTGTTCACCATGAGGTGGAGCCCCTTCTGGAGAGACACACCCTGTTGCTGGGCTCTGGGCTCAGCTAGGTTCAGAGTTGTCTGATGCGTAACTAGCTGAAGGACTGGCACGGTGGACAGGCAACATTTAAAGCCGTGAAGGTGTTGGGATTATCGAGTCCCAGTGCCCTCCTGGTTCCTTTAGAAACTGTGTATATTCTCATCAGATCCTTCCAAGCCTGCGATGGCAGCAGCAAGAGATGAGAGGCAGAGGAGAAGGGCGAAGAAGTTGCCAGGAAAAGTCAGGCTGGGGTTGAAATCTAGAAACATTTGGCTCTGAAGTCCCCTCCCCTTCGCACTGGGAGGGATCTCCAGCCCTCAGCTCCAGTATTGTTGAGGAAGGAAAACGGGGGCTGGCAGGGTGGCTCAGTGGGTAAAAACAGTTGCTGGGAAAACTTTGTGACCTGAGTTTGATCCCTGAAATGCATGAAGGTGAAAGGAGAGAACCAGATGTGCAAAGTTGTTCTCTGACTTCCATACGCACGCACACGCACACACACAGACACACATACACACAGACACACACCAGGGCATTCATGTATCCCTTCCCCCATCACACATACACACACACACACACACACACACACCAGGGCATTCATGTATCCCTTCCCCCATCACACATATGCACACATAGACACACACACACCAGGGCATTCATGTATCCCTTCCCCATCACACATAGACACACACACACACACACACACACACACACACACACCAGGGCATTCATGTATCCCTTCCCCCATCACACACACACACACACATACACACACACACACGCACCAGGGCATTCATGTATCCCTTCCCCTATCACACACACACACACACACACACACATAGACATACACACACACACACCAGAGCATTCATGTATCCCTTCCCCCATCACGCACACACACAGAGACACACGCACACACACTAGGGCATTCACGTATCCCTTCGCCCATCACACACACACACACAGACATATACACACACACACCAAGGCATTCATGTATCCCTTCACCCATCACACACACACACACACACACACACACATAGACACACACACACACACGCCAAGGCATTCATGTATCCCTTCCCCCATCACACACACACACACACACACACACATAGACATACACACACACACACCAGGGCATTCATGTATCCCTTCCCCAATCACACACACACACACACACACACACACACACCAGGGCATTCATGTATCCCTTTCCCCATCACACATAGACACACACACACACACACACACACACACACACACACCAGGGCATTCATGTATCCCTTCCCCCATCACACACACACATACACACATACACACACACACACACATACACACACATCATCATCATCATCATCATACTAATCAACTTTTAAAAATGTGAAACCCAGTTGGAAGGTGTTGCTCAGGGGTGCAGCACCTTCCTAACATGGTGGTTCATCTTGATTGTTGGGCAGATGGGATTTAGAATCACCATAGAAACAAATCTCTGGCATGTCTCAGAGATGATCTAGATTAGGTTAATAGAGCTGGGAAGGCCCACCCTCCATGTGCATGATACCTTTCCATGGGGTGGGGTCCTGAACTGAATCCAGAGAAGGCGGGGAGCTGAGCACTAGCAGCCTCAAGCTCTGCTGCCATGCCCGCTCTGGCGCGACCCACTGTCTCCTGTGGAGCTGTGAACCAAAGTCCTTCCTCACGTCACTTTGGCAGGTATTTTGACTCCGCAGTGATACAGCTCAGACATGTAGTTTTTGGAAGCTCCATCCCCAGCAAGGTAAACACAACAGTGCAGATGAAAGGCCATGAATGTCCCTTCTGTGGTCTCTGTGTCAGCTTTTCAGATTGCAGTGAAGACCAGTTCTGGTGCGGGGTGCTCGTGAGCAGGGCGGGGTGTTGGATCTTCCTGTTGCTCCCTGGTAGGCTGGGGACCTGTATTTCGGTCCATGAGTGGATTCATTCCAGGGAAGGAAAACTAGAGCAGGTCAGTATTTCCTCATGAAGCAGCAGTATTGGGAAGGTTTCCAAGGCAACGAGCAGGTGTTTTTGCTATTAGGGTGTTACAGGCCCAACTCCCTGTGACACTTGCAAATGGAACAGTGTAGGTTGTTACGGTAATAATGTCTTGTATTATTGGTGGATGTGGGGAATTTGTAAGAAACCCAGGGACTTAACACTCGTAGCTGCGTAGTGGAGTCACCGGCGAATCAGTGTCGGCTGGTGGTGGTGAGGCAGGAATCGGAGCTGGGCCCACAGAGCCCCATCACAGAGCTGAGCTGGGATTCAGTAGCAGCAGCTGCTTGGCTGGCCTCTGTAGGATAGCCAGGATTTCAGCAATTGCCCTAACCGTCACATTTCCCCCAAGAGGCGGGGCGAGTGGTATTTGGTGCTCAAGAACTTGCAGAGCCTCTTCAGGGCACTTGTTGGGCCCATGCAACCACCCTAAGGGGCTGTCATGGCCTGTTCATCCTAGGTAAGGAACCTGAGGTTAAGGACTTGGTGGTGGTCACACAGTAACATGGAGTCAGAGCATGAGCCCAGGTGACCTGACCCGGTTCTGCTTTCCTCTGAAGCCTGTGAAAGGCAAACTGGCGTGAACTGGTTGGCACTAACAGCTGCAAGCGCGCAGCCCTGCACACACTGCCTCCTGGCTATTGCCGCCTAGCAAGAGCTGCTCGGCACTGGGACCTCTGGCCTAGCAAGAGCTGCTCGGCACTGGGACCTCTGGCCTAGCAAGAGCTGCTCGGCACTGGGACCTCTGGCCTAGCAAGAGCTGCTCGGCACTGGGACCTCTGGCCTAGCAAGAGCTGCTCGGCACTGGGATCTTTGGCCTAGCAAGAGTTGCTCGGCACTGGGACCTTTGGCCGTTGAAAACTGTTTTTGCACTGCGCAACCTGACAGAGGTTGTAGGGGGACAGCCATGGCCACTGCTGTTTGGTGGCTGTAGGGAGACAGCCGTGGCCACTGCTGCTTGGTGGCTGTAGGGGGACAGCCATGACCACTGCCGTTTGGTGGTTGTTGCTTTCAGGAAACGACCCTGTCAGCCTTGCACAGCACCCTGTGTCCTCTCCCCGAGTTCTGCGACCTCCTGCTGGAGTGTGGCCACAAATAGCACTGCCTTTGGCCTAAATCCACGCCCTAATCTGGCTTTGGGCCTCACTATCTGTCCCAGATCACCATCCCCTTGTTCAAAGCCTGTGGAATAGTTTTGTCAAGATACAAGTCATGAAGAGAAGGCCAGACCAACAGGGCCTGATGGCGGGGTCGGGTAGACTAGAAGGGGAGCCACCTGGAAGTCCTGCACGATCCCATCCCTCATCCTCCGCCTGTGTTCCTCCCCATCCCCACTCAGCATTGTAGCACGTGACCTGTTGTGTCTTGGTCTCCCTCCCCACAGCCTCCGGCTTTCCAGTGATCTGTCATCCCACACATGTGTGGTCAGCAAAAGATAGATTTCAGGTCATAGACAGCCTCTGGGAAATGGGGACATGCCTCCGGATCTGGACCTGGGGGCTCCCTGGGGGGCTGGCAGCCTGGCCCAGCTGGAGCCATCTGCCCTGCAGGGGAGCCTGGAGTAAGGCTAGGGCCCATGGCTTGCCTGGGGTTCACACTCCTACCCATGCCTGGCCTTGGACTTGTGCCCTGGCCTCTGGCAAAGTTTACAACTTAACAGGGAAAAAAAGAAAACCAGAAGCAGCCCCTCTTACTTCTCAGCGCCCGCAGCAGGGACCCGCGTATGACCCACTTTTCTTTCGGCGCTGAGAACCCAGCCTGGCTCCTGCGCTTTCTCACCTTGCTCCCAGTCTGATCACCTCTGAGGTGACAGTGTCACCCCCACAGGACCTGTTACCCTGTTGTACCCGTGGTGGATGTGTGGCTGCCTGCCTTGCCAGCCACCACCACCGTCCCACCCATGGCACTAGAATCTGCAGTGACTCTCTTGAGGACCCTGATACTCCCTTCCAGCACCCCTTTGGCTTCACCCCAGAGCTGCCCACTCACTCCACCACTCCTCACCTCTTGTCACCCTGTAAACATAGGTAACTGTGTTCACAGTGACTTGTGGGGTTTGTTTTTATTTTTATTTTTGTTATTTATTTATTTATTTATTTATTTATTTATTTATTTATTTATTTATTTTGAGACAGGGTCTCCCTATAGCCCCAGCTGGCCTGGAGCTCACTCTATAGACCAGACTGGCCTTGAACTCACAGAGTTCTGCTTGCCTCTGCCTTCCAAGTACTGGGCTTAAAGGTGTGCGCCATCATGCCCTGCTTAAAGGCGGTTCTGGGAATCGAACCCAGGTCCTCTGCAAGAGCAGTCAGTGCTCTTAACCGCTGAGCCATCTCTCCAGCCCCTATTTTTATTTTTTTATTATTATTTTTTTAAATTTTGAGACAAGGCCTCCTTGTAGCCCCAGCTGCCCTGGAACTCACTATGTAGACCAGGCTGGCCTCCATCTCACAGAGACTAACCAGTCTCTGCCTCTTGAGTGTTCAGATTAAAGGCACATGCCACCCTATCCAGCTCTTGTGAGTTTAAAAATATATTTTTATTTTATGCATATGAGTATAATGCCTTTTTGTAGGTAGGTGCACCCACATGCCCTCTTGGGCCAGGCTCCTTGTCGGAATGTAACAGATGTTTACTCCTCTCTCTCTCTGCCTCTTACGTAGGACATACAGTAGGTCTTGGCGTAGAGCAATTGCTCAATAAATGCTTATTTTGTAAAGTGATGAGGAAACGAAGGAAGACTTGAACAAGTGGAAGCTCTGTCCTTGCGTCTTGTTGGACTCGTCTACCGGCCTGCCGGCCTCTCCCTCTCTCCCGTCCTTTCTAGGACTCGTCTACCGGCCGGCTGGCCTCTCCCTGTCTCCCGTCCTTTCTAGGACTTGTATACTGGCTGGCTGGCCTCTCCCTGTTTCCTGTCCTTTCTAGGACCCGTCTACTGGCTGGCTGGCCTCTCCCTCTCTCCCGTCCTTTCTAGGACTTGTCTACCGGCCGGCTGGCCTCTCCCTCTCTCCCGTCCTTTCTAGGACCTCTCTACCGGCTGGCTGGCCTCTCCTTGTCTCCCGTCCTTTCTAGGACTTGTCTACTGGCTGGCTGGTCTCTCCCTGTCTCCTGTCCTTTCTAGGACCCGTCTACTGGCCGGCTGGCCTCTCCCTCTCTCCCGTCCTTTCTAGGACTCGTCTACCGGCCGGCTGGCCTCTCCCTGTCTCCCATCCTTTCTAGGACTCGTCTACCAGCCGGCTGGCCTCTCCCTGTCTCCTGTCCTTTCTAGGACTCGTCTACTGGCCGGCTGGCCTCTCCCTGTGTCCCGTCCTTTCTAGGACTCGTCTACTGGCTGGCTGGCCTCTCTCTGTCTCCCGTCCTTTCTAGGACTCGTCTACCGGCTGGCTGGCCTCTCCCTGTCTCCCATCCTTTCTAGGACTCGTCTACGGGCTGGCTGGCCTCTCCCTGTCTCCAGACCTTTCTAGGACTCGTCTACCAGCCGGCTGGCCTCTCCCTGTCTCCCGTCCTTTCTAGGACTCGTCTACTGGCCGGCTGGCCTCTCCCTGTCTCCCGTCCTTTCTAGGACCCGTCTACCAGCCGGCTGGCCTCTCCCTGTCTCCCGTCCTTTCTAGGACCCATCTACCAGCCGGCTGGCCTCTCCCTGTATCCCGTCCTTTCTAGGACTCGTCTACTGGCCGGCTGGCCTCTCCCTGTCTCCTGTCCTTTCTAGGACTCGTCTACTGGCTGACCTGGCCTCTCCCTGTCTCCCGTCCTTTCTAGGACTCGTCTACTGGCCGGCTGGCCTCTCCCTGTCTCCCGTCCTTTCTAGGACCCGTCTACCAGCCGGCTGGCCTCTCCCTCTCTCCCGTCCTTTCTAGGACTTGTCTACCGGCTGACCTGGCCTCTCCCTGTCTCCCGTCCTTTCTAGGACCCATCTACCAGCCGGCTGGCCTCTCCCTGTCTCCCGTCCTTTCTAGGACCCGTCTACCAGCCGGCTGGCCTCTCCCTGTCTCCCATCCTTTCTAGGACCCGTCTACCAACCGGCTGGCCTCTCCCTGTCTCCCGTCCTTTCTAGGACTTGTCTACCGGCCGGCTGGCCTCTCCCTCTCTCCCGTCCTTTCTAGGACTCGTCTACTGGCCGGCTGGCTGGTCTCCCCCTGTCTCTTGTCTTTTCTTAGGACAGCTCTTTCTGAACTCCCTGTGGACAGGTCTGCCGGGTACTGGGAAGACAAAGGTAAAGGCCCAGGGGCTACCCTTCCTCACCGTCACACCCCTGCCCTCCTTCAGGAGCCACTCAGCCTTCCTCAAGGAAGCACCCAGTGTCTCTCTTGTCATCTGGCTCAGGACCTTGGTGCCAAGGGATTGAGGAAACGACCTGCCAAGTCCTCCAGAAACAGAAGCCCAAGGACTCTGGTCTCCATAATGTGTCCTCAGCCACTGCTTTCTTCCTCTGTGACATCCCTGGTGTTTCAGCCATGCTGAGATGTTATCCACCATGTTGCCTGGTGATGGGAGTTAGGTGTGACTAGTGGCAGAGGCCCAGGCCACAGGGCCACGTAAGATGACTGCCGTGTAGTGGTGTAGAGGGCCCAGTGATTTCCCCTCCTACCCCCTTTTCTAAATGGTGGTGCTGAATGAGCTTGCTGCTTTCAACCTTTCTGGGTGGCTCTGAAGAACAGGTGATGTCTGACTTGTGAGGGACTGGCGCCTGCCACATTCCGTGGGTGGTGCTGTGAGAATTCTCACAGGATGATGCCAGCGGCAGTGCGAGCCACCTCCAGGCAGGAGGCAGCGGCAGGGGCTGGGGTAAGCAGTGCAGCCACTGGAGTGGGTTTGTGAAGCCTGCATCTCGGCCCTTATAAAGAATGCCTGGTCCTCCTTGTAGTCCTGTGGCGGGCTGAGCACATCCATCACAGGGCACAGCAGAAGGCTGTCCTAGGGAGTTGTGGCTCGGCTGAGCAGATCCATCACAGGGCACAGCAGAAGGCTGTCCTAGGGAGTCGTGGCTCGGCTGAGCAGATCCATCACAGGGCACATCAGAAGGCTGTCCTAGGGAGTCGTGGCTTGGCTGAGCACATCCATCACAGGGCACATCAGAAGGCTGTCCTAGGGAGTCGTGGCTTGGCTGAGCACATCCATCACAGGGCACATCAGAAGGCTGTCCTAGGGAGTCGTGGCTCAGCCCAGGGCTGTGGTGCCTGGGCCCTCCCTGCAGTAAGAGGTCCTCACGCTGGGGCTGCTGCGGGGCACTGCCGACTGGCTGTTGGTCTGTGGCCAGCCAGCTGCTGTTGTCAGCCTCCACTGTTGTCGTCTTCCACTGTCATTGGTCTCCAGTGCCTGTTGCACTCACCTTAATGCAGGAGCAGCAGCACTCTGTTGGGTAGGGCTGGGCTGGGCGCTGCTGCTGTAGCCCAGCGAGTTCTTGGCTGGGTCTCACTGGAGGCCTCGGTTGTGTAATTTCTGTGGTGTCACAATCTGGCCAGCGCTTGTTCTTGCAGTGCCCCATGCTTTTCCTGCATTGTGTTACCGGATCTATGAGGGAGCTTTTCTCGGATCTGTCCTACAGGTGAAGAACTTGGGGCTCTGGAAGCTTCTGCTTGGTGAGGACACAGCTGGCAGGTAGCCGGGCTGCTGGGCTTATGCTGGATCAGCAGTACGAAAGCCTGTGGCCGTATCTGGTTTTAAAACTTACTTTTATTTTTAGACTGGGTCTCATATAGCCTAGGCTGGACTTGAACTCAGTATGTAGCCCATCCTGGCCCTGAGTTCTTTGATCCTCTTGCCTCTGTTTCTCTGGAGTGCTGGGATTACAGGTGTGCACCACCATGTCTTCACACTGTGCTAGGGATTGGACCTGGAGCATTGTGCATGGTAAACAGGCACTCTTACAAACTGAGCTACAGCCCCAGCCCTTCTAGTGTTTTTTGAGACAGTTTTTTGAGAGTCTCATAGGGTCCATGCTGGTCTTGAACTTGCTGTGCACCTAAGGCTGGTCTTGAACTTGCTGTGCACCTAGGGCTGGTCTTGAACTTGCTGTGCACCCAAGGCTGGTCTTGAACTTGCTGTGCACCCAAGGCTGGTCTTGAACTTGCTGTGCACCCAAGGCTGGTCTTGAACTTGCTGTGCACCCAAGGCTGGTCTTGAACTTGCTGTGCACCCAAGGCTGGTTTGAGCTCCTGATCCTCATGTCTCCATCTCCCAAGTGCTGGGCTTATAGCTGTGTCACCATGTCTGTTGAGTCTCAGGATCTTCAAAGTGCTGCTCTTGTTTGTGCAGGTACACTTGGGTTTGTGGTGGCCCAGCAGTGTGTCCCTAGAGCTCCCAGCAGTGTGTCCCTAGAGCTCCCAGCAGTGTGTCCCTAGAGCTCCCAGCAGTGTGTCCCTAGGCTCCCAGCAGTGTGTCCCTAGAGCTCCCAGCAGTGTGTCTGTCCTAGAGTCCCAGCAGTGTGTCTGTCCTAGAGCTCCCAGCAGTGTGTCTGTCCCTAGAGTTCCCAGCAGTGTGTCTGTCCCTAGAGCTCCCAGCAGTGTGTCTGTCCCTAGAGCTCCCAGCAGTGTGTCCCTAGAGCTCCCAGCAGTGTGTCCCTAGAGCTCCCAGCAGTGTGTCCCTAGAGCTCCCAGCAGTGTGTCCCTAGAGCTCCCAGCAGTGTGTCTGTCCCTAGAGCTCCCAGCAGTGTGTCTGTCCCTAGAGCTCCCAGCAGTGTGTCTGTCCCTAGAGCTCCCAGCAGTGTGTCTGTCCCTAGAGCTCCCAGCAGTGTGTCCCTAGAGCTCCCAACAGTGTGTCTGTCCCTAGAGCTCCCAGCAGTATATCCCTAGAGCTCCCAGCAGTGTGTCCCTAGAGCTCCCAGCAGTGTGTCTGTCCCTAGAGCTCCGTGTGTCCCAGGGGCTTTGCTGACCACTGCTGCGGCTTCTAACTGGAGCCTTTGGAGCAGCAGTGTGGGGTGCAGACAGTGTAGGCTGGGATTTGGGCCCCCTTCCTTTTTGGCCTCTCTGTGAAGCATTTCTTCATAAGGATTTCTTTCCTTCATTACCCTCTGGGGGTCTTGATGGGGCTCATTTTCTCTGCCAATTAAAGAACTAAAAGGCAGAAAAGCATATCAGACACAGCAGAAGCAACAGGCAACAGGCTTAAGGAGAAGCGTGGCACACATGCACAGTTGCACAGGGAGAAGAGCTCCCCACAGGTAGCGGAGGACCCGGAGCTCCAGGAGAGCTGGGCCTTTTAAGTGTTTTCAGTGGTGGGGCAGGTTCTCCTCCCTTAACTTTGGCTTGCTCAGCTTAAACAAAGAAGAGAGAGCTGATAGGTCACGGGTCTGAACTGTCCAGGACTGGCCTTGGTCTTGTGTAAACTGGCCTGGACCTGTCAGGTTTTCCTGTGGTGGGATGAAAACCCTCTGGCCTTTGTCAGGCCAAGAAGAAAGCAGAAGCATGCCATTTTAATTATTCAGTGGCCCTGCCTGCGTCTCAGGGATTAGTTCCTTATACTTCCTTTGGTCTTCCTTCTTTCTCACATGGTGCGTGCATGTGTGTATGCCTGTTCCCGTGCCTGCTGGTACAGATGTGTGACATGTGTGTTATGCCTGTCCGGTGCACTGGACAGAGTTACTGGAGCGTTCAGGCCTGCGCAGTGTGCAACATGTGTGTAGCCTGTTCCCGTGCCTGCTGGTACAGATGTGTGCACATGTGTGTAGGCCTGTTCCCGTGCCTGCTGGTACAGATGTGTGCACATGTGTGTAGGCCTGTTCCCGTGCCTGCTGGTACAGATGTGTGCACATGTGTGTATGCCTGTTCCCGTGCCTGCTGGTACAGATGTGTGCACATGTGTGTATGCCTGTTCCCGTGCCTGCTGGTACAGATGTGTGCACATGTGTGTATGCCTGTTCCCGTGCCTGCTGGTACAGATGTGTGCACATGTGTGTAGGCCTGTTCCCGTGCCTGCTGGTACAGATGTGTGCACATGCGTGTAGGCCTGTTCCCGTGCCTGCTGGTACAGATGTGTGCACATGCGTGTAGGCCTGAGGTTGATACTAAGTCCTACTTGATCACTTGCCACCGTATCCTTTGAGGCAGGGTGTCTCAGGTAATCCAGAGTTCTGCACTCTGGTTAGTTTGGCTGGCCAGCTTACTATTAGGTCACTGATCTAGCTTCAGAGTCCTGCCACATCCACCTCTCATTTAGATGGGTTCTGGGGATCCAAGTGCCTGGGTCAGGTGATTGTGGCTTCCTTTACGACATAACAGGTGTGGAGCCATCCTCATCCTTGGATCTGGCCCTGAACCAGCAGCATCCATGTACCCAGGGGGGACTGCAGGCTTCTGGGGCCTGTCCTGGCCTGCTGGCACCGAGGCCTGGGTGGATGGGCACCAACCTCATGATGAATGGCCATCCTTCCTTAGCAGCTGGGCATTGTCCACCCCACAGGAGATAGTGGATAGTTGTGCCACCCAGCTTGGGTAGTGCTTCATTAGAAGAGTGATCCTGTCATTTGTTGTTTAAACCAGGATGTTTTGAACATAAAAGGGGACATGTCAGGCATAATCCAGGACTAGTACCTTCCTGGCATATGGAGCTTGCTGTCACGGCTCATCGCCTTCTCGTTCACCCAGGGAGTGGCTATCCCCTTCCCTTTTCAGATGGGGAGACTGAGTCCCAGAGAAGGCCTCTTCTGTCCTTCCGTCACCATGGCTCTTAATTCCCAAATGCCTTCTTGGCTGAGTCATCAGCATCCACTCCTCAGGAGAGCTGGCAGGGAGAGTGGTGGGCTTTTGATCCCTGTGGGGCTGGAATCCTCTGGAAACTAGCAGCCTTCACAGCGAGATCACCGAATATTAATGCTCTAACACGTATATCTCAGAAGGATAAGAAAATAGGAACACAGAGGGTCCTATCAGAAAGGACGGGGTTTCCGGGTGTGTTTGCTTCCTCCTGGCCACCTCTGGACTATCCTTAGGCCTGGTTGTGACCCGTCACACAGGTGACAGATGGCCCCTGGGACAGTGACGAGGAGAGGACCGCCGACACGAGCTCTGTGGGAGCCGACCTCCTCCTGGCCCAGTTCATTCCTTTCCTCCTGACTGCTGAAGACGCTAATCTGGTGACTTCTTTATTCTGTGCTGACGAGGACATACGTGTGACAGTGTGCTTCCGTGACACATGGAGAGGGCTGCAGTTTCAGAGACTATCAGGGAGGGCTAGGGTTACTAGCAGGCCAAATGTAACAGGCAGGGGCACAGTTAGGCCTGTTGTGTTGAGGCCACAAGGCCCTCTGGGATGGGGGGGTATAATTCAGGTTCGGACAGAAATAGACCTGTGCCAGGCCTGGGGCCAAATTTAATGTCTGTCCCCAAAGCCTGGAGCTCTCCTGCCTTTTCCTGTTGGCTCCTCTGGGAGCTCCGAGTGCTCTGGCTGCCACGTGGCTGTCACTTATCCTGCATTGCGAGGTTTGGGAGGAAGGGTGGTGAGGGCCAGGACTGCCTGCAGGACACTCACACCTCAGCCCCTGTGGACAGGTGGTGAGGGCCAGGACTGCCTGCAGGACGCCCACACCTCAGCCCTGTGGACAGGTGGTGAGGGCCAGGACTGCCTGCAGGTCCCTCACACCTCAGCCACTGTGGACAGGTGGTGAGGGCCAGGACTGCCTGCAGGACGCTCACACCTCCGCCCTGTGGACAGGTGGGGGGGGGCCAGGACTGCCTGCAGGATGCTCACACCTCAGCCCCTGTGGACAAGTGGTGAGGGCCAGGACTGCCTGCAGGTCCCTCACACCTCAGCCCCTGTGGACAGGTGGTGAGGCCCAGGACTGCCTGCAGGACGCTCACACCTCAGCCCCTGTGGACAGGTGGTGAGGGCCAGGACTGCCTGCAGGACGCTCACACCTCAGCCCCTGTGGACAGGTGGTGAGGGCCAGGACTGCCTGCAGGACGCTCACACCTCAGCCCCTGTGGACAGGTGGTGAGGGCCAGGACTGCCTGCAGGACGCTCACACCTCAGCCCCTGTGGACAGGTGGTTAGGGCCAGGACTGCCTGCAGGACACTCACACCTCAGCCCCTGTGGACAGGTGGTGAGGGCCAGGACTGCCTGCAGGACACTCACACCTAAGCCCCTGTGGACAGGTAGTGAGGGCCAGGACTGCCTGCAGGACACTCACACCTCAGCCCCTGTGGACAGGTGGTGAGGCCCAAGACTGCCTGCAGGACACTCACACCTCAGCCCCTGTGGACAGGTGGTGAGGCCCAGGACTGCATGCAGGTCCCTCACACCTCAGCCCGTGAAGAGGCAGTACCCAGGCTCAAGGTGCCTTCCCCAGACTGTCCTTTTCTCACTTGGGTATCACTCTGTTCACAGGGAGAGATGGAGACCCTGAAAGATAAGACTTTGCAGGAGTTGGAGGAGATGCAGAATGACCCAGAAGCCATTGACCGGCTGGCCCTGGAGTCCCCTGAGGTACACAGAAGCTGACAAATGCTGAATCTCCTCCTCTCCTCCCTCCCTCCCTCCCCCTCTCTCCCCCTCCCTCCCCTCCTCCCTCCCCTTTCCCTCCCTCCCCCCCTTCCCCTCCCCCTCCCCCTCCTTCTCCTCCTCCTCTTGTTCTTCTTCCAAAAGTATTTCACCATTGGTCACTTAAGGAACTTTAAAAAAAATTGATTTTACATTTCTGAGTGTTTTGTCTGCATGTATGCAGTGCCCGCAGATGCCAGAAGGCGGCATCGGAACCCTGGAACTGAGAAGGTGGTGAGGTGCTGGGGACTGGACCCTGGTTCTTTGTGAGAGCAGCCAGTGATCTTAACCACTGAACGATTTCTCCAGCCACCAAACTTTTTTTGTTTTGTTTTGTTTTTCTTTTCTTTTTTTTTTTTTTTTAATTTTTATTTATTTTTGTATGTGTATGAATGTACTGTCTGCATGCAGGTCTGTGCACCCGTGTCGTGCAATGCTGCGGAGGTCAGAAGACGGTGTCAGATTCCTCTGGAATTGGAGTTCTCCTGGAATTGGAGTTTCGGACGGTTCTCAGCCACCATGTGGGTGCTGGGGGTCCAACCCGGGTCCTCTGCAAGAGCGGTCGGCGCTCTTAACCGCTAGGTCAGCCCTGTTTTTCTTTTCTTAGACAGGATTTCACTTTGTAGACCTGGCTGGCCTGGAACTTGCTATGTAGATCAGGCTGGCTTTGAATTCACAGACACAGAGATCCTCCTTCCTCTGCCCCTTGGGTGCTGGGATTAAAGGTATATAACACTATGCTAAGCTTAAGGTATCTTTTTTAGTTTTAATTTTTATTACACTTTGTGTTGTGTATGTGTGTGTGTTTGCATGTGGAGGTCAGAGGACAATCAGGTCATCAGCGTGGTGGTAAAGGCCTTGTTCTGTGCTTTGCACCCCATCAGAGCAGCCCCAAGGTTTCAGGCCAGGATCTGCTCCTCTGGGAGTCTCAGGAGTGGGGGAGATCAGAGCCTCCCATGGACTAGGAAGCCCCGGGACCTGGCCACCCCAGGACTCTGCATATCGTTCCAACCTTTTCGGCCCTGGAACCTCAGGTGCTGCTCAGACTTGGAGGAAGCATTCTTGGTGGGGTACAGCTCACCCTCCCCCATTCATCCTGTTTCCCTGCAGCTGGCACCTCGTCTCTCAGCTCCTAGTCACTGGGTCCTTACAGAAATAGACACTACTCTGCTGTCTGTACAGAGCTTGGTTCAGCCCTCCCTACCATGACCCTGTGACCTTCCTGTGAGACAGGGAAGTCAGGCAACTGGATGTGGCCATCCAGCCAGATGGCCACATCCAGCCATAATCAGCCCAGAGTGGCCTCAGCTGCGAGGGAGAGCTATCAGCACATACAGTGCCAGGTTCGTCTGACTGGCACTTGCTATGTGTTCTTCTTGTCCCTGGTGAGCAGACGTGGTGTGTCTTCTGAGTTCAGTATGTTAGAGAACATGAAGCTGTCTACCAGGCCCCTCCCCCACTCTGCCCCCAGCCTCTGCAGAGCCTTCTCTTGTTGCCGGGATGCACAGGGCCACACGACCCTTTTTCTCTGCAGAGCTTTCTCCTGCTGCCGGGATGCACAGGGCCACATGACACTTCTCTTGCTGCCGGGATGCACAGGGCCACACGACCCTTTTTCTCTGCAGAGCTTTCTCCTGCTGCCGGGATGCACAGGGCCACATGACACTTCTCTTGCTGCCGGGATGCACAGGGCCACACGACCCTTTTTCTCTGCAGAGCTTTCTCCTGCTGCCGGGATGCACAGGGCCACATGACACTTCTCTTGCTGCCGGGATGCACAGGGCCACACGACACTTCTCTTGCTGCCGGGATGCACAGGGCCACACGACACTTCTCTTTCTTCCAGGATGCACAGGACCACATGACACTTTTTCTCTGCAGAGCCTTCTCTTGCTGCTGGGATGCACAGGGCCACATGACACTTCTCTTGCTGCCAGGATGCACAGGGCCACACGACACTTTCTCTGCAGAGCCTTCTCTTGCTGCTGGGATGCACAGGGCCACACGACACTTCTCTTGCTGCTGGGATGCACAGGGCCACACGACACTTCTCTTGCTGCAGGGATGCACAGGGCCACACGACACTTCTCTTGCTGCAGGGATGCACAGGGCCACACGACACTTCTCTTGCTGCAGGGTGCACAGGGCCACACGACACTTTCTCTGCAGAGCCTTCTCTTGCTGCTGGGATGCACAGGGCCACATGACACTTCTCTTGCTGCAGGGTTGCACAGGGCCACATGACACTTCTCTTGCTGCAGGGATGCACAGGGCCACACGACACTTCTCTTGCTGCAGAGATGCACAGGGCCACACGAACACTTCTCTTGCTGCGTGATGCACAGGGCCACACGACACTTCTCTTGCTGCAGGGATGCACAGGGCCACACGACACTTTCTCTGCAGAGACACTTCCTTGCTGCGGAGATGCACAGGGCCACATGACACTTCTCTTGCTGCAGAGGTTGCACAGGCCACAGACACTTCTCTTGCTGCAGGGTTGCACAGGGCCACAGACACTTCTCTTGCTGCAGGGTTGCACAGGGCCACATGACACTTCTCTTGCTGCAGGGTGCACAGGGCCACATGACACTTCTCTTGCTGCAGGGTTGCACAGGGCCACATGACACTTCTCTTGCTGCAGGGTTGCACAGGGCCACATGACACTTCTCTTGCTGCAGGGTTGCACAGGGCCACATGACACTTCTCTTGCTGCAGGGTTGCACAGGGCCACATGACACTTCTCTTGCTGCAGGTGCACAGGGCCGCACGACACTTCTCTTGCTGCAGGGATGCACAGGGCCACACAGACACTTCTCTTGCTGCAGAGATGCACAGGGCCACACGACACTTTCTCTGCAGAGCCTTCTCTTGTGCTGGGATGCACAGGGCCACACGACACTCTCTTGCTGCCGGGATGCACAGGGCCACACGACACCTCTCTTGCTGCGGATGCACAGGGCCACACGACACTTTCTTGCTGCTGGGTTGCACAGGGCCACATCGACACTCCCTCTTGCATGCTGGGAGTCACAGGGCCACAGGACACTTCCTCTGCAGGAGTTGCGATGCACAGGGCCACACGACACTTCTCTTGCTGCAGGGAGGCACAGGGCCACACGACATCCTTTCTTGCTGCAGGGATGCACAGGGCCACATGACACTTTGCTCTTGCTGCCAGGGGTGCACAGGGTCCACAGCGACACTTGCCTTCTTTGCTGCCGGGATGCACAGGGCCAACATGACACTTTTCTTTGCTGCAGAGAGTCCGCACAGGGCGCACGATGACACTTCTCTTGCAATGGCAGAAGTTGCACAGGGCCACGACACTTCTCTTGCTCGCCGGGGTTGGCACAGGGCCCACATGACACTTCTTGCTGCCAGGGGATTGCACAGGGCCCACGAACTACGTACCTGTGCCTCTTGCTGCGGGTTGCACAGGTGCCACATCGACAACTTCTCTTCGCTGCTAGGGTGCACAGGCTGCCACACGAACACTCCTCCTTGCTGCAGGGTTGCACAGGGCACACGATGACACTCCGTCTTTGCTGCAGGGATGTGCAACAGGGCCACACTGACACCTCCTCTGTGCTGCGGAGTTGCCACAGGGCCGACAACACTTCCCTCTTGCTGCAGGGAAGCACAGGGCCACACGACACTTCTCTTGACTGCTGGGTGCACAGGGCCACATGACACTTCTCTTGCTGCAGGGTTGCACAGGGCCACATGACACTTCTCTTGCTGCAGGGTGCACAGGGCCCACATGACACTTCTCTTGCTGCGGGTTGCACAGGGCCACACTGACACTTTCTTGCTGCAGGGTGAAGCCCATACTCTCTTGCTGCCAGGGATGCACAGGGCCACAGACACTCTCTCTTGATGCAGGGATGCACAGGGCCACAGACACTCCTCGACACTTCTCTTGCTGCCGGGGTGCACAGGGCCACACGACACTTCTCTTGCTGCCGGGGTGCACAGGGCCACACGACACTTCTCTTGCTGCCGGGGTGCACAGGGCCACACGACACTTCTCTTGCTGCCGGGGTGCACAGGGCCACACGACACTTCTCTTGCTGCCGGGGTGCACAGGGCCACACGACACTTCTCTTGCTGCCGGGGTGCACAGGGCCACACGACACTTCTCTTGCTGCCGGGGTGCACAGGGCCACACGACACTTTTTCTGTTCCCGCTGTGCTTCCTGCCACCACCCGCTCCCCTACCCAGGAAAGGCCTCTTCCCTGAGTTGAAATGACTTCCTGGTAGGCAGGGAATGAGGGCAGGTCCTGCTGCTCTAAGGCAGGATGGGAGTAAAAGTTGATTAGGTTGGGGCCGCAGCCAGCTCTCATGGTTAGCTAGGCTTGAGCCCTGGCAGGGCCTTGTCTTTCTTTGCACAGGTCTTCTTTACTCACCTGTCGTACACAGGTTGAGTGTCCCTTACTCCAAATGCTTGGGACCAGAGTAGTTCAGATTTGAGAGTTTCTTGGATTTTGGAATAATTATATAAATTCACTAAATACCCCTAGTCCAAAAATGTGAAATCGGAGATCCACTGAGACCCAGAACTTCGTGAGTGTCATTTGGCACTTGAAAGAGTTTGCATTTCAGATTCTGGGTGGTTGTTGCTGGGCCTTATTCAGCAGAGCCTTAAGGGTATTCCGAGGCTTGCTCCTGAAGGGAGTGGAGCTGGACAAGCAGGCCGCACCTAGTCCGCACTTACTGCTCCAAGCTGAGCAGGCCAGTGGGCCCTAGGAGAAAGCACAGGCCTGTGGAAAATTTTAAGTGGACACAGCCTCACCGGCAATGGACAGCTTGAATTTTGTCACGTGCAGCCATGGTTGACTAGTTGATTAGACTTCTCAGAGTAGGAACGTGCTCAGTGTGGACTGGGCGGAAACAAGTCAGGGCACACTTTGAGAGTCTTTTGCTTGCTTTTCTGTCACGGGTGCTGTAGCAGTAACTGAGCTGCTGCGGGAGAAGGGGACACTGGGGACATTCCGTAGGGACATTCCGTAGGGACATTCCGTAGGGACATTCCGTAGGGACATCCTGGGGGTCTGCACTCCCACAAGACGTGCGCGCTCTTCTGAAGAACTTGGACTGACCTCATATGAGTGATTTACAAGAGGTGGACTTGGGGTTATGGGGAGAAGGAAAGGAAATGTGTAGAGAGCCCACAGGGAGAACCGTACAGCGAAGATACAGTGGTTCTGACGCATGGAAAGGACATTGGACATGCAAGGACGCCAAAGAGCGTGTGGGACCAGGAAGGGGTGGGTGGCTGAGCAGGAGGGCTACAGACCCCAATCTGAGTTGACCATGGAGTTGACTGGCAGTTAGGAGCCATCCAGCGTGGCTGCCGTAAGCCGAGTTTGGGTGCTGTGCAAGAGCAGAGGGGCATTGTTGGCTGCAGAGCAGGTGGCCTGGTGGAGTGCTCTGAGCTGGGCATAGCCTGGGTCTTGCAGTCCCTGGGCTCTGGCCGCGTCCTTTCTAGCAGGCTGCCGTCTGTCTGCCTTAGGATACAAAGCTTAAGGCCTTGAGCAGGGATCAGAGCAGGGGAGCGTTTTTGGAGGCCCCTTGTCTAGGGTGCCAGCTGCTAGCCAAGGCAGGAGAAGCTGCCTGTGCAGGCCCCTCCTGGCAGCTGGGCTTGCTGACTGTGCCCTGAGCCCAGTGGCAGGTTCTGAGCTCCCTCTTCTGGTATCACATGGTACTGTGAGTGTGGTCCCTTCTTTCCTGGGGTGGTGGCACTGAGTCTCCAGCCCTTATTTGATTAAAGCAGACTCCTTGACCACTATAGGCCTGCTGGGAAAGGTTTCCGAGGCTTCCGTCTGTCTGGCCGAGGGCTCAGTGCTGCTGGCTAGGGAAGCGTTTTTAGCAGAGGGCATTCAGGGACCATCCAAGATGTCCCATCTACAGGTCTGAGGATGTGTCTGGCCTGAGAGGATGAGTGTCCTGCCTGTGTCTCAGGCTGCTCCTGGCTCCCTGCTCTGGCTCCCTCCCCTCTCAGAACAACCTTTGGGGCCTCACAGCATTTCCAGCACATGGTCTGGCCTGGGCCACCTGAGTCCTCCCTAGCAGTCTTTGTGTGTGTGTGTGTGTGTGTGTGTGTGTGTGTGTGTGTGTGTGTGTATGTTTGCTTGCATGTCTTCTTAGTTTTGAAGCTTGGGGAACAATGACTGGGACTCTGGGTCCCAGTCCATTCTCCCTGGTGTCCTGTACAGCCCTGGTGAGTCTGGTGCTTGTCCATCAGGAGGCTTTGGCCAGCTCTTTAGCCTTGTGACCACCCTCCCATGTGTCCAGCTCACGGGCCCTTGATCAGGTTGAGGTGAAGCACTTCAGTCACAGTGCCTTGCATGGGGTTTGAACCTAGATTCGTGTAATTGAGGTTGAGGGACGAGTACCCCTCAGGAGAGCCACGGGTCCAGAAGAGAAGGCTCTGTGGCCCATCCTGCCAGGGAGTGACAGTGACACTTGTTCTTACTGTCAGTTGTCCTGTCCTTAGGTGCAGGACCTACAGCTAGAACGGGAGATGGCATTGGCCACCAACCGAAGCCTGGCTGAGCGGAACCTGGAATTCCAGGGTCCTTTGGAGATCAGCCGCTCCAACCTCTCCGACAAATACCAGGAGCTGCGGAAGCTTGTGGAGCGGTGCCAGGAGCAGAAGGCCAAGCTGGGTAGGGCTGAGCTCACCTGGGTGTGTCCCCTGGGCTCCCATGCTGAACACAGGGTTCCTGTTCAAGGGGGGCTAGGGAGAAGCTGGGATAGCGCGGAGGCATAGATGCCTGGGACAGGAGCGGGCCAGCGGCCACTGTAGCCCTCTGCGCCCTGCCCTGCACAGACCACTATATGTATTTTCACACAGTGGGGTCTAGGGAGGTAAGCACTGTTGCTCATCTAAAGTTTTGAAGATTTAAATTTCATTATGTACCTTGGTCATTTTTTTGTTTGTTTTGAATGTTAAAAAATGACTGGCCTGAAGTTACTCTTTCAAGGTCCAGAGAGAATCGAGGGCTTGGCTAAGGTCACACAGCTAATGTTAGGTGGAGGCGGGATTCAAATCCAGGCAGCTGCTGTCTTGCTGGTACACCAGCTCAGCCAGCTCAGCCCTGAGCCTGGCCCAGGCTCCGTGAAGGTGTGAGGGCTTCCTGGACAGCTGCGCCACTCGGGGTTGGGATGGGATCCCTTCCTTTCCTGGCTGGCCAGTAAGGAGGGGTCAGGACCTGGGCTCTGTTCTCCACTCAGGGTTGGGATGGGATCCCTTCCTTTCCTGGCTGGCCGGTAGGGAGGGGGTGGGGGTGGCAGGACCTGGGCTCTGTTCTCCGGCTCCTGCACTCGGGCAGCAGATACCCAAGGGAACCGAGTGCCCAGCAGACCACCTGTGGGTGTCCACAGTGGACTCTGGAGTGGTGGCTTGTCTCTGTGCACGCAGAGCATGCCACCTGTCTTTCCTGAAACCTGGCTCTTCAGCTCTGACCAAAGCAGTGCTCTTGAAATGTCAGCCTTTCTGCCCTTCTTTCCAGAGAAATTTTCCTCAGCACTGCAGCCAGGCACCTTGTTGGACCTTCTGCAGATTGAAGGCATGAAGACCGAGGAGGAGTCTGAGGTGAGGTGGACACTGGCACCCTGCTCACTCCCCTGAGCATGGCCAAGGTAGATGGCATCTGGGGTACCCATGGAGGGAGTTGGGCTGTAGCACAGCAGGGCCTCCTTATCACAGGGACACGTTCTGAGACCCGCAGGGAGTGTCTGCAGCCCACAGGTACTATTCGACACACACGGGCCGTGCAGGGCCCCCTTATCCCAGGGACACATTCTGAGACCCCTGGGGAGTGTCTGCAGCCCACAGGTACTATTCGACACACACGGGCCGTGCACTGTTTTCCTACATAAATCTGTCTGTGGCGAAGTCTACTTTTTATTCTTATTTTGGTCTTTTTGAGACAGGGTTTCTGTGTCCCCAGCTGGCCTGGAACTCACTATGTAGACCAGGCTGCCTTTGAACTCACAGAGATCCTGCCTCTGTCTCTGGAGTGCTGGGATTAAAGGCATGTGCCACCACCCACGCCTGGCAAAATCTATTTTTTTTTTTTTTTTTTTGGTCTTTTCGAGACAGGGTCACCCTGTAGCCCCAGCTGTCCTGGAACTTGCTCTGTAGACCAGACTTCCCTTGAACTCACAAAGATCTGCCTGCCTCTGCCTCCCAAGTGCTGGGATTAAAGGCGTGCGCCACCATGCCTGGCTCAAAATCTACTTTTTTTAAAGCAGGCTCAGTAAGTAGGGGCTGGGTAGCCACAGTACTTGCCGTATGAGTCTGAGGACCAGGTTCTGACCCCACACCCATGAGGAAAGCCATGTAAGGTGCCTTGCGATCCCAGTACTAGGGGACAGACACAGTCAGGGACAGAGCCCTATGGCCGCTGTCCAGCCAGTCTAGCTGATCAGTGAGCCTCAGGTAGAGACTCTGCTTCAAGAAATAAGGGGGACAGCCCCTGAGGAGTGCTACCTGAGGTTGACCTCTGGCCTCTGTATGTCACACACATGTGCATTCACATAAGCAAGTACAGAAATAATAATACTACAACAGGTATAACTATTTTCTAATGGAGGTTATTTAAAACTTGCAACTTATTTATAGAATTTTCTGTGCCTTGTTTTGGGAGCACAGTGGACCTCCTATAACTGAAACCATGGATAAGGGGGCATTACTACACCAAGACCCTAGTTGAATGAGGAGTGGGTGACTGAGAAGGCTCCAGGGAGCTCACAGACCAGGACGGAGGGTGGTAAGGGGCACCCCAGCATCTGAGACCAGGCCCGCTCGTTGGTCCTTCCTGCTGTCCCCTCCCTGTCTCTGAGGACAGTCTTCCTAAGTCACTTCCATAGGCATGGATGTTCAATGTGCAGCCACAGAGCGGCTGCTGGGGGCCTGGCACATTGTCGTTTGGGGAACAGGGTGACCGTGGCAGACATAGCTCTGCTGTGGAGACGGAGGATTAACACACAGGTGCATGCTGGTCAACCTCGAGGGCATGAAGGAAAAAAATCCTAGCTCAGAGCCAGGAAAAGCTGCAGACCTCCTGTCCCAGCAGGCTCTGTTGTCACCGGGCCTTATGTCTTCTAGGCCATGGCTGAGAAATTCCTGGAGGGCGAGGTGCCCTTGGAAACCTTCCTAGAGGCCTTTTCCTCCATGAGGACTCTGTCCCACCTGCGCCGGGTTCGAGTGGAGAAGCTCCAGGGTGTGGTGAGGAGGCCCCACGCTTCCCAGGAGCTGGCCGGCGATGCCCCTCCACCACGGCCGCCACCTCCACGCCCAGCCCCTCAGGCCACACCTCCTGTGGCTGAAGAGCAGCCACTACAGCCTTCCGTTGTGTCTCCCTACCCTTTGCCCTACAACCCGACCCCAGGTCTGCCTGTCGGCCCCACGGCCCAGGGAGCCCTGCAGCCAGCCCCCTTCCCTGTGGCAGCCCAGCCTTCTTCCTATGGTGGGCCTCTGGGTCCCCCTTACCCGTCCCCTCAGCCAGGACCCAGGGCTTCTGGGGGCTACTCCTGGCCCCCACAGAGGAGTTTACCGCCCAGACCTGGCTACCCTGTAGCCCCACCCAGTACTTCCAGTCCAGGATACCCTGTGGCGGGAGGCCGAGCCCCTCGTCCTGGTTACCCCCAGCAGTCCCCCCACCTCCCAGCAGGAGTAAAGCCTCCCTACCCAACACAACCCCAGCTCCCAGGCTTTCCGGGACAGCCCCATCCCTCACTGCCCCCTCAGCCCCCATACCCTCCCGGGCCAGCCCCTCCCTATGGCTTCCCCCCTCCGGGACCTGCCTGGCCTAGGTATTAGCTCTGGTCTCATCTCACCTGAGACATTCATGCCACCTGCACTGAAGCCCTTGGCCACCTGTCACCGAGATTTGAGGTTACCCTGGAAGTGGAGCTTGTGCTCTCTGCAGACTTGGGGTCGGGGTGCCACATCTGATCAGGAGCACACAGGCCTCTAGATAGGCCCTGGACGTTGCTGCGTGGGTCCTTCTAGGAGCTGCTCCTGCAGGACTGGCTCAGTGCATCTTGAGTTGGCCTTCTGGGAGCACAGGGCTCTCTGGTGTCTGTGTGAGTGTGTGCATGTTTGTGCACAGCTGCCTGTGAAGAGCAGTGAAAGCGATCTAGGTGCCAGCGTGGACCCGGCCTTGCCCTGCTCAGCTGGCCTCTCTCTTGGAAGTTGGTGTGTTCGAGGTGTAGCCACATGCTAGGAAATACAGCTCCGGGTCTGTCTGTCCATTTAAGGACTGTCTATCTCATGTACGTGGTTGGGTCGAAGGAAAGGGACTTTGAGTCTTAAAAGCCATAATTTAGCCCTGCTGAGCCAGTGTCAGACAAGTATGTCCTATGTGCTGGTTTGAACCCCTGCAGCATTAGTGTGGTGAGAGGGAGTGTGGAGGCAAAGCCTCGCTTGTATGGGTCAGAGAACACCCTGGAGTTCCCGGCCAGAGTGGAGGACCGGGTCACCTTCCTGTCACCTTTCTGTCCTCAGGGGCCTCCACGACTGGCTGGGTTTTCCCAGGGCTCACCCATCCTGCCACTCCTTTAGTGCCTTGAATCTCATTCCCAAGCAGCCCCTCCACCCTTCACCCCCATATAATTGTCCCTTGCCCCCAGTGTCCCTGCAAGACTGACATCAGATCCGCCCTAACAAAACTTTCTAATGGTGCTGCCCAGACACCATCACTACATTGGGGTCGGTTTCTCTACAGTCCCTCAACTTCAGAATGTAAAGGTCAGGGATCGGGACTGTCACACGCAGCCCCAGCGTGCTGTGGGGCTGAGGCCTGTTCAGTATTAAAAATAACTACACCAGACCAAAGGGGTGCGGTGAATGAAGCATCAATGTGGTGACTCAGGCCTCAGGGCGGAGCCTGGAGCTGCTACGGGTTAGGAGGTTGTATGTGCCTTGTAATGCCCCCTGCCCAAGTACCCAGCCTCTGGCAGAAGGTGCTGGGGGTTGAGGAGAAACCCCACCTTCTGGTGCCTGCCCCCTCCCTAGCCCAAAGACCACTGTATGAGTTCCTTACCAACCATGCTTGCTTCTCCTAAGTTATTTATAAAGAGGAATCACTAATGGAGTCTGGTCGAGTGCTGCTGAACTGGATGCACGACGCCTGTATGTTTGTGTAATTAATTGCCATAATAAAGGTTGATGAGTTCCATGGTGTGTGGTGGCTCTGATGAGTTTGAGGATGTCTGATGAGTTTGAGGATGGAAGATGCAGAGCTTGTGGGGCACTGACTTGTGTAGCTTTCGTCTACCCACGGCCTCCTGTGGGGGCACCCCCCACCCCACCCAGCCTGCTCTTTCTAGCATTTCCTTTTCTTCCTCACTGGGTTTTCTCCTAGGTTGGTGATGGAGCCTGCAAAGCTCGCTTTGTCCTGGGCTACATGCAAGGCCATGTGATCCCATCAGGGGGCGCCTACGGCTCAGCACAGGTTAGGAAGTGAGTTCCCCAACACCCACTGGGCTGGTGGGAGGGCCTACTGCTGATCAGCCTGGATGTAGTCCATCCGGTTCCCAAACTGGGACTTCAAATTCCTAAACTAGGATGGTGGGTTGTGCTAGGAGGGGCAGGGGATGCTAGCTGGGCCGTGGATAGGGTCAGATAGCCTGCCGTGAAGTACAACCTTACAGGAAGTGCTGCTCCAGTGGTTATCCTAGGGCCTGGGAGGAGTTGGGAGACCACGGTTCTGCCCCTCCCTCAAGTCAGTTTTCCACCTTTCTTACCGGCTAGGTGGTAGAGGCAGGCTGCCTGTGGCAGAGGTTCAACACGTGTCTCCCGAGGTCCTCTCTCTCGCCCTCCTAGTCCCAGTTTTAAACAGGAAGGAGACCTTGGGAGTGGTGCAGTGAACTCAAGATAGGACTTGGCCTTAGGTCCATGTGGTCCCAGAGGCTGCAGGCCTATGCCCATCTTTATCTGATGTTGGGACACAGCTGAGAGTCCACTGCAGCCCCCTGTTTACTGCCCTTTGCTCCCAGCTATATTTGAGTTGCCTTGCAAGAGTTCAAGGCTGGGGACATGGGACCTCAGGGAGAGCCAGACGAGGACACAGCCTTCTGGGAACAAGCTGGAGCGGCCACTGCGGCCATCACATCCCTGGCTTTGGACTGGGTCGGAGCGGTGGTGGGGGCTGGGTTTTCTAAGGAAGGACTTAGAGAGCTGGACAGTCTGGTCACTAGGAGGCACCCTGCCTCTCTTCCAGCTGCACAGCTGATGAGGTAGCACACACCTGGAAATCACCCACATTTGCTGGACCACAGTGGGCCTCCTGCAGCTGAACCTCGAGGAAGCCTAGCTTAGGGGCACCACTGGTGAGCTGGGGAGATCTTTGAAATGTCCTTCCAATGGTCACATCTGCTCTATCCTGCACCCCCCAATGCCTCCCTCTACCTCATGGTTTATGGTGGCATGGTAACGTTGAGGCTAGGCTAGCTGCCCATTGTAGGAACTTCCTGGATGGCTTTTGGTTTCTTTGACTGTGAAGAGAATGCACTAGAATCAAGTTGTCTACGATGCCTTCAGAGGTTGTCCAGTAACATATAGAAAAGTGAGCGTGCATGGAGGGGACCCTGCAGGTAGGGTCCTGCTCTGCTCCAGTGTGCTGTGATACAGAATGGGGACCTCAGTAAGGGGAGTGACAACAGCAGTCAGATCTATGCTAAGGAGCCCTGTGGGAGAATTGTTAGTAGAGGAGAAAAGACCCGAGGTCTTTACAGTTAAAGAATTGAGGAGAGAGGCGGCGTGTGATTTCTCCACCATGGGTCAAGATAGGACCGTGTTAAGCAGAGGGCAGGGAAAAAGTTTGGAGCAGCAGAGACCCCAGGATGGGGACAGAGCTGTAGAGGAGTTGATGAGTCCCACCGTGCCCACTGCCTCGGAGGAAGGAGCACTTGCAGCGTGGAACACAATAGCCTTCAGGCGAGGGCCATGCTGGGTTAGTGGACGCCCCAGATTAAATGGCAGAATGATTGGTTCTCAAAATATCCAGGTTTGGGTGGATGCTGGGGCCAGCTTTGGTTCCTGGTGGCCCCCAAACTCATAGCCAGTCAGTGTCAACTGACTTAGGAGATAGAGCAGTGCAGGTGGAGAGGACCAAGCCTGACCAGGGATGGGGAGCCACCTCGCCCTGAGTAAACCATGTGCCTTTCTCTCCTGGGTCTGAAGATTGTTCTCCCAGCCAGGGACCCCTTTTGTGCTAAAGGATCACCAGCTCCAGTCTGTATGTACCCACAGCCTTGACTGGCTGGTGGGCGTAATCCTGGGACCCAGGCAGATGCAACTGTGCTAATCCACATTCCCTCCACCTTTCCGGTGGGGAATGCATGGAGGCCCGGGACGAAGCAGCCCAATAATTGGTAGGAACAGGCAGAATAGACCTTGCCAGCGGTTTACTTCAGTTTCTTAATTTCCAGCATCTGGAGTCACCTGACACTTGCTTGGGGCAGATGACAACAGACTTTCAGAGTAACCCCACTACCATTATGGGATGGTGGTTCAGGACTTTGTGCCATTGTCCTGCCCATCCTTTGGAAAACGTTTTGTTATATCGGGGCATAATGCTAACTGTGGAGTGTTCTGCAGATGGGAAATTCACTGGGAAGACGCGCATTTGTACATGGAGGAGCAGGCATGGGGAGTTAGTTCACAGGTCTGCTGTGAAACACGTGGGAGCTTATGGTTGGGTAAGGCACAAGGAATACCCAGGAGGGCGCCTGAGAAAAGTCTGCAGTGGTCTGGGTTTGTAAATCTCTTGTGAGAGTGGAAACGATGGCTTCCAGCAGCCATAGGTGAGGGTGCCAGTCCCTGGGAGTTGTTGACCACAGAGGCCCTAGAGGCCCTACAACAATAAAGGTGATTTCCCAGAACTAGATGGTGAGACCTGATTGCTGAAGATATCACATGCTTTGGTTGCAGGACTTGGAGAAGTAAAGCTACGACTAAACCAGACATCTTCTCTGTCTGAGCTAGCTCCCATAGTGCCAGAAACCCCACTGAGGATGTTGGGAGAGTTAAGGCCAAAAGGCCTGCTCAGCTGTAGAAGGCAAGGCGTGTCAGCTAGTGCAGGCGTGGCCCAAGTGGATACACAGAGAAAACCCGACTTTGTGAATGGCCTTGAGGCCCACTCCCTGGGGAAATTCATGTCTGGTACTGGAATTTAGATAAAAACCTGGGGCCAGGGAAGTCCCAGGCCCCAGTGGAAAAGCAGCTGCTGTGCTTGTTAAATACGATGTTAAGTGCTTCTTCGTGTGCAGTCAGGTTATTACTGCAGCCAGTATCCATTTGGATATGTTCCCATTTCCTGTTTTCTTCCCTTTATGTTTTGTGGTAGAACGAATATCACCAGGACTCACCAACAGCCACACTTTGGAGATGGAGAGATGAACGAGACTGCCTGGTGGTTCATTACTTCACTGGGGTTGTCAGAGAATAGCCAGATATCTGTCACCCCCTCCAAGGCTCAGGGACCCTTGTGGAGGAGGGGATGTGGAGAAAGGGGTGGAATATACAGGACTATTCTCTGAGCCAAACAGACACCATCTTTACGAACTTCCAAAAGACCAACAGCTGGACTTGTTGACTTGTAGTCACATCTTAGACCTCCACAGCAAAAATTCTCACAATACTCCCCCTTATTTTTTGAGACAGGGTCTCTCAGTGAACCTGGAGTTCACTTATTTAGGTAGGCCAGCCAGCCAGGAGCTCTAGGGACCTGCACGTGTCTGGGGAGTTGTACGCTGTGGCCTCCCCAGTGCCAGGGTTACTGGTGCCTGGCTTTTCACAAGGACGCTGGGGTCTGAAGTCAGATTTCCGCATGTGCGTGACAAACATTTTAATGGATGAGCCGTCTCCCTAGTCCCAAGAAGAGTTTTCTGAAAACTTCTCCACTGAACTCTTTGGTATGGGTTTGTTATTGTTAAGTAGGCTGTGGCAGCTTTGTGGCCACTGTATAGTAGACAAACTAAAGAGCTTTTAGCAAGAAAGGGACCAGTGGGAGACACTGTTTCCCTAGCACCAACCTCTTACCTTCCTTTCAGGAGTTGTTTTACCCCACTAGGTGTGGGTAGGCATGTGGCGGACCCTATTTTTGGGTTCCTATTGTGGCCTGTGGCAGATAGGTAACCTGAGCTGTTGTTGAAGCCTAGGGTTGGAGAGATGGCTCAGGGATTGAGTACAGCTTTTGCAGAGGACTAGAGTTCAGTTCCCAGTACTCATGTCTGGTGGCTCACAACCGCCTGTAACCAGCTCCAGGAGATCTGGTGCCCTCTTCTGGACTCTGTTGGCACCTGCGCATTCATGTGGGCATTCCCCCCCCTCCCCCAAGCACTCCCAGAAACCTGAGGCCTGGCGGGGTGGGGGTGGTGGGGGTGGTGGTGGGGGTGGTGGTGTGTTGCCGGGCGGGCGGAGTGCTGAGTAGACTTCTAGAATGGCCACCCTTAGTGGCCTCATCTAGTGGCTCCTCTGCTTTTTTCAGAGTTGGCTGCTGTGGCTGAATCACTGATGCTCTGGACATCAGTGATAGCTATGTGCTCAGGAGACACACTATCAAGTAATGGAGAAATGTGCCACCTGCTCACTTAGGGAGCCACATGCTTCCTGAAGGCTTCACGACCTTGGGGGACAGCCAGGAGCTCCTGGCCAGATGCCCTCCTCTGGCCCATAGTTAGGGAAACTGAGGCACCTCTGGATTTAGCTCTCTTAGATCCAAATAGTAGAGGAGACTGTTTATTTGAGGGGAGTTATTTAAACCCACAAAACATACTTAGTTCCATTCTCTGACTCTTGAGGTTGAAGGTTAGCAGAAAGTTATTTGAACTGGAGACTTAACTGCTATGAGGAATAAACAGCCTAGTAACGGGTGAAGATTGGGTACTCTTTGTACTGGAGACGGTACCAGTGCCCTTGATAGCCAGTGGGCCCCGCTGTCTGGAGACGAAGGTATCTTTGGATGAGGGATGTGCTCTGTTGGGGGGAACTAGACTCTCCTTGGCAGGAAGGTTCTCTGTTGTGCAACCCCGTGACCATAGAGGCTGCAGAGGACTTGGCAGGTTTCCCTTCAGAAAGTCCCACAGAGTGGAGCCCTGGACACAAGAGGGCTGAGCACTCAGGTTCATGGAAGGTAGAGCATTATTTACAAAGAACATGTTAAAAACACACAAGAGAAATGGACTCCCATGCAGGTGTATGCTGCTGTCATTCTTTCTAGGCCTCAGTCCAAGAAAAAGCCTCCTTGGTCACCACGCCCCGTGGATGGGGACCCCTCTGGACAACAGGATTGCTCGCTCCGAGGATTGGCACTTGGAGGAACCAGCCAAGCTATCCTAGCCTTAGGGGGTTATAAGAGCTGCCGTGCCGCTGCAGGGCCCAGGATATTTTTGCTAGGACCCCGGCCTCTGTCCAAGTTCTGGCTGGGAGTGGAAATAGGGGTGTCACTCTAAGTGGTGAATCCAGAGCTTCCACAGGACGGAGGGTTCTGCTTGGTCTCTGGTTGCTGGTTCCAAGTTCTGTGGGGGAAAAGGACACGTGTCAGGGCAGGGCCACTGGCTCTCGGGAGGGGGTTGGAGGTAGGGGCTGGGTGCTGGGCTGGAAGCAGCGTGGGGCAGCTGCTGCTCTGCCTTAGAGAGTGCTCTTCCCTGCAAGAGGCACAGAGACTCTGAACAGCGTGATTTGTCCAAAGGCTTAGGTGTGTGTGTGTGTGTGTGTGTGTGTGTGTGTGTGTGTTTGCACATGCATGTGTATATGTAGCATTCAGAGGACAACCTCAGGTGTTATCCTGAGGTACCTCCTGCTTTTCTTTTGAGACAGGTTCTGTCACTGGCCTGGGACCTTTCGAGTCGACTGAGCTAGCAGCACACTGCGTGGGGTCTGCCTGTCCGCACCTCCCAGCTCACCGTCTCTGGGATTGTAAGTGTGCGCTAGTGGCCAGTGATTCATGTTTCTTGGGCTCGAATTCAGGTCCTCCAGGTTGTAAGGCAAGTTCTTAGCTGACTGAGCTATGTCCCCAGTTTTCTTAGGGGTGATTTTGAATGGGCTTTTGTGATGGAACTTTGCAGGCCAGGTTTAAGATTGGTTCTCCTGCAAGCCGTCAGGACATGCCCATCACCTAAATGGCTGCCACTCACTGTTTTAGAGACAGGGTTTTGCTCTGTATCTCTGACTGGCCTGAAGCTTGTGACAGTCCTCATGACCCTGCAACCTCAGTGCTGGGTAACAGGTATATACCACCATGCCTGGCTCACCCTTTCTGTTTTCATGGACTAAGATGCTCAGGCCCACTGTTCATTCTGGACAGTGGAGCTGCAGGATGCTGTGTCCCCACTGGGAGGTCCTGGGTGCCCAACACCAGCTGGGACAGGCTCACCTTTCACAGTCTCTGAGCCACTTGGAGATCGTAGTCACTGTCTGAGGAGTTGTCAGGTTGAACGGAGGAACGAAGGGCGCTTTCCAGAGCTAGGGAGGAAAAAGGCTGATTAAAGAAGCCCTGGAGGCTCCACAAAGCTGAGTGGGTCGCAAGATCACAGAGGCTTTCTGAGCTGCTGACAGCCCTATATCGGTTTTGATCAGATTGGCCAAGTGTTAGCTAATGATGCTGAATTCCAGCCTCCCTGGGGTTTAATTGTGAGTGCCAGGAAGGAGCCTGGGCGAATTGGCTTCCACAGACCACTTAATGGTCCTGTACTGGCTCAGAGGAAGCCCCCTCAGCTCATTTGCCTCCTGCTCCCACAAGGCCTGCAGGCAGACGGCCCGTTAGGTCACAGCAAGGCTGGGGTTAATGCTGTCCATCCAGCAGCACTCTTCTTTCTAGATGAGTGGTTCAAGGTCTCCAAGGGACAGTGGAGGGCTGTGAAGGCTGTGTCCCTGCCCCTGTCCTGCTGGGACCTGGGCATTTTCATCCCCCACCTCCCTTCCCTCTTTGGATAAGCAAAGAATTTCAAGGTTAGCTTGCGATCCTGTCCCCTGCTGCCCCGAAGCCCCTGCTGCTCACCGGGATAAGCGGACAGGATGTTCCTGGGAGGCTGGCTGTATTCGTTGTTTTCCACGTGGGAGGCTGTAGGGTTCTCAACCTGGGACCGCACAGTGGCCGTGTGGTTTCGATGGAAAGACACTAAACAGACCCAGGAGGTCAGTGGTATTAGAATGGCTGCTCTGCCCTCCCCTAGCAGGGCCCCAGAACTTATTCCTGTTTCCATTGGGGGGTACACTTCCCTTTCCCTTCTCTGGGGGGGTTCTAGCTAGCAGGGTCAGTTGCTCAGTCAGGCACGCAGGAGGGAAGCACAGGTGCTAGGGAGATGTGTGTCCCCATCAGGAGATGACGACCTTCATATTATTTAAAACAAAATAGAACAGAGAACCTTCTAGAAAGATTTGGGCCTGGGTATAGAAAGGGGAGAAGACTAGGGGTACAGGACGAGGACGCACTTCTATTAGTGTCGAGGTGGCTGAAGGGAGAAAGAATGAAGGCTACAGGAGAGGTTGGGCTGCCTGCATCAGAATATTCTAAAAGGCCCTTTGAAGTTGTTCTGTGCTCACACACTAGGCCAGCCCTCTGAAATGCCCCTTTGCACACAAAGGTTCTGAGAAGTCCTGAAGTAAAAGGCTGCAGAGTAGCTTTGCTTGACCCTGGAACAGTCCCCATCAGCACCTGTCCTCACGCTGAGGAAGGCTGCCCTGGAGGTGTAGGCTGTGGGGACCTCTGCTTAAGTCAGCCACAGAGATAAGGCAAGAGACAGAGGGGACACCTTGGTGTCTGAGGCTTAAGTGGTGAAACCCACACAGCCACCTGCCCGGAGCAGAAGCCTCCCCTCTCCCTGGTGTGGGGACATTTGTTGGCCACAGCGTCACCTTAGTGAAGTGTGGTGGAGATCAGAGGTCTCCAGCCACCTCAAGTTCTCTGTGATCAGCAGAGACGTTGACTCTGCCTCAGTGGCCAAGACCCGGGGCGCTGAGGGGACCCTGCCTCTGTGGATACTTACTGCTCTGGTTCACTCCTGTGGGACCAATCCACTGGCGTTGCTTCTTCTGGCGGACTGGGTAACAGACAAGAAGCTCATGAGGGCAGGATGGCAGGGGCGGGGACTGAGGGAGTGGCTCTAGTACCGACTCCGGAAGGCAAGCTTGCTGGAGGATGCCCTCTCCAGGCTTCGGGGCTCAGCTTCCTAGCTGACTAGGGACAGTATTGGAGCCATTGGATGCAGAGAATGTAGCTGGGTGCTCACAGGAATGACCCATAGGGTTCAGGCAGAACCACACTTCAGACCCTGGAGAGCACGAGGGACTCAAGCCTGCCCACCTCTGTTGTCCAACATCTGCCTTCCTGGCCTCTTGAGTAATTTCTCCCAAGTTCTGCAAGGCCAGGCAGATGAGTCCCCGTGTTTATAAAGTGTGCAGCACCCATTCAGCAAATGGGGAGACAGAGGCTCAGATAGAGGGAGTGGCTCAGCGTCACTGGCCACTGCTGGTATGTGGTGGAGCTGTGTAGCAGAGGCCATGCTGATTGATGTCTCATGGCCACGACCTTATCATTTGCAGATGGTCTCAGCTGGGCCCAGACACAGGTGAACTAGGGAACCAGAAATGGTCAGTGAGCAGCAGGGGAGCTGGGTGATGAAAGGGGGACGGGAGCTTGGGGTTTGGCACCTACATTTCTTCACCAGTTTCTTGTAGACCAGAGGCCCGCACATGACCAGGAGCACTACTAGGAGCACAAGGGTCAGGATGATGCTTGCCACGGTGCCTGGGGCCAGGCCTGCTGGGTTTGGGTCCTGGCCTAGGCAAAGGGAGACTTGGATCAGTCCCAGCTCTGGAGGTAGGCTGGCTACTCATGCGCCTGCCTGGCTTTCTCTGGTGCACTGCCTCCCCATACCCACCAGCCTATCCTATACAGAAGTGAGCTGTCTGCTTGGCTGTGCCTCTGGTCATCTCTAGGAGTCTGCTGCCCATTCGTTCATTTACTGATGATCTACAGCGACCATCAGGCTACCATTTGCCACTCTTGTTACCAACCATTAACTTTCTGCCATTGTTACTTATGACCAATCAACCTCCCATCATATTACCATCAGGAAGTTGACCATATATGACATGAGGAAGCCAGCCAGGACTGTATGTATCCACTCACCTGCCCTTGATCCATCTGTTCATTTCCCCACTCATCCAGCATCCCCTGCTGACTGGTACATTCTTCTACCTACCCTTCTTCCTATCTAATCACTCATCCATCCATTCAGCCAGCCGTCTCCCCATCCATCAAACTATCCACCTACATACTGACGTATCCATCCAGCCATCTCTTTATCCATCCACCCCACACCCACCCATCTTCAGCCCTCCATCCTCCCATCTACCCACTCGTCCATCTATGTACATACATAACACACATTCCTATTTACCCAGTGCTCCATCCACCCATCCACACACCCATCTCTTTTATCAGTTATTCAATTCCAAATCATGTAGCAAATATGTCCCATGCACTCTGATTTTCTAGCTTGCAGCCTGGTTCTGGCTTCTGTGACCTGCCTGACCCAGTCTACCTGGGCCTTGCCTGGTCTCTCCATCCACCCTCATCACTGCCATCTGACTCCCACTCCCAGTATCTGACTCCTCCCAGTGTCTGACTCCCGCTCCCAGTGTCTGACCCCCGCTCCCTCCCAGTATCTGACTCCTGCTCCCAGTATCTGACTCCTGCTCCCAGTATCTGACTCCCGCTCCCAGTGTCTGACTCCCGCTCCCAGTGTCTGACTCCCCCTCCCAGTGTCTGACTCCCGCTCCCAGTGTCTGACTCCCGCTCCCTCCCAGTATCTGACTCCCACTCCCAGTGTCTGACTCCCGCTCCCAGTGTCTGACTCCCACTCCCAGTATCTGACTCCCGCTCCCAGTGTCTGACTCCTGCTTCCAATATCTCACTGTCCCTTTTCCAGGAACTCTTATCTACTTCCTGGTTCTTTCCCTCAGAGACACTCACTGACCGAGTGCCAGAGGGAAAGTCTGTAACTGCCCTCCGCCCTCTGTAGGCTGTGGTCCACTCACATGTGACAAACACCCTTTTACAGGAGGTTTTTTCCCGAAGATTGTAACACTGAGACAGCTTTGCCTGGGGACAGGAGAGCCCAGGGGACATCCGACCAGTGTCCGTCACATGGAAGGAGACGAAGCTGCCACACTGCTGCTCTTGGCACAGTTCCTCCCAGCGTCCCCTGGATGCAGGGCTGTCACACAGGGCTGCCCACTGGGATCCTCTCCGCACTTCCACGATGCCCTGGCACATGCTTCCGGCCCCCACCAGGCGGCTCTGCACCTTGGGTTGGAAATCTGTGGAAAGGAGGCGAGGATGACATGGCCGCCCTGGCCCTGGGCCTGTGCCAGTGAGGTGGGGAGTCACCCCTGGCAACTTCGGACACTCAAGGGCAGGTGTCTTCCTGTTCCACAGCCTCTGTTTCCATCCTCTCCTGCATGTTTCCTGACCAAGCTCTGTCCCTGGGGCCTCTGGGAAGTGGTGGCCGCTATCCCAAGATGCATTGGCAAAGAAGCTAGCAGGCTGGCATGGCTGCTGGCAGCTGCTGGCAGGGAGAAACACCTCATTCCTTTGCTGTTCTTGTAGGAGACGGAGGGCTTTACGGAAAAGGGAAACCAAGGTGTGGGGATAGGGAACAGGTGCACTTCACAGGTGGGACGGAACCCAGGAATCCTGCTGCCCTGCCCTGCGGGTCAGGCTTTGGCAATGAGGCGCAGTGCCCAGAGAGGTATTTTTGTCTGCAAATCAGGGTGGAGCCTGGGGCTCCATGGCAGAGGCTGTTCTGCTGGCTTTAAAGTGAGTTGTGAGCTCACCAGCTTTGGCTAGTTTCCATGGCAACACCCACCTTCAAAGCCCTTGTGAATCTTTTATTTAGAAGAAACTTCAAAGCAAGTCCCTGGGAGTGGCTTTTGCAGGTTGAAGCCTGCAGGAGGGTTCATGAGGGTGAGAGGGGCTGAAGCTGGCCGTGTCCCCCACACCAGGCCCAGAGACCCTTGGGGGCTGCTTCTGTCTGGAGGAAGCAGCATGTGACCAATTTACACCAGGTCCCCAATGGGGTGGGCTGACCTGCTTCTGTACCTGGTGGTTCAGAGCCATGATCCGGCATTGGGCAGAAATCCTGGAGACCTGCTACAACAAACTATGATGGGGGGGGGCGGGGGAGCGGGGTGTGGCTGTCCAGGACCACGCTTTGAGTAGCCCAGGCTTAGAAAATAGGCTCTGGATTAACACTGTTTAAGGGTAAATCCCAGCTACTGCTCTTTTACGCTGGGGGAAGAAGTTGAGCCTCTTAGAGTCTCAGCTTCTGGGTCCACAATGAGGTTAACAGTAGCCCCCACCTCTTGAAGTGGTGATGAAACCCGGAGCGTGCCCACACCATTACCTGCTGCAAGGTCCAGACTGCATCAGCGCACCCCCGTGTTGGGGACCCGCTCCTTCCCCAGGCTTTGAACTGCAGTCTCCTCAGCCCTGGCCACCGCTCCTGCTCCGGCCTCGTGGGGTCCCACAGGTTCAGCCTCTCTAGTTTCCCTGCCCGACTGTACTAGCACTGCAGTCTCTTGTGGCTCAGGACCCAGGTAGAACACTTCCCTAGGGGCTGGCTCTACAGCTGGGCTCCGAGCCTTGGGGACTCTCGCCACTACCCACCCCTCTAGTTTCCTTTCTGAGGATTCCTCAGCCCCCTCTGGCAAAGCCCGCACCTCCAATTCTCCCATCTCTGCCCAGTCCTCAATGTCAGAGCCTCGTCTCCTTGGCCCCACCAGACACAGCAGGAGACCCAGATCCTCCTGGGACCCCTGCCAGCTCCACTTCTCCAAGGGGCTGCTGAGCCAGTCTTCCTCAGGGCTGTGTGGAACTCACTGTTCAGATATCCAAGGGACTGAGGGCGAGGCCTGTCCACTTGGACTGAGGGCTCAACTTCCTTTTCCCCCCATTGGGCCTCATGTAGCTTGACCATACGATCAGAATCCCTCCCACCCGCAAGGCGGCAGATGGCCCGATGGAGTGCACTTGGCTCCCACTCACCTGAGCAGATGACGCTGAGCACTTGGCCACCTTCCTGGGCCTTGGTTTTCTGGAAGCACTGTTCCAGGGAGGCACAGCTCTGATTCCGGACCTCCCACCGAATTGGCAAGGGCCTGGGTTCTCTCAGCTCTTCAAGGTCTGGGGTCCGCAGTGCTAAGAAGGACCCACACTGGAGGGCATCGCAGATGAGATTCCCTAGTTCCTGGGGCTTGTCTTCAGCCTTGTAGAGGATGGTGCCACCCTGGCTGCCGCTGTAGAACTCCACCACGCCGGTGCACTGCAGGCCCTCGTGCCTCGCCACAAGCCGAAATGTGGGGGGAACTGGAGGTGGGGGGCAGATCTGAGTGCCTTCCAACTGCTGAGTCTCAACAGAGGAAAGCTTATGATTGGCCGTGGGGGCTGAGGAGTCCCAAGCACTGCACGGGACTCACTGGAATTCAAATGTAACTCAGCTCCCTGCATTTGATTTGAATTTTTGTGACCCAATGAGGGTTATTTATGGGAGGATGGGCATCTTGCACCACTGAAGAAAACGTCTCTCTGCCTCCCCAGCATATCGCTTAGACATCCTCAGGGAGAGGTGGGGCCTCCCAAGTCCCTCTCCCCTCCAGGAAAGAGTATCGTCAAGCACAATCCTGTTCAGGCAATTACAGCTCCTGAGAGTTCAAGAGTGCAGTGGCCAAGTGCCTGGCCCTGGGATTTTTTGCTTTTAAAATTTTTTATTTAGTTTAAACTTTTTTTGTTTGTGCATTTGACTTTTTTTTTTTTTTTTTATTTTTGAGACAGGGTTTCCCTTTAGTCCCAGCTGGCCTGGAATTTTGTATTTATGTAGACCACGGACTGGCCTTGCAACTCACCAGAGATCCTCCTGCCTCGTACCTCCTGAGTGGCTGGGATTAAAGGCCATGCGCCACCTCGCCCAGTGCAAATTTTGGGACTTTTTGTTTTTGCATTGGATTGTGTGATGCACAAGTGCCGGTTGAGGAAGCAAGAAGGTGTTGGATCTCATGGACTGGGTTACAGAGTATGTCTGTTGTGTGGAACGAGTCCTGCCAGAGTAGTTTAGTGTCGAGGGACTCCGTCGTCTTTTGACAAGGCAAGTGCTCCCCACCGGAGCCGTCTGTCCAGAGCGGCCAGTGCTCGAAACCGGTCTTCCAAGGCCGGCTCCCGAGCCCGTCTGTCCAGAGCGGCCAGTGCTCCCCACCCAGCACATCTGTCCAGAGGCGGCCAGTCATGCTCCCCACCCGAGCGTCTGTCCCAGACGCGGCCAGTGCTCCACCACCGGAGCACGTCTGTCCAGAGCGGCCAAGTGCTCCCCACCCGAGCCATCTGTCCAGAGCGCCAGTGCCCCCACCCGAGCCGTCTGTCCAGAGCGGCCAGTGCTCCCCACCCGAGCCGTCTGTCCAGAGCGGCCAGTGCTCCCCACCCGAGCCGTCTGTCCAGAGCGGCCAGTGCTCCCCACCCGAGCCGTCTGTCCAGAGCGGCCAGTGCTCCCCACCCGAGCCGTCTGTCCAGAGCGGCCATGCTCAGAGCCTCAGCACCAGTCTCCCGAGCCATTAAGCGCCAGTCCACAGCCTCCAGGAGCGGCCAGTGCTCCCCACCCGAGCCGTCTGTCCAGAAGCGGCCAGTGCTCCCCACCCGAGCCATCTGTCCAGAGCCGTTAGTGCTCCCCACCTGAGCCGTGTGTCCAGAGCGGCCAGTGTTCTCCACCTGAGCCATCTGTCCAGAGCAGCCAGTGCTCCTCACCCCTGAGGCTGAGCCGTCTCTCCAGCCTCTGGATTTTTATCCTCTTCATCAGCCACTTCCTTCCCCGGTCCTCCCTGACCCAGTCCTCCCTGAGGCCTGAGAACCAACTCACCTGTGGTGGTGGGTAGGGTGCTTGTGGGTGCAGGCGTTGTCCTCGGTGGCTCTGCAATGAAAGGCTCAGATGAGGATGGGAAGCAGAGGAAGGGCACGGCCACAGTGACAAGACACAGCTCAGGATCTCGGTGCTCCCACTTGCCAGTCACCTGACTTGCCCCCCCCCCCCCCGGCCCCTGCCCATGCCCCATTTCTCAGTGCCCAGTGAAGCGGCAGTCCCACACATCACAGATGGGAAGATGGAAGTTCAGGGGACAGTGAACTCAGCACTTGGCAGAGAAGGGTCCTGCTTTTAGATCCTGACAGACAGATGCAGGGCCCTGCCAGCCCCCAGCATCTGTTAGGATATTATAAGCTAGGAAGCCCCTTCCCTTCCACCCACCCTCCCAGGCCCTAGCCCAGGGTACCCCTGTGGCATTACCTACCTTGGCAGACCAGGCCTAGTGGGGAACAGTTGGCCTGTGAATTCTCAGTACAGTTGGAGAAAGACCACGGGGGTCCACGGCACGTCATCTGGTCCCGGTGTCTGATGGGTGAAAGGAAAGGGGCGACAACCAAGGGGCCCCCACATCCCAGCTGCTGGCAGATTTGGGGGACTGGACCAAGGTTCTTCTGGTGGTTCTGGTGGTTCTGGTCCCAGTCCCAACTGGAACTGCACAAGATGTGCCTCTTGTTCCCCCACTGGGCCTCCAGGTAGCCCCAGCACTTGGAGTTGGAGCCATTTAACGTCACTTGATAACCTGGGGGTGGGGGTCGAAGAGAGGGAGAGGAGTCAGGCGAGAGAAAGAGCCCGCTCTCCCGGGCCCTTCTGAGCTTCCTTCCTGGGCCATGCAGAGACGCCCTAGAAACTCAGGCCTGGGACCTTGGCAGCACATTTCTTTCAGAGCTTAGACAGGGGACTTTGGGCTGTAGACAAGATGGCCTCACATCTGCCCAGCATAATTCTGGAAGTTCTGTTTCAGTAAGTGCAAGGTAGGGACCTGGTGTGTGTGTGTGTGTGTGTGTGTGTGTGTGTGCACGCGCGCACGTGTGCGCGAGCATCTGCACCTGTGTGTGGGTGGAGGCCAGAGATCAACCTTGGGTGTCGTTCTTCAGGGGCCATCCACATCGTTCTTTGAGACACTAGGACCTGGGCTTGCCAGGAATCTGTCTGTCTCTGTCTCCCCAGTACTGGGATTGCAAGCATGCCCTGCTTGTCTTTTTTTTTTTTTTCTTTTTTTTTAATGTGGGTTCTAGAGGTTAGACTGAGGTTTTCATACTTGTGTGGCAAGTACTTTACTGATGGAACTGTCACCCTACCCTGAGATCTTTTTTTTTTTTTAATTAACTTTTTTCATGGCCAAACAACTATTTATTAGAGGTTTTTTCTTATAAACATTCAGTTTCTTCCTTAAAAAAAAACCCTAGAATTTAAATACATCCCATCCCAACCCATCACATACAAGTCTGTATACATTATTTACATCTTTCAAATAAAACATATTACAGATTTTCTGACATTCAGTATTCCCCTCTAAAATAACAATAATCAATAATGAAGCAATTAAACTTTGATCAATAACTACAATTTGCATTATCTTGGCACAATTTACAATATAGCGCCCATGTAGCATTTTATATTTTAGACCATTTCCCCATCCAGCTACTCACATCCACAGACAGATGTGAGAACAGTGTTCTCATCTTTGTGCATTCCTTAAACAACTGCACAACATGAACACTGCACATATGTGTCCACTACTTGGCATTGGCAGTTTTTCTCTTTTTCTCTTCAGAAATGACTTTTACCCAGACTTCAGTTGTTCTTATATTTACTGTTCTCATGACACTATTTCTAGCAGTAATTCTAAGTAATAACTTAGTGTAAGAAAAATTTAAATAGAACAAAAAAGTATTCCCTAAAAGATTAGTGATCTCACCACCCTGGTTAGGCATGTACAAAAATAAGAATCCGGGGCTGCAGAGATGGCCTAGCGGTTAAGAGCGCCAACTGCTCTTGCAGAGGACCCAGGTTCCATCCCCAACACCCACATGGCGGCTGAGAACCGTCAGTAACTCCAATTGCAGGAGAGCTCCAGTTCCAGGGGAATCCGACATCCTCCTCTGAACTCCACGGCATTGCACGACACGGGTGCACAGACCTACATGCAGACAGTACATTCATACACAAAAATAAATAAATAATAAATAAAAGTAAAAAAAAAAAAGAATCCAATTTAATGGTTGTAAAAAACTATTTTCCAGACTGGGCATGGTGGTGCACGCCTTTAATCCCAGCAGAGGCAGGCGGATCTCTGTGAGTTCAAGGCCAGCCTGGTCTACAGAGTGAGCTCCAGGCCAGCTGGGACTAAAAGGGGGACCCTGTCTCAAAAATACAAAAACAAAACAAAATTCTTTTCCCTAAAAATAGCCATTTCTGCAGAACAGAAAAGTATTCTTAAATGAATATGCACTAATCTATTTTACAATCTATACAACTATTTCGGAAATGAAGTAAAAATGAAAGTTTGTGCAAAACTCTAAGAATACTATATAAAAGAGAAACAACAAATTTTAGCTTTACATCACTAATAATTGCAGCTTCAGTGACATAAAGTTGCCAACCAAAACAAAAGAAAACCTGCAAAACCAGCCGTGTGTGTGTGTGTGTGTGTGTGTGTGTGTGTGTGAGAGAGAGAGAGAGAGAGAGAGAGAAATGAATCCATAAAAGCCAATGATTTTACTATTCTGGTTGAGAATATCACCCAGAGTTTTATACTGTATAGCACTATGCAAAAAAGCAAGGTCAATAAGGAAGAAACTTCCATTCCACTTATAAAAGGGAATACCTAACATTTTAATTTTTTTCTCTTTTGTCAAAATACAAGTAAGTCCAACTATACATGGTAGACATAGAACAGAATTCAAAATGAATTCTTTGATTAACTTCTTAGGAAAGCCTTAAAAATTCAAGAATTAATTTTTTTTATGTGTATGAATGTACTGTCTGCATGTAGGTCTGTGCACCCTTGTCCTGCAATGCCGCAGAGGTCAGAAGAGGGTGTTGGAATCCCCTGGAACTGGAGTTAAAGATGGCTCTCAGCCGCCATGTGGGTGCTGAGGATCTAACCCGGGTCCTCTGCAAGAGAAGTTGGCACTCTTAACCACTAGGCCATCTCTCCAGCCCCGAGATCTTTTTGTTTTAGCTGGGTGTGGTGGTGGATGAGTATGATCCCAGCATTTGGGAGGTGGAGGCCGAAGGATCAGGAGTTTAAGATCATCCTCAGGTTATCTAGAGAGTTCAAGGACAGCTTAGGCTACGTGAGACCCTGTCTTTAAAAAAACAGAACAAATCAATTGTATTCAGGCACAATTTTCACACAGTGAAATGCACTCATCTTAAGGGTTCAATAGGCATTGACAGATGTATATGGGGACCCATACACCACTATACTCTTGATATGGACCCTGTCCATCATCCAGAAGGCCCCTGCTGACTTCTCGACAGTTCAATTCCCTTACTCCAGCCTTAGGCAAGCACTGTTCTGCTTTCTGTCATGAGAGATTAGTCTTGCCTATCCTACAGGGTCATACAATTGGCATTGATTCACACAGCATCATTTGCCCTGGGCTCGGTTTTTCTCCACACACATTGGAGACTCATTGCGCATTACTGTGTGGACCAGAGGTTCATTGTTTTTTTTTTTCTGTATGTGTATGAATGTACTGTCTGCATGCAAGTGTGTGCACCCGTGTCGTGCAATGCCGCGGAGGTCAGAAGAGGGTGTCGGATTCCCCTGGAAATGGAGTTCTCCTGGAATTGGAGTTTCAGACGGTTCTCGGCTGCCATGTGGGTGCTGGGGATCGAACCCAGGTCCTCTGTAAGAGCGGTCGGCGCTCTCAACCGCTAGGCCATCTCTCCAGCCCCTGAGGTTCATTTTTTTTAACTGCTGAATAATATTTCATTGTGTGAATTTGTTCTGCATTCTGCGTACTCTTTCTGGGGTTTGTCTGCTGTGAATTATGCTGCTTATAAATGTGTGTGAAGGCCTGTGTGTGGGCCTGTATTTCCATTTCTTTTGAGTTAGTATCTCAGAGTTCCTAGATCATAGGTAGGCATGTGGCTTTCATGACTTTATTTTATTTATTTATTTTTTTTGTCTTTTCGAGACAGGGTCTCCCTGCAGTCCCAGCTGTCCTGGAACTCACTCTGTAGACCAGGCTGGCCTTGAACTCACAAAGATCCGCCTGCCTCTGCCTCCCAAGTGCTAGGATTAAAGGCGTGCGCCACCACGCCCGGCTAAGGTTTGCGCCACCAAGCCCGGCTCAATTTCATGACTTTATTAAGCTCTATGGTAGGGAGGTGGGTATATGCCATACAGAGGTGCCTTCAGGACCCATGAGATCACTTCTAGAACCTTCTGTGGGTGCCAGAATCCACGGATGCTCAAGTTTCTCATAGAAAATGGTCTAGGGGCAGGCAAGGTGGAACATGCCTGTCAGTAAGTTTTGAAGCCAGTCTTCATTTCTCTTCCTTCCTTCCTTCCTTCCTTCCTTCCTTCCTTCCTTCCTTCCTTCCTTCCTTCCTTCCTTCCTTCCTTCCTTTCTTTTTTGTCTTTTTGAAACAGGATCTCCCTGTAGCCCCAGCTGGCCTAGATTGGAACTCACCATATGGACCAGGCTGGACTTGAACTCATGGAGATCCACCTGCCTTTGCCTCCCAAGTGCTGGGATTAAAGGCGTGCACCACCACGCCCGGCCAACATTTCTAAGAAACAAATCAAACAAATAAAATGGGATAGGGGCTAGAGGGTAGCTCAGTAGTAGAGTGTGCTTAACCCCTGCAAGGCCCTGAGTTCACCCCCCAGCACTACAAGTGAACAGAATGGCAGCGTGCCTGCAGATGACCCACGCACATCATTCTGTCTGCTGTCATCTCTAGATTTAGACTCTGAATACAAGGTAAAGCAGTATCAGTCTTTGCTCTTCTGTGTTGCTTAGGGAGCAGTGGCACAGAAGAGGTCTGTATGTATTTAGGACAGGTAAGCCTGACTACGTTTGTGTGTGTGTTCATGTTCATGTGAACGGGGCTACCTGAGTGTGTTCAGGCCAGAGGACAACTCTGGATATTGTCCCTCAGCACCATCCAGCTTTTTGCAGATCATGTCTCTCACTGGAGCTTTCCAAGTAGGCCAGGCTGGCCAGTGAGCCCCAGGGACCTGCCTGCCTCTGCTCTCCAGTACATGTGACCATGCCCAGATTTTCTCATGAGTCCTGAGGAATCACACGCAACTCCTCCTGCTTGCAAGACAGTTGCATGACCACTCTACTGACTGAGTCATCTCTCCAGCCCCACCTGCGTTTCTGATCTGAGCTTGGTTGAATCTACAGAGAGTATCAACTAACTCTCTCTCTCTCTCTCTCTCTCTCTCTCTCTCTCTCTCTCTCTCTCTCAGTGTGTGAAAACAGCTTCTGGGAGGAGGGCATGAAAGACAGGAATAACCACAGTTATTATGTGGGATGTTGGGTGTGGGGTGGGAAGGGCAGATGGGCAGAGATGGAAATGGCACCTACCTACGGCAGATCGCTCCATAGAAAGTTTTGAGTTGAGCAAATGTATGTCTTATTTATGGAAAAATTAAAAAAAAAATGCAAACAGCTGCCTTGGAGGCTTCTGACAAGGAGGTTTTCTTGGCTGGGACCTGTTGGCCAGGGACGTGTGGGCTATAGAGGGCAGGGCTGGGGCTCGCCAATGTCACCTAGTTAGCCCAAGGTCGTCTGACTAGTTGAGGTCACCTGCTGGGTGCAGAGAGCTGGCCCCCCAACTGTGTTGTGGGCTGTAGGCCCAGCAAGCTCCTCACTGAGTCCTCCCAAGGGCGACATGTCTTCTCTTTCATAGGTGGGCAACTGAGGCTCAGCTAGAATCCAAAGCCGGGGCATCACGCAGGGCCCGGGGCCTGACTCAGGGCCTGCTAAGGTCCCCGTGGCTGCATGGTGGCTTTATAAGACTTCCAGCCTCGTCTGTCCCCAAATACGTTCAGTACAGTGTTATCAAGGTGTCTGTGGGAGATGAATATGGAGACTGATGAGTTCAAAGCACTTAGGACTGCCAGGTGTGGTGGTATAGACCTTTAATCCCAGCACTTGGGAGACAGGGGCAGGTGGATCTTTGTGAGTTCAAGGTCAGCCTTGTCTACATAGCAAGTTCTAGGCCACCTGGGGCTCCATAGTGAGACCCTGTCTCAAACCTCAGAACAACAAAATTTAGGGCTGAGAGTATAGCTTAGTGGTAGAGCACTTGTGCAGCATGTTCCAAGGCCCTGGGGTTCATCCCTAGCACTGAAAACTGATTCAACATACTTCACTGCAGGACTTCTCAGAGCCTTCACTAGGCTTGTGTACCCTGTCGATTTCCAGAAGGAGATGCCATGTGGCCCATACTTTGCCTGTTTGAGAAACCCCGGCCTCTAAGATTGAAATATAGATGTTCAGCCCCTTGGAACCTGGCATAGCCTTTCTTAAAACCTAGCCACAAATGTCTGTGACAGTGGAGGACCAGAGAGGAAACAAGACTCTGTGAGGTGCTTTTATAGGCCAGTATGTTTTCTCCCCCGGGAACCAGGAGCATGGTAGTTACCCCAAGAATTAGCATTCTCCTGGTGCTTTATGGCCACGGGGGGCGCCACTTGCCTGCAAACTGGCATATTTCTGATGTCTGTGTGTTTGAAGAGGTGGGCCTCACACTGATGGAGGTGACCATGTCCTCGAACAGCCCACGGAGTGACCATCTGGCTCCTTCCCCACCACCCTTCCTTCTCATGCCCTTCCTTACCAGGGGAACCCCATCTGTCCTGTCCAAGGCAGGAAGTGGCTGTGGAAGGAAAGACACAGATCAGATCAGAAAAGGGAGACTTCTCTTCCCCTCTCGTCCCCTCCCTACCCTTGCCCAGCACCAGCAGTGGCCCTGGCTGACTGTCCTCTACTCCACTGTCACTAGATTCCAGGGCGCAGGGATTTTCATGCTTGGAACCTCAGAGCGATGATGGAATCAATTTAGCTGCAGCTATTGATTCTCTCTTTCTCTTTTAAATTTACTTTCTCAATGGATACTCGAGTAGAATTGACTTTTCTTCAGCGCATGATTCGGTGAATGTAGCACATACCGCGTGGCACGTACTGTGTGTGTGACCTCCATCACAATCAAGAGCTACACCAGTTTCATCGCCCGCCCACTCCTCGTGTGGGCCCTTTGCAGTCGTGTAAGATCCTTCTTAAAAACGATGTGGAACAGAATAGAGGGTGGCAAAATGCTGGGATTTGGGGTGCGAGAAGACTTTCAGGGAGGGCCTAGAAGATGGTTTAGTTGGTAGAGTGCCTGCTGACAAGCAGTTTCCTTCCATCCCTAGAGCCATGTGCTAGGCCAGTGAGAGACTCTGTCTCCAAAATCAAGGCAAGGGCTGCAGGATGGCGCAGCAGTGGAGGTACTTGTTGCCAATCCTAAAAACCCATGTGGCGGAAGGAGAGAGCTGACTCCTGTAAACTGTCCTCAGACCCGACCTGCAAGACATGCATTCACACATAAAATGTTCCAGAAAATAATCGTGATAGCAGAGGCCGGGGATGTGGTTCAGTTGGTAGAGTACAGCCCTGAGTTTGATCCCCAGGGGCGGGTGTTGGTATTCCCTGCAATCCTAGCACTGCAGAGGTGGAGGCAGGAGGGTCAGGAGTCAAGGTCACTCCAGACTACATAGTGAATTCAGGGCCAGCCTAGGCTACATGAGACCTGTCTCAAAAAAAGAAAGGAGAAGTTTCTTTAAAAATTTTATTATTATTATTATTATTTGGTCTGTTTGAGACAGGGTCTCCCTGTAGCCCCAGCTGTCCTGGAACTCACTCTGTAGACCAGGCTGGCCTTGAACTCACAAAGATCCGCTTGCCTCTGCCTCCCGAGTGCTAGGATTAAAGGCATGTACTGTCTGCATGTAGGTTGGTGCGCCCGTGTCATGCAGTGCCACAGAGGTTAGAAGAGGGTCTCAGATTCCCCTGGAACTGGAGTCAAAGACGGTTCTTAGCCGCCATATGGGTGCTGGGAATCGAACCTGGGTCCTCTGCAAGAGCAGTCAGCACTCCTAACCGCTGAGCCATCTCTCCGGCCCCAGGAGCAGTTTCTTGAAAGAGCCCATTTTTAGAACTAGAGAGACAGCTCAGAGCACTTACTACCCCTCCAGAAGACCCAAGTGTGGTTTCCTGCACCTGCGCTGGGCAGCTTATAACTACCTGTAACTCCAGTTTCAGAGGACCAGACACCCTCTGGTGTCTGAGGATGCCTATACATGCATGATACATACAAACTCATACAAGCACACATAAATAAAAACAAACAGATCTTGAAATAATTCTTTCTGGGTGTGGTGGCTCAATGCCAGCACTCAAGATGCAGAGGCAGGCAGATTTCTGTGAGACTGAGGCGAGCCTGGTCTTCCAGGACAGCTGTCTCAAAAACAAAAAACAAACAAACAAACAAAAAACAGAGAAAACAAAGGACAGTCTTAGCTGAATATTCTTTTTAATTTTTTATTTTATTTTATGTTTATGTTTTCTGTGCAGGTGTGTAAAGTGCACCTGTGTCATGCAAAGCCCATGGAAGCCAGACAAGGGCATCAGATCTCCTGGAACTGGAGTTACAGAAGGTGTTAGCTGTCATGTGGGTGCTGGGAACTGAACCCAGGTCCTCTGCAAGAGTAGTCAGTGCTCTTAACCACGGACCCATCTCTTGAGCCCTCTGGCCTAAATATTCTCAAGCTGGTGGTAGGGTTTAAGGGGTTGTATTACCCTATCACTCTTCTTTCCCAAGCTGAGATTCCTTGTAATAAAGTTGTTGATGTCCTGTCACAACTCCTCCTGTTACAAAAGGCACCATCACAATTGCCCCAGGGACGGTGAGCCTTGGGAGTGGATATGTATTCTCACGAGCAGAGAGCGTCAGGCCTGCAGCTGCGGCAGGAGCTCTGGCTTGGTTGGAAAGGATCGTCAGTCGTCTGATCGGTACAGCGAGTGATCAGCTTCTGGAGGATTCCGTACAGAAGCCCAGCTAGTAGAAGACAAGAGAGCAGGCCCCATTGCTCTTCCTTATCTCTCACCTCTAGCTCTGGCCGTCCATGGAGGACAGGAGATCTATCTTTAGAGAGCCTTTCCTTTGAGGAAGCCACGAGGGCTGAGGCTGCTCGAAACAGTGTGTATGGGGGGAGGCGACACTTGCTTTTGCTGTTGTATGACACAGGATGGGTTTTTAGTCCCAGAAATGTTCTGGGCCCAAGTGTCGGCACAAGCATAGGGAGCAAGTCCTCTTGTCTTGGAATTCCCAGTTTCCTCATCCACAGTGTGGAATGAGCCCTGTGAAGAGCTTGGCGGGGTCCCTCTCTGGTCCAGCCCCTTGTTCAGAGCTGGGATAATTTCCTGCTGCCGCAGACCTTCTGAAGGATTTGGAGACCCGGGCCACAGGGCTCTTATTTCCCTGCCCCTCTCAGAAACGTCATTCCAAAAGTTTTCCCTTCAGGCTTGTTATGAGTATCAGGGTCTAGGCTGTGATGGCATCCATTTTGGAGATACAGAGACGACTATGATGTAGATCTTGAGCCTGAGGTGCTAGAGCAGCCAGATTCAGAAGCCCCAGGGTCCAGGGCCAGGCCTGACCATCCGAGGCCACGCGTAGAGCGGGGATCACAGAACAGCTTAGGCCCTGGCCAGAGAATTAATTCCCTTCCTTCCTTCCTTCCTTCCTTCCTTCCTTCCTTCCTTCCTTCCTTCCTTCCTTCCTTCCTTCCTTCCTTTTCCCTCCTTCCTTTCCTTCTTTACCTCCTTCCTTTCTTTCTTTTCCTTTTTTGGTCTTTTTGAGACAGAGTTCCTGTAGCCCCAGCTGGCCAAGAACTCACTCTATAGACCAGGCTGGCCTTAAACTCATAGAAATCCACCTGTCTCTGCCTCCCAAGTGCTGGGATTAAACATGTGTGCCACCACGCCCGGCTACATATACACTACATTTAAAAAGGAACGTGATCTGTTAAGAGAGGACGGCTAAGCATTCTGAGACATGGACTTTCTGTGGCGCCTGTGTGGTCCTCAGTGAGCCATGTTTCCTGTTCCTTCCATCACTATTGTCACTACTGCTGCTGTGGTCACTGTAACCACCACTTCCAACATCACCATCATCTCTATCACCATTGTCTCATCACCACCAACATCATGACATCACCACCAGTACCATCATTACCTCCATCAGCATCTTCACCATCACCATCTCCAGCATCCCCACCATTACACTTCCCTCATCTCTGCCACCGTCATCATGGTCACTGTCATCACCATCATCACCATTGCCACCACTGTCAGCAGCATTTTCAGCTTGACTCTCTGTCTTCTCCTGTGTTATTTGATGGCCCCAGGAAGAAACCAAGAGAGGTGACTGTCTTACTCACACAGCTGGTGGCCCAGAGACTATGTTTTGCCCACCGGGCCAAGCTGTGTCCCTTCCCTTCATGCTCTGTGCTCCATCAGTTCCTGCGCATTTCAGGCATGCAGGCCCAATCAAAGGTAATGAACCATAAAACATGCTAAGACATCCTATCCCTGGATTTGCTGTGTAATGCTGAAAATCACTCAGACTCTCTGGGCTTGATACACTGGCCTATTAAGTGATGAAATTCAGTTCCATGATCCCTCACCTCCCAAATGTCTACTGTCTCCACTCTGTAGCTTTTAACGAGTCTTGGCATCTGGGGCTGTCTAGCTACTGCTTCTCCATCCATCCAGGCCCACTCTCAGGCTTTCTTTGTCTACAGCCTATTTTCATTTTCTCACCGACATCACGCCAACTCCCTCCTATCTCTGAACCCTGCAGGCTGCCCTCAGCACCTCCCCGACCTCCTCTGCTGCTACAGTCACCCCTGCCAGTCTGTCTCTGAAACCCCTAGAATCAGCCGGTCTCTGCTTGGGGTCCCTGAGGGCTGCAGGGACATAAGGCCATAGGGACATGAGGACGTGGGAGCACTACGTCATCTCATCTGCCACCTACCCTGCTCCTCCAAGCTGTTGGGGCAGCTAATGAGAATTCTCAGGCCTTTTCCGTCCCTGCCAAACACCCTACAAGCTCCCACAGTGCAGGGCTTGGCCTGAGAAGCCACCAAGAGAGCAGCCTTCCGCCTCTCTCACCTCCTCACTCTCCCCAGCCTCCTGTCTCTGTATTGGTAGAATCCAATTATTCTGAGCCAGCTTAACCTGACAGGACTTGGCAAGGGTCAGATGAATCTCGGAGAGCTGCTCCGAGGCATGTGCTCTCATTCCTACTCCCCCAATGCCCCCACTCCCGCCCTCTCCTCCTGCTCGCTGGCAGTGGCTCTAGGCACCACATTGCCCAGGCTGCAGTCCACCAATGAGGTTTTTTTTTTTTAAGCTCCGGGCAGTGCTTACATCTTTTTTTTTTTTTTTTTTTTTTCCCCCCAATTTTCATTTCTTTTTTTTTTTTTTTTTTTCCAGCCAACTTTCAATACTTCCTTTTGTTTTTCTTGTAAAACAAATCTCAAGGTTCAGATTGAAAATTAGGCTGTGGGCTGCATTCCTGTCACCAGGGTCCTAGCCAGCAGCCTGTGCCTTTTGTCTTTTGATTTGCCAGCACCCAGGGGCCCAGCGTCCTCCTTATCTCTTGGAGCCCTGGCTTTAGGCTGATGATGTCATCTGCAGTGAAACACACAGTTTCCCATACTGAACCGAATGCGCCAGGATTATAAATAGCCTCTCGTGACTTCAAATCTCCATGCTGTGCCGGACCTGTTTGCCAGAAATCTATAAATGTTTTCTGGATTTTGGAATGGCCGTGAATGTTTATGGCCTGGGCCATGGATCCCTTTATAGGTGACGAGCTGTCATTATTTATAGGGGTAGATGCTGGGTAGGACAGAACTCGGTTCAGGGCAGCTGGCCTCCGATCCATGTGGAGGATCTGTCTGTTCCTTGCTGCCTGAACATACTGGATGTGTCCTGCCAAATCCAGAGGGTGCCTGGTGCTGTAGGGAGGGGCTGGGGTGGCTGCTTCTCTACTAGCGAGCCTTTCTCATGAAAACTCTTTCGTTGGCCAAATCCTCAGATGAAGGTGCTGCCCCCCCCCCCCGGTCTACCAACCGCTTTTATCCACCTTGAAAGTCAGATGGCCGCTTTTCTCCATAAATCTCACTCCCCCTCGGACTGCAGCCATCCGTCTCTGTCCCACACAAGGGGTGCTGGCTTTGGGGAAGACCCTGGATTTTCCTTCCTCATCCTCTCTGCATTGTTTGACTTAGAAAGTTCCAGAAATCCTACTTTTCATTTATCAGTGGAGCCGTCTCTAACTCAAGACTGTCAAAGCTTTCTGGAAACAGAAGTCAGAAGAGAGCCAGAGTTGGGAGTCTTAGGCAGAACACTGAATAAAGCTGTTCATTAGGGCTGGCACATTTCCATATGTCCAGTGTGCATACGCCACCCTGGGCTCTAGCCAAGAGCGACCTGGGGAACGGGGTCTGCCCAAGACGCAGTGGGTTGAAATTGGTCTGTAATTTCATTTTCCATGAGCAGTGAGTGGTAGGCAGAATGGCCTTGGCTCTTTAAATTGCTATTTCATTCCCTTCCTGGAGGTCTGGCATGCCTGACTGAATGTATACCAGTTCCTCCAGTTACTGTTGTTTCTCCTGCCCTCTTCCCAGGCTTTTGTTCTGCTTTGTTTTAAAGTCAGAATCTCATGTAGCCCAGGCTGGCTAAGAACTCACAATATATAAGAGGATGGATCCTCCTGCTCTACCTCTCAAGTGCTGGGATTACAGGCTGCCCTACCGCACCCCACTCATCTTTTCTTTTCGTTTAGACCTCCTCTACATATTCTAGTCTCCGTTACAGCAGCCTGTTCTGTCCTCAAAACTCTGTGAATGAGCTCAGCTTGCCTCCATTTTCCGATGTAGAAACTGAAGTTCAGGAGACTTGGTCACGGTCACTCACTTCACTGGTGGTGGTTAGCACAGCACAGTGTGTCCATCTCACGCAACCTGTGGGGCTCCTCTGGTATGGAGTCCAGGTAACCAAGTGCCGCACGGGGCCTTCTAGTGTGTGTGCAACAAGAACACGTAGTGTACCGTCTATACTGGGAAAAACATCTGGATGCCGGAGCCCATCTGGCTCAGGATTTGGACAACGGCTCCCCTGGAGAGGGCGGAGGGTAACTGTCCGCTCTTTGTGGTTCTTCACCTCACTGGAGGGAAGGCCCTGTCCTCCAGGAGCCTCTGCTGGCTCTGTCTCTCCTTCCCTCATCAGGACCTGCTGAACTGAGGCCCCTCTGCTGGGGCCTCTGGGCCCACACAGTCACTCACTCCCCTCACCTATGTATGCAGAGGGTCTCTTCTCCTCTATAGACGCGCCCCGCCCCATCCCCATCCAGCCCTCCCTATTGATCTCCAACGCACACGTGGCCTTCCAGCCCCACATACCCCTCTCTTAGCCTCTTGTCTGTCTCCCATTGAACCCCATCACTGGGTCAGGCCCACCAGGGCAGAGATCTTGTCTGTTCTCGTGAATCCACTGCTGTTAACCTTTCAGGCACAGTTACAGGCTTATGACATGTCATTGCAAAGTCTCATTATATAACTCAGGCTGGCCTGGAACTTGTGAGTTTCCTTCCTCAACCTCCCCAGTCTGGAATAAGCACTAGCACTCAGCTCAGTCCAGTTTTGGAGATGAGAACACTGACACTCAGAGAGGCTCTGGTCACTTTAAGTGGCTAAGAAGAAACAAATTAGACATGCATTGCTGGAACCTACCCTGCTCCACCGGCTCCACCACACACGTGTGTATGTACACATAAACACAAGACGGAGAAGCCACCCCAGCTCTGCCAGTTCCAGCTGAGTTCTTGCCTTGGTCACCATAGAGAGACCCCCTGATCTCCCGGTGGAGACATGCCAAGTGACCACAGAACCAGTGCCAGCCACTGGCCTCCAGGAGTTGTGGGTCCCCCAGGAGCCTGATCCTTTGTGCCTGAGCCAAGGATGGCCCCAGCTCTGAGGCCCAGGACAGCAGCAGGTAGTCTGCTCCCGTGAGGGCCTGCTTCTTTAGTGGCATACACTTAACCCCTTTCAGGCCCATCCTTATGCCTGGCTTTCACCCTGTGGTCTCCTCTACCTGGGCACCCCTTTCCTCCTTTTCTGCCTGGGTGGTTCATTGTCAGGGGGACAGAAGAGAGGCCGGGCCTGTCCTGTGAGTATGGGTCATGGTGTCCCAGCCAGCCGATGGAGTCTAGACGTGAGGATTCATCTGGTCTCTGTTGTGAGCTGGGATGACCCATGGGACAGTGATGCCTACTCTGGCCTGTGCTGTGCCTGGGGCTGTGTAGGGTGAGCACTGAGCAGATGCTCAGAGCAGATTTGTGAAAGCAGGAAAGGAGAATGGGAGGGAGGGAGGGAGGGAGGGAGGGAGGGAGGGAGGGAGGGCAGGGCAGGGCAGGGCCTGTACATGGAGACTATGGAATGAGATCTCTGGTGACTCGAGTGTCTGGTGGGATGCTTCTCCACTCTGCCCCACAACCGACTGACATCTACCGACTCTAACATCTACCAAGTACTTTCTCTACTGTGCGAGCCCAGACCTATTATATGTGGATTATTCACCCCCCTCCACCAACATCCATGAGGTATTGTTATTATTTTCTAGTTACAGTGGAGGAGTCTGAGGCCTGACCCATGTCCCCACCCCGCCTTAGCTAGTGAGGCCCAGAAACGTTGTGCTAAGAGGGGACAGTGTGTGGGGCCCTGGATGCCACTCTTACCCCAGCCAGGTCGTGGCGTCTTCTTGGCTCTGGGGCCTGACGCTAGCTGGTGGCTGTATATCTGCTGGTGGAGACTGTGTTCTCAGGCTGTGCTCCAGCATGTGGGGTTGGCTTTGGGGACCTATTACTCTTAGCTACGGGGTCAGAGGGGCCGTGTGAGGGCAGGAGTGTTGGGTCACACTCTGTCGTGATGTTTGTCAGCTGGTCCACCTTGGGCTTACACCTTCTGGGCCTCAGTTTCCCCTCTCTGTGAAACTGGGGTGATGGCCCCCCTATTTCCTGCACTCTTATATAGCTTATGAAAGAAAATAGCTGTAGAAGAATTTCATAAAAGTTGGACCTGATGGTGCTGGCCTGTAATTCTAGCTACTGAGGAGCCTAAGACAGGGAGAGAGGGGGTGGTGGTGCAAGTTCAAGGTCTATCTGGGTAATGGAGTGAGTTCAAAGTCAGCCTGGTCAATGTATGGAGACCACGTCTCAAAAAGTTGGATGGTAGAAAAATCTGGGCATAATGGTGCACTCAGGAGGCACAGGCAGATGGATCTCTGCGAGATCAGGCCAGTCTGGTCTACATAGTGAGTTCCAGGCCATCTGGGGTTACAGGGTGACTCTGTGCCAAAAAAAGAGGTGGAAAGATATCTCAGCAGAGAAGGAGGACCTGAGTTGGATTCTGGGAGCCATGTGGTATACAGAGAGAACCGACTCCTGCAAGTCCTCTCACCTCTACGTGCACGCTGTAGCATAAGCTTGAGTGCAGATGCATGCCGCAAATTAATAAATCTATGAAAACTTGTTTAAATAAAAAATGAGGCTGGTGGCATACACCTTTAATCCCAGCATTCGGGAGGCAGAGGCAGGTGGATCTCTATGAGATCAAGACCAAGGCTAGCCTGGTCTACATTGTGAGTTCCAGACCAGCTGGGCTACAGGGGGATGCTGTCACAAAACAAAACAAAACATCAAAAAGTAAAAAATGGAAGGATGTAGCTCAGTGGTAGATAGATTGCCTAGCATGTACAAGGCCCTGGGTTCAATTCCAAAATCAAAAATAAAAATAAAATTGGAGATGTGATCTCCAGGACCATGGAAATGCTTGTGACCTACAGGATCTAGCAAACACACAGCGACCATGTGTTTCTGGTACCTCCACTATGGGTGAATGTAGATCCCCTACTCTTGTGGATTCTGGGTTGCATGGGGCCGGGGCACCTGCCAGTCCTGTCAGAAAGCCACTTCATGCCCAGTGAGAAGCCAGCTGGGTGTAGCCTCCCTATGTGTGGGTCTGAAGCTTCAGGGGCAGCTGGCTTGGGAGTAAAGGCTTGGCTTCTAGGAACGCTTAGGTGCAAAGGAGCTACAGCAATGTCCTGGCAGAGAACAGGAAGAGGAAGCCAGCCAAGGCCTGTCGGAATAGACACTTTGTACCGCTTGCTGTCATATTACAAGTAGCATGTGCATGGCCACCTGAGCTGTAGTCACATGGATGAAGGAGCTATGTAGCATCCAGTAGAGAACACACATAATTCTTACACATGCGCACCCCTCCCCAAACTCACACACACACACACACACAAACTCATACATTTCCACACTCATTCCCCCAACAGCTACTGTGGGTGCAGAGTAGGGCCTGTCGCCTCAGCCCCTTTCCTGCAAAGTGGGAAGCCATTTCCTCCTTCTGATCACGCATGGCATCCAGCAGCCACACCTGTTCGTGGTCAGAACTCATCAGTTCCCACCCCTGCTCCTGACATGTCCTCATGTTATACGTGGGGAGATCTCTGCAAGGTCAAGTTTAGAGCCCATGGCTTGAGCCTCCAGGCATAGCACTGCCTACTTCTAGCCTGTCAAGCGGCCTCCCCATCCCCAGCATCAGTGATGGCCCAGCAGCAGGTCCCAGGTCTGGAGTGGGCTCCTCTGGGACTGACTCAAGGCTGCTATGACATCTGTTCCTCTCTGTCCTTTGGTGGACCATCCTACCTGGAGCATCTTCAGCTTCCAGCAGAGACAGCAGGTTTCTCCCTCTCTGGAGGTGACCAAGTAAAGGCAAGGCAGCTGGCGGGGAGATGACACTGCAGGAGATGGCTACACAGGATGGGAACTAGATGCCCTGACTTCTAGCCAAAGGCTGCAGGGGACAGAGATTCCCAATAGTACAGAGAGAATCTGGACAATGACGGAGGACGCTGGGTTCCGCCGTAGCCCTAAAACCTGCCCGACGTTCCAGAGAGGTGACATTTAGGCTCCATATTCAGACCTGGGGAGAAGTTCGATCTCCATCCTGTACCCCATTATGCCCAGGTATCCTGCCTGACAGGACGTGGCAGAGACTCACCCAGTGTTCCCAGCAGGTACATCACGGCCAGCAGCACTTGGTGAGAGCCCATGGGCGCGGCCTCCTGATGCCTCAGCCTCAGCCAGCAAGCACGGTACCCGCAGGTGACGGAGTCTGGCCCAGTCTCTCACTCTCAGAGGGAGGGGGCAGAGGCAGGGGTGGAATGGGGAACAGGCGGTATGGGGGCCTGCGTCATTGTCGCCCGTGTTTGAAGTTGAACTGTCAACTTCCTCCTGGCAAAACCACCTGCCTCAATTCAAATGGCAGCCCTAGCCTCTGCCGGCTTCCTGCCTGAGGTACCCTAAGCTGGGGTGGTGCCCGCTGGCCATGTTCATACCTGGACACAGCCAGGTGTCCTAGTGGATTGGGACAGGGAGAAGTTGGGGACTGCAGAGAAAAGAGGTCCTGTACTAAGGAGAGCTGGCCTGAGGGTAGAAGGTGGACCGGACCAGGGCCAGGAATTCTCCCCAGAGGGCTCTGAGTGGAGCCGGCTAGGGGAGCTGGCAGGGGGTATGGGACTTCAGGTCTTGCAGAGGGCTTATTAGGAAAACCCAAATCCAAGCCCTGCCTACCCTGGACTGGGACAAAGCTGGGAGTCTGACGTGAATCCCTATGTGAGATTTTTTTTGTGTGTGTCTTTTTCAGACAGGGTCTCCCTATAGTCCAAGCTATCCTGGAACTCAGTTTGTGGACCTTGAACACACAGAGATCCTGCCTCTGCCTCCCAAGTGCTGGGATTAAAGGCGTGTGCCACCATGCCTAGTGGGACTTTTTTTTAATCTTATTTATTTTTTATGTGTATGAATGTACTGTCTGCATGTAGATTGGTGCACCTATGTCGTGCAATGCTGTGGAGGTCAGAAAAGGGTGTTGGATTTCCCTGGAACTGGAGTTAAAGACGGTTCTCAGCCACCAAGTGGGTGCTGGGGATCAAACTTGGGTCCTCTACAAAAGCACTCAGCGCTCTTAATCTCTAGGCCATCTCTCCAGCCCGGGATTTATTTATTTATTTTTAATTTTTAATTTTATTTATTTTTGTATGTGTATGAATGTACTGTTTGCATGTAGGTTTGTGCACCCGTGTCATGCAATGCCACGGAGGTCAGAAGAGGGTCTCGGATTCCCCTGGAACTGGAGTTCTCCTGGAGTTGGAGTTACAGACGGTTCTTAGCCACCATGTGGGTGCTGGGGATCGAACCCGGGTCCTCTGCAAGAGCAGTTGGTGCTCTTAACCACTAGGCTATCTCTCCAGCCCCAAGCCTGGGATTTTTTTAAATAAACCGTTTGCGATGCAAGCCCAATTCGGCTGGAAACTTGTGGTATAGTCCTTCCTCAGTGCCCCACGTGCTGGGATTGCAAGTGTAATTTGAGCTGATGGGCAATCTTTTACTGGTACACATGTGAGGAAAAGAGTTTGGCTTCTATGTTTGTGTGTGTGTGTGTGTGTTGAGGGAGAGAGAGATGAGAGAGGAGAGGGGAGAGGAGAGAGGAGAGAGAGAGAGAGAAAAAGAGGAGAAGAAAGAGAGGACGAGGACGAGATAGAAAACGTGAGGGAGAGAGAGAGAGGTGAGAGAGAGAGAGAGGAGGCCAGAAGAGACGGGAAATCTTGTGTGATCTCCGTGTTAAGGTATGTGAATCCCATGTTGAATATGGGATTTCCATTTTGGGTTGAGAACTCCATGTTGGGTGTAGAATCTCCATGTCGGGTGTTAAATCTCTATGTTGGGTGTGTGATCTCCATGGTGGGTATGAAATCTCCATGTTGGATGTGAGATCTCTACATTGGGTATGGGATCTCCATGTTGGGTGTGGGATCTCCATGTTGGGTCTGAGATCTCTATGTTGGGTGTGAAATCTCCATGTTAGGTATAAGATCTCTATGTTGGGTGTGGGATCTCCATGTTAGATATAAGATCTCTATGTTGGGTGTGAGATCTCCATGTTAGGTGTAAGATCTCCATGTTGGGTGTGGGATCTCCATGTTAGGTGTGGTGTGGTATCTCCATGTTGGGTGTGGGATCTCCATGTTAGGTGTGGGATCTCCATGTTGGGTGTGGGATCTCCATGTTGGATGTGGCATCTCCATGTTGGGTGTGGGATCTCCATGTTGGGTGTGTGATCTCCATGTTGCGTGTGGGATCTCCATGTTAGGTGTGGTGTGGTATCTCCATGTTGGGTGTGGGATCTCCATGTTGGATGTGGGATCTCCATGTTGGGTGTGGGATCTCCATGTTGGGTGTGGGATCTCCATGTTGCGTGTGGGATCTCCATGTTGGGTGTGGGATCTCCATGTTGGGTGTGGGATCTCCATGTTGGGTGTGGGATCTCCATGTTAGATATAAGATCTCTATGTTGGGTGTGAGATCTCCATGTTAGGTGTAAGATCTCCATGTTGGGTGTGGGATCTCCATGTTGGGTGTGGGATCTCCATGTTGGGTGTGGGATCTCCATGTTGGGTGTGGGATCTCCATGTTGGGTGTGTGATCTCCATGTTGGGTGTGGGATCTCCATGTTGGGTGTGAGATCTCCATGTTGGGTATATGGGTCTCTATTGTTGGGGTGATTCTCCATGTTGGGTTGTGGATCTTGTTCTAGGTGGTCTTCCATTGCTGTGACCAATACAAACCCTCTGACCGACACCAATTGGGGAGTAGAAAGGGTTTATTCGGCTTATATCTCCTGGGTCACAGTTCACACTTAGGGAACCCCAAGGCAGGAACTCAGGGCAGGAAACCTGGACGCAGCAGCTGAAGCACAGGCATAGGCAGGAATGCTGTTCCTGGCTTGTTCTATGGCTCCTGCCCAGCCGCCTTCTTATCAGTACACGACAACTGCCCAGGAGTGGCAGCACCCATGGTGACCCTCCTCACACTGCTGAACATCAGACAATCATCCACAGATGTGCCCAGAGCCAATCTGAAACCATTACTCATACGGTTCCCTCAAACAGCCTCCAGAGTGACTTGGCTGTGTCCTAGTTGACACTAAACCTATCCAGCACAATTGCACCCTTGTCAACTGGACACAAAACACCACATCACTATTAAACCACCACCTTTCCAGTTCTTATCCCCAAAGTATGTGTTAACATTAATCAACAACCTAAGACAGTACATCCTTAAAGCCCCACAGTCCTAAAAGTCCATAAGCTGGGGGGGTGAGAGATAGCATCGCCGGTTTAGAGCACCGAAGCTCTTGCAGAGGACCCGGGGTTCGATCCAGCACCCAACATGGTGGCTAAGAACCGTCTGTAACTCCAATTCAGGAGAACTCCAGTTCCAGGGATCCGAGCACCCTTCTTCGAACTTCCGCGGCATTGCACGACCACGGGTGATCACCAGACCTGCATGCAGACAGTACATTCAACACATACAGAAATAAATAAATAAATAAAATAATTAAAAAAATTAAAAAAAAAAAATACGTCCATAAGCCGGCGTGGTGCGCACGCCTTTACTCCTAGCACTGGGAGGCAGAGGCAGGCGGATCTTTTGTGAGTTCAAGGCCAGCCTGGTCCACAGAGCGAATTAGGACAGCTGGGGCTCAGGGAGACCCTGTCTCAAAAAGACCAAAAAAAAAAAAAAAAATCAAGGTTTAGAAACCTTCACCTTTAGAGCGGGCGTGGTGGGCCACGCCTTTAATCCTAGCACTTGGGAGGCAGAGGCAGGCGGATCTTTGTGAGTTCAGGCCGACTGGTCTACGAGTGAGTTCCAGGACAGTGCAGCGTGGCTACAGGGAGCCCTGTCTCAAAAAGAAAAAAAAAAAGTCCAATCTTAAAAGTCAGTCTGTTAAAAGTCTCTTACTGTGGGCTGCTGTAAAACCAAAACAAGTACTGTCTTATTCAAAGGGAGAATCAGGCACCTCTCAAACAAAACCAAGTCCAGCAAAGTAGCTCAAGCTGGACACCTGGATTCACTCCCAGATCTTCTGGGTCCAAAGGGTTTCGGCAACTCCCCCCTCTGACTCGGCCATCATGTGGCACACACAGCTTCACTCAAAGGCCCAGGCCGATCCATTCCACACATGCCGCTGCTCTTGGTGGTCGTCCCTGGTCCATGGCATCTCCAAAAAGGTGGGTGCCACTGAAACTGAGGCAGCACCTTCACCAATGCACTCTTCTTACCTCTCTTTGTGGTGCCACGCCTCAGCTTCTCTCATGACCCCTGCAATCCTGGGTCTTCACTGCAACAAGGTGCACTTCCACCAATGGTCTTTCCTGACCTCTCACAGTGCCAAGCCTCGGTGCTCTCTGTGACCCCTTCGAATTTCAACATCAGAACATATAGGAGACTCTTTTTTACACGTTACCAAAGTCCTGCTTTCTGGCTCGAGATGGAGGTTCAGGCCCCTTCTGGATCACAGCTTCTGTGTGCTGACCCTGAAGAAATTCTTCCCAGAAGATTTCACCACAGTGATGCTGGTCTCTTGTTACTTACAGCTGATTCTTCAGCCCCAGCTGACCAGAACCCACAGATTACACAGTCCTGATGATCTCTGCTCCCCTTTGAAACTAGAAACTTCACAAGCCAGGCCTCCATCTTCTACAACTCCCCCAGCAACACTGCTCCAAGCTCCACAGCAACAATCCTTAGGCATTTAATGATCTTCCCAGCCCAAAGTTCCAAACGCCTCCACAATCCCTCCCCCAAACACCAAGGTCAGGTCTGTCACAGCAATACCCCACTTCTGGTACCAATTTCTGTTCTAGTTTGTCTTCCATTGCTGTGACAAAACACTCTGACCGACACCAACTTGGGGAGGAAAGGATTTATTCAGCTTATATCTCCTGGGTCACAGTTCATCACTTAGGGAACCCAAGGCAGGAACTCAGGGCAGGAACCTGGAGGCAGTAGCTGAAGCACAGGCCATGGAGGAATGCTGTTCACTGGCTTGCTTCTATGGCTCATGCCCAGCCGGCCTTCTTATACAGTACACCGCAACCTGCCCAGGGTGGCACCACTCATTGTGGGCTGGGCCCTCCCACACTGCTCGACCATCAAGACAATACTCCACAGCTGTGGCCACAGGCCAGTCCAATGGAGCCAATTCCCCAATTGAGGCTCCCTCAACCCAGGTGTGTCAAGTTGACACTAAACCTATCCAGCACAGATCTTCAAGCTATATGTGGAATCTCTTTGTGAGTGCAATCTTGCTACAAGGTTGAGTTCTCCCTGGTGGGTCTGTTGTGTCTGCGTGGCTCCTGCAGGGGCTGCCTGGACTTCTGTCTCTGCAGTGACAGGTCTCTGAGATTCTAAAAAGTAAGATGGGGGCCTAGGCTGGGTGCACTTCTACTCTAGTTATGTCTTTCTGAAAACACTGGTCAGGCCACTCCAGGTAGTCATGAATCAATTGTAGTTCATGAGAGCTATGTGTTCAGTTGTTTTCTGGTAACTAGGACCTGGAGGGATTCTGGGAACCTGTTTAGCAGAAGGAAAAATCCAGATCTCAGACCAAGGCATGCAGCCTCCTGTGACAAGCACCGCAGCACCAGCTCGCGTTGGAGTGCTGGGATGCATGTGGCCTCCTGTGACAGGCACTGCAGCACCAGCTCGAGTTAGAGGGCTGGGATGTCTCACCTCTCTGCAGTGGCATGGCCTAGGTGGGATGATTCCCGAACCCCCACACCCTCTGAGCAGACCTTCCCTGTTCTTACCATACCACCTTTCATGGTCCTAGGATTCTGGACTCATTTGTTTGTCCATTCGTTCATTCCTTTGTTCCTTCTTTCTTCCTTCCTGCTTGGATACATGCATTCATTCATTCATTCACCAAATATTTGCCACATTCTAAGATGCAGAAACGAGAGAGGGAGGGAGGGAGGGAGAGAGAGAGAGGGAGAGAGAGAGAGAGAGAGAGAGAGAGAGACAGAGACAGAGACTACTCCAGAGGCCTGTATCTTTCCACTGGTGGTGGTAGGGATCGAAGCCAGGCTCTCTTGCTTGCAAGATAAGCACGCCCAACTGAGCTATCTCCTCAGCACCCTTTGTGTGTCGCCTGTGCTCCTCACAGCCTGTCACCACAATCTGCTTACCCGGTGCAGCTAGAGTACACAGCTTCACTTTGCACTGATCCTAGCTGGGGGATGGCCCCAGAGAGCACAGGAACTGGGTTCAGCTTCCAGTTTCGCAGATGAGGAAACGGAGGTCTCTCTCCCTCCCAACCCTCCCAACTCCTTCTCTTCTCTTCTTCATCAAAAGCAAAGAGAGCAACCCACTCCACCACCTCAGAGCAATGCTGCGCTTTGGACGGAATTCTTTATTTTTTTTTTTTATTATTAAACTTTTCCCATAAGTCATACATCATTTCTCAGTCAAATCTAGAGTCGCTTCCCTTTCCATGTCCCCCACCCTGGACAGATGTCTAACCTCTCGCACAGGCAGGAGGGCCATCCATGTGGCTTCCACTCTGCTGGGTAAACTGAAAGTATCACTTCAGCTGGTGGCTGTGTCCCTGTGGGGACACTCCACTCCCGGGGCCTGATCCCTCTGCAGCCCTGACCAGAGGGCTCCCACTTCATCCTCCTTGCCCCCCCATCCTGCTGCCCACGAATTACCCCACCCTTGAAACCCTCTAGGTCTCAGGTCCTGTACCTGCTCAGACCCAAGATCCCAGACAACACGGTTTCCTGTCCCTGTCACCCTCACTTTCCATGACACAAGAGGAAGTCAGCTGAACCGATTTTCCATACAGCTGCCCTTAGGTGGAGGCTCAGGGTGGGGGAGGGGGTGAGCCCCCTGGGCCAGTGTCAGAAGCCTAGCGGCCTCCGTAGGACAGACAGCTGCCCTACTGCCCCGGCTATACAGGTAACCTCGGGAGAGCTGTGCCCTTCTCTGCCGTTCTGGTCTGGGTCGCTCCTTGGTGACCTCAATAACTGTTTTCCTGTTGGGTGGGTGGGAAGGGGGCCACATGGGGTGTGGGGAGGGGGAGGGAGAGGAGCCGAGGGTGAGAGCAGAGAAGGCTGAGAAACCTGAGGGTGTTTAGTAGGAGCTCAGTGTTTGCTGAATGAATGAGACTTATGCTATGGATAAATTATGGGATGAATAACCTCGTTCAAGTAACTGTTGAATGACTCAGTGACCTGAATCTGAATTTCTGTCTGTACTTGGCAAGCTCGAGGTCCCCACCTCTACATCCTTGCACGGGGCAGCTGGCTTTCCAGACTCTTTCCCCACCAGCTCAGGGCTACATCCCCTTCCCAGCCTTGCTCCTTCCCTTCCAGATCCTTGGTGGGGGTAGAACAGGTAGAAGGTTCCAGATCTGCGTGTGTGAAGGAGGGGTCTCCGCCCTTAGCACCTACCATTTGAGTGTGGCCTTTGCTGTGACCCGGGGTGAGTCCATGTTACACACTAGGGTCCTGGGTAGCAGCATCAGGAGGTTAATCCCGAGACCAGCTCTCTGGGAGTGGTGGTTAGGGGTGGTGGTGGATGCGTGTGCATGCATCTCAGGTGCCCCCAGGGGTAGGGAGAGGGTTTGGGCCTTGGTGGGTAAGAGGGCATCAGTTTAGACTCTTTGGGGAAGAGCAGAGAACAGAGGTTTCCAGGTTGGCACTGATGGAGCTGCCGGCTCTGTAAGGTGTCTGTGTGTGCTTTTCCTCAGCTCCAAGGGGTCTGGGCCGGCCAGCTGGCCTTCTCCACCCCCTTTTGGACAGTACCAGCCTCTCACATCTGTGGTGTAACCCTGAGTCACGTAATGAAGCAAATTACCTAAATTTCTCTTGTATCATATGTGTTTGAAGATGGCTGTCCTACGATTTGCCCTGTCTTAGCTGTCCTGACTTAGAGGGACAGTTCTAGAATCTGTGATTGTTGATTTCTGATGATGACTTCTAATGATGGGGAGAAACAAGTGTGTGTGGAGGGGTCTAGAAGCTGGATTTATATTCTGACTAAACAGGGACTTTAGGCAAGTCATTTCTCTTTTCTGAGACCCATCTTCCTGTACTTCAGGCTTCTGGAAGCTTCTGTGATGATGGCATGAAGGGTTTGTACGGTGTAGAGCACTCTTAATGTGAGGCCAGTCAGCTCAGTCCTGGTCCATGTGTTTCCGACGAGGGGTCCTGTGTGTGGAGACCCTTACACGAAGTGACCACCCCTCCCTACCAGGGTTAGTGAGAATCAACACCCCCCCCCCACTCTGGGTTAGTGAGAATCGACTCTCCTTGCGCCCACAGTCCCCAGTGCTCATATTTTCTCTTCTTTTGCTCTCTGACACTGAACTTGTTTGACCACAGAATAAACATTTGTGTGGAGAAAATAAGGCTGCCGTAATAGGAGAAGGGCAAGTGTGAGCCAGGCCCACTTTACAGATGAATGAACAGGGTCGGTGAGGTCAGGTGAATTCCCCAAGATGCACGGCTTAGCAACTTCCCGACTTCCGGGCCCAGGTGTCTCCTTCCTTCTGCCACTTGGCTCTCTCAGTGTATCTTTTCACCTGCTGTGCCCTAGGTCTGGCAGCTCTCTGTAAAGCAGGTGAATAGATGAATAGACAGAGCCTAATGTTTTGAGATGGAGCGAGGTGTGCGGGCCTCCGCATCGTAGAAACCAGGACTTCCTCTTAGAGGGCTGGACATCCCCCCGGCTCCTTCCAGCAGTGTCTCTGAAACCTCTGAGATGGGGTGGAGGCTCCCTCCCCTGACTCTTGTATCATCCAGCCCAGGCCTGTTATTTTCAGTACAGGAAGGTTTCAGGGCATAGAAAACAATAGGCCCTGAGCTTTCCATCCAGTCGTGAGACCAGGGCGTGAGCAAACCTGAATGGCGCGGGAAGGCTCCCGCCTGCTGGAGCGTGGCGGAGCTGGCACCATCTTGCTCTCCGGGGAAGTCAGCGGAGGCCTCCTGGAGTGGGAAGGGATTTGCCTGAGCAGTTTTCCAGTCAGGTGCTGGGATGGCTTTCCTATGCTGAGAGAAGAGCAGAGCGCAAAGGCTTCTGGGTGGTGTCAGGGCAATAGCTGCTCCGTGACAGGTGAGAAGGGTTCAGAAGTTAGAGCTGGGCATCAGGCTGTGCTCAGCTTCCGTGGCTCTGCACCTAGGGTGGAGGCTTTCTCCTGGGCCTCAGTTTACTGTGAAATGGTCAGCTGACAGACCCCGAGATTCCACCGTCTATGACTTTAGGCTCACAGTGGTATTTAGAACATATATCGGCCAGAACCTGGGTACCCTGTGTATCCTGATTTAAGGGACCAGATGCCCCAAACCACAACACTCTTTAGAAAACTCCCTGACAGCGTCCCTTAGAGCAATTTATTGGGTGGGAGTCAGGGCCCTACAAAAGCTTATTTCCTCCACTGGGCAGCAAGAGGATCATAAATTCAAGGCCTGCCTGGACTACAGAGAAGCTGATGGATAGCCCGTACAACTTAGAGAGGCCTTGTCTCAAAAATGAAACAGTAACTGTCTGGAGAGACAGTTCAGTGGTTAAGAGCACTGGCTGCTCCTACAGAGGACCTGGGTTTGATTCCCAGCACCCACATGGTGACTAACAACTGCCTGCAATTCCAGTTCCAGGGGATTCATCGCCCCCTTCTGGCCTACACAGGCATTGTATGCATGTGGTGCATTTACATACATGCAGGTAAAACACTTATATACATATAAATAATAAATAATAAATAAACAGCAAAATGAGGGATGGGGTTGTGGTTCAGTGTAGAGCACTTTGGCCTAGCATGTGTGAAGCCCTAGTTTGGACCCTCAGTACTAAAACAGAAAATAGAGGACACTGATATAGACATGAACATAGCTTTTTGCTCAGTGAAAACACTAAAATTCATAATTTGCATATCGAAGTTTGCATATAAGAATATGTGTGAAATAGATGGTTATGTATGGTTTTCATTTTCCTTCTTTTTTTAAATAAAAAAAATTTTGGGGGGTTCTTTTTGAAACAGTGTCCCCTGGTAGCCCCAGCTGGCCTGGAACTCACTATGTCGATCAGGCTGGCCTGGAACTCACAGAGATCCACCTGCCTGTGCCTCCTGAGTGCTGGGATTAAAGGTGTGGGCCACTACATGCAGCATGGTTTCCTTCTTTATAGAAAGGGTTTACAGAATGTTCAAACTAAGGGCAATGGGTTAATATTGGGGTGGGATTTGGAGGGTTGGAAGAAGGGAAATGGGGGGAGGCCTTTTTTAAATGGAAAACATCTGCATCGTTTAAACCTTTTCAAAAGCGTATATATACATATACGTATATATGATTCTGGAAGTCATTTAGAGGTAACAGACAAGGGATCTTCAGAAATTGTTTTAGTGAAAATAGTGGAGGGACAGAGAGATGGCTCAGCAGGTGAAGGCAGGTGGCTCCGAACCTGCCGACCTGAGTTCAGTCCCAGAACTTACATGATAGAGGGCAAGAACCGACTTCTGTAGGTAGTTCAATGTATTTGTGCAATTATCCATAACACTGAACATCTTTATAGCGTGCTTTTCCTTGGTGATAAAAATAATTCATGCTGATTGAGGGAGGTCAACAAACACAGAAGAGCATAAAGAAAAAAACGTGAAACTGCCCATCATCCTGCCAACCAATACAAAAATTGTGAACATGTCAGGCTAAATGTAACTGTTCTTTTTCTATGTCTCTAATTACAATAATCGTAATTGTTTGAAAGTTGGAAGCATATATAAATGAGATGCAATATAATATTTTATATTTACAAGATATATACATACCCAAGGATATAGAAATGCCTATTTTTTTTTTTTTTTTTTTTTTTTTTTTTGCAGTACTGGGGGTTGAACTCAGAATCTCACACACACTTCCATGGGAAGGAGAGAACTTTTCTGAAAGCCTGTTCTGGGCCAATTAATAAATAAATGTTCGATATCTATATGTTGCCTTCTCATAAGATTCCATTCATTGGGCTGGAGAGATGGCCTAGCGGTTAAGAGCGCCGACCGCTCTTACAGAGGACCCGGGTTCGATCCCCAGCACCCACATGGCGGCTGAGAACCGTCTGAAACTCCAATTCCAGGAGAACTCCAGTTCCAGGGGAATCCGAGACCCGCTTCTGACCTCCGCGGCATTGCACGACACGAGTGCACAAACCTGCATGCAGACAGTACATTCATACACATACAGAAATAAATAAAATTAATAAAAAAAAATTAAAAAAAAAAAGATTCCATTCATTCATTCAGCAGACCTGGGGACGGAACCTAGGGTTTCATGCACACACTATCTCTGAGCTTCATTCTCTGCCCATTGGCTTTGTAATAAAAATGGCTTAGAATAGCTCTGTAATACTTAATAGTCTTGATATAGAATCAATTCTTCTTATAGAGTATTTGAATTGTTTATTCTTTTTATGCTCAAAATAATTATTATATCTATTTTTGCACAGTCACCTTTGTAAAAAGATCTTTATTTTTTACTTTTTATTTTTTTTGAGACAGGGTCTCCCTCCAGCTATCCTGGAACTCACTCTGTAGACCAAGCTGGCCTTGAACTCACAAAGATCCGTGTGCCTCTGCCTCCCGAGTGCTGGGATTAAAGGCGTGGCTACCCACCTTGCCGTGTTTTCTTTACGTAGCATCATTAGAGAGCTCTAATGATTTTAAATAGCGAAAATTCTTTGTAAGGGATATGAATACTGATTGACTGGGTTTAATTAAAGAAGGGTGACCTAAACTGGTTTGTAACCACTATTAGGATCACTGCAGGGTGTCCTAAGTGCCTACCCTTTGACAGTGAGGAAGGGGCCCATCCTGGAGACAACTTTCAACCAGGCCTGGCACAGGCCTGTAATCCCAGCTACTTAGGAAGCTGAGGCAGGGGAATCACAAATTCAAGGCCTACCTGGGCTACAAAGGGAATCCAAGGCCAACCTTTGGACTTTATTATTAAGACCCTATCTGAAAACAAAAAATCGAAAAGAAAGAAAGAAAGGGGGCTGGGGTAATAGCCGAGCAGTAGAGTGCTTGCCTCGCGGGGCAGTGCCCTGAGTTTGATCTCTACCACTGCAAAAAGAAAGAAAAAAAGGAAAGAAGGAAGCAAAGCAGCATGAACGACAAGGACGTTTGCTGTGACGCGCTTCATGTCGTCTCCCTGGAAGAGGCCATTTGCCTTTGCTTCTGGCCTTTCTCTGAAGGTTGAGGTCGGGGTCTGTGTCAGCAACGAGGTGGCAGGCACATGAGGCGTCTGGGAGACAGACTCAGTGTGGCATAGAGGGTGGGGCGCTGCAGTCCCGCAGCTTCACCCAGTCTTTACCTGCATGGGCACCTTGCAGGTCCATGATCCTTCTGGCAGTTTCTGTGTTACGGATTCTTTAAGCTCTGCCGAGCTCAGGGCCATGCTGGTCGACCCTGAAGGATGATGCAGAAGCGAGTATTTAAATATTGGCTTTGGGTGTGTAATATCCGTGATGACGGTGGTGGCAGCATCAGAGGTGATGGTGGAGTGGGACAGGAGCCATGAAATGTTCAGTATGGTGGTGCTGTCAGTGAGGATGATGATGGTGCCTGTGGTCTGACAAAGGCCTGTGCAGTGCTGTGGATTCCAAAGAATTACATAATTTTTCCTAGACTGAGTGTGTGATATGCTGATATGGAGGGGAACCAGAGGTCATAGGAAGACATTTTTAACCTTGGTATTTATGGCTGTCTATTAATTCAATAATACTAATTTAATACACTAGAAAATAATTTACACATCAAGTCCATGAGCTATGACAATTATAGGAAGTTTCGTTGTTAAGTTGGGGTGGGTAGTGTGCACCTGCACCTCCAGCACTTGAGGATCAGGAGTTCAAGGTCACCCTCTGCTACATAGTGAGTTAAAGGTGCGCTGGCTACTCTCAAAATAAATCAAGAAAAGAGAAAGAGTTTAATCTTGTTTATTTAGATTGGACATGCCCTGGGTTGGTTTAAAAAAAATGGAATAAGGTTTATACTTGGAGACCATAGCAGAAAACTGGAAGTTTAATAGCTGAATCTCTTACTGTTCATAGCATTATTCAGCATTATTGTCCATTTGGCAGAGCAGCTGTTAGAAGCTGAGCTCTTCCTGGCCCTGGATCGCGTGCATGCAGATCATAGAGCTAGAATGCAAAGCCAAGGCTTCAGTTCAGAGATAATCCCCTGAAGCACAGAATGTGCCCAGAGAAATTCAACTATCCGGGCAGCCCAGGTGACCTCCCAAACTGAACCCATGTGTGTGAGCAGCGCCCACAAGCCTCCTTGGTGCTTGCTCCCGTCCACTGCTTCTCCAGGTCCCTGTTAGCTCTTTCTTGCAATGGGCTCAGTTTTGCTGGTTCTTGAACTTTATCTAAACAGCATCCCCCAGTTTGTGCCCTTTTGCTTCAGACCCATGATATTTTGTGTAGGACGTAGTCGTTCTCTTTTCATTGCTGTATAGTATTCTGGTGCATGACTGCACAACAGAGTATTTATACCGACTGCCAAGATGGGTACCTGGGCTGTACGAAGTCTCGAATTTTAACCTTCAAGCTCTGCTGCCACCCACAGATAATCTGCGCACCACAGAGTAAGCAGGACTTTCAGAGAGCTGGAGGTTGGGGAGGGTGTAAAACACACAAACCCACAGGGAGGAGACAGTGTTTTTCTCACGCGGGTGGCCGTGGGGTGGCCCTGGCGCGGCCTTCTGCGGCTGGCCCTGGTGTTTTGTGCTGGGGGCCGCCCCTTACACGGTGCTTCCTCAGTAGACTCTCACCTCTCGGCCCTGGCTGCTGATGGCAGTGCCTGACCCTAGACTAGGAGGGAAGCCTAAGCTAAGGGAGGCGATGCCAACACCCAGGAGGGGAAAGTAAAAACAACCCTGAGTCGCTCTCATCTGTTTCCAGCAGCCTGGGGCCTCCAGGGGGCCTTGCCTGGCCCCAGAGACCTCTTGTGTCTCCTTCCAGGGGATTTGCCACCTACAGGGTTAAGCCTCTTCCGAGAAGGATTTAAACTTGCAGGAGGCTCAGCGCAGCCACAGGACATTCTAACAGTTACAAAAAGAGTTGCAACAACCTTCACCATGTTTTAAGTGAATTTATGACTTTTGTATTGCCTGCATTTCTAGCTTCCCAGGGCTCTATATGAAAATTTTTGTTTCGTTTTGTTTTTGAGACAGGGTCTCCCTGTAGCCCCAGCTGTCCTGGAACTCGCTATGTAGACCAGGCTGGCCTTGAACTCACAGAGATCTGCCTGCCTCTGCCTCCCGAGTGGAGTGCTGGGATTAAAGGCCTGTGCCACTATGCCCAGCTGCAAAATATCTAAGAGCAATGAATCTTTCTGGATTTTTTTTTTATTTTGAAGTGAAAATCTGCCTTTCTTCTAGTCTTATTTTATTTGCAAATAGGGAGGATCCCTGTTCCTCTCCAGGACAGGGTGTGGTCACCCTTAACCATATAGCCCAGGCCTCTCTGGGTCAGTAGTACTAGGCTAATGGGTAAACTTTCAGCTTGACCTCTTGAATCTGATTTTCACAGCATCCTGGAGACAAGACAACCAGGTGGACTTTGCTGGGTCACACAGCAGGTTAAGGAAGCACCAGGCACTCAGGATGCTGATTCTGAGCCCAGAGTCCTCTTGACCCCTTGCCATGCCAGGCACTGCACTAAAGGGGTCTTCTGTCAGGATATACCCAGTTCTAAGGCCTTGAGTCCTAAAAATCAGGGCATGGAGGCCCATCCAAGCTGGGGAAGTATCCGCCTGACACACAGCAAGGAGGACCAGGCCAGTTGAGAGTCCATGGCTCCTGCGTCCTACCCTTTGTGGGACACCAGGCCAGGTTAAGAAATCGGGAGTGAACTTTGGTGGGGGGACCCCAAGACAGGCTGGTTCCAGGGTAGGTGCTCCATGGGGTCTGAGGGCTGTCCCAGCATTGGAGTCCTTTCTGTCTTCGGGGAAACTAGCATCCTCTCTGTGGATGTGACACAATCTAATGTCTGCCTCCTTGGGTTGTCACGGGGCTGGACGGAGGTGAGCAGGGCCCTCTGAGAGCCTCTTGATGGCATCGGTACCCCTCTTGTCCCTGTGAGAATGACACCCACTCCCCTCTGATATTCCAGAAGAGAAGTCATTCTTCTTTTATTTTTTTCAATGCTGGCGATCAAACCCAGGGTGTCCCATATATAGGCAAGCCCTCTACTGCTGAGCAATCGTTCCAGCCCTTCTAATTCACTTTTAATTTTTTATTTTATTTTATTATTTTTTATCTTATTTTATTTTTATTTTTTATTTTTTGTAAGTTATCATAGTTCTTTTTTAATTTATTGTTTTTTTTTAATGTGGAGCAATTTCAAAATTTATTGTTTTATTATTTTTTGTACAAGATTATGTTACAAATCGAATATAGACCTGTATCCCCCTCCCAACCCCCCCACCCCACCAGATTCACCATTTCAGTCAGTTCTTTGATGCAGTCTTTTCTGTTGTTGGTGTTCTTGTTCTTTCCAATATGCCTCACTCCCAACAAGAAATATTTATAACTGGGTTATTGGCACTAGTATCCACAGATGAGGGATATGGTTCGTCGTTTGTTTTTCTGGGACTGTGTTACTTCACTTAACATAATATCTTCTAGCTCCATCCATTTACCTGCAAAGTTCATGATGTTGTCTTTCTTTGTTTTTTTAACTTTATTTATTTTTGTATGTGTATGAATGTACTGTCTGCATGTGGGTTTATGCACCCGTGTCGTGCAATGCCACGGAGGTCAGAAGAGGGTTTCGGATTCCCCTGGAACTGGAGTTCTCCTGGAATTGGAGTTACAGATGGTTCTTAGTCGCCATGTGGGTGCTGGGGATCGAACCCAGGTCCTCTGCAAGAGCAGTCAGTCCTCTTAATCACTAGGCTATCTCTCCAGCCCAATGTTGTCTTTCGTTACTGCTGCATAGAACTCCATTTTGTACATGTACCACATTTTCTCTATCCACTCGTCAGTTGAGGGGCATTTCGGTTGGTTCCAGCTTTTTGCTATTGTGAACAGAACTGCAATAAACATGGCTGTGCATGTATCTCCGAGGTAAGAAGAGTCTTGTGGGTATACACCTAGGAGTGGTATGACTGGGTCAGGTGGCAAGCTCATTTTGAGTCTTCCAAGGGTTCTCCACACTGCTTTCCATAGTGGCCGTACCAGTTTACATTCCCTCACTTTTTATCTTGAGACAAGGTCTCACTAAGTTTCTCTAGCTGTCCAGAGAGGGCGGCAGAAGGAAGCGCGTGCTGCTTCTGCCTGGCTCTCACCCTCAGCCAGGCCTAACAAAGGCCCCCTTTCCACGGGGACCTCTCCTCCTCTGCGTGGGGGCTTGTCACTCCTGTCTGCGTCCTCTTTTCTTCTCAAAGCTTCTCTCCTGCTTCCCTTCTCTGACAGACTGGGGAGAAGAAACAGTCTGAAGTTGGTGATTCTGGTGACATGGGCTATGTGGAGGGAGGGGACGGGGCTATTTACAACAGAAGGGGAATTCTCGTGGGGCCCCCGCTTAGCTGGAAGGTCTGCTGAATACAGGGGTGGGTGTCGATGGTGGAGATCAGCGAAGACTTGAAGGTAGAGAATTGCTTTTGAAGGTCCCATTATCCTAGACCTCTAGTAGTGAGAGAGTCTAAAGGGAGGCCCTTGGAGCCCAGAGGAAGAGCTCTCTGTATCTGGCCAGGGTCTGGGGCTCTCCGGGGGTCGGGATAATCCCAAGCGCGGCAGGAGTTGACTGGTGGGAGCTGCTCGCCCTGCTTCTCTTTTCTGCTTCTTCTGAGCCCTGCCCAAGGCCGGGCCGTGACATAGGGGCCAAGTCATAAGTGGAGGCAATGTCCCAAGCTCAAGGGCCAGGCTTGTGCTCTGGGTTCTCCTGGCTGCCTGGTGTTCTGTTTTCTGTACGGAAGGCCCATGCTGTGAGTTGGGGACCCTGGGCTTCCCTCACACCCAGGAAAGGCTCTATGAGAGAGCGCATGCTTTTGTGTTTTCTTGGCTGTCTGCAGAGAGCACACTTGCTTCCCCCTAACTGTCACTCAGGGTCCTGGCAGTCCCACGGGTGACCACTTGCTCTCCCCGAGGGCCGGGCTCTGGCTGCTGGGGCCTGCCTTAGCCCTCTTCAGAGCTGAAGTGCTGCGGCCCCCAAGGTACCTGGAGGAAAGGTGGTGCTTGGGATGTCAGAGTCTGGCCTCTGGGTCCTTTCTTTTCATTGTTCCCCAACTCAGCCTTCCCTGTTGCCATGGCAACAACAAAAAGAGCTAGAGGAAGTTAATATTTTCCAGTACTTTCCATTCAGTGACCACCTTAACCTGTTGTTCATCACAGCCCTTGAAAGCCCGGGAAATCGCACCCGTAGGTTATGGCTCCATTATCCGACCTCAGAGTTCCTTCCGGGTCCCTCAAACCTGTGTCGTTTCCTTGAAAAATTAAAAAAAATTATTCTTATGTATATGAGTGTTTTGCCTGGATAAATATAAGTGCATCCGTGTCATTCCCTGCCCACAGAGGCCGGAAGAGCTGCTAACCCCCACGTGGGTGCTGGGAACCTCTGCAAGAGTAGTCGGTAACTTAACTACTGAGCCATCTCTCTAAGCCCCTTGTTTTTGCTTTTTTTGAGACAAGGTCTTGTGTATTCTAATATGGACTGGAACTTTCTACATAGTCAGGGACTGTGATTCTCCTGTCCCTACATCCTAAGTGTACCTCCATGCTTGGTTCATGTGGTGCTGTGGAATCGAACCCAGGACTTTGTGTATGCCAGGCAAGCCGTGGTCCAATTCCTCTTATCTCTTGGCTCCTGTGGGACCTCAGGCTTCTGTGTCACCCCAGAGGGGGTGCGGAGCTGGGTCTTAGAACATGATGTGTTCCACTCATGCTTTGAGGTACTAGAGGTAGACCTTGGCTTGGCCGGTGGTGTGATGTCCCCAGGATCTGAGATGGTGACGCAGAAACACCTGATGAAGATTCAAGGAAAGAGCTGAGGATGTCGCCCAAGGAAGTGGCCCAATTTCCCCTGAGAAGTTTTGCTTCCCTTTTTGTGGTATTGGGAATTGAACCCAGGCCCTCCTGCATTCGGGGTAGGAGCTCTACCCCTGAACCACACACCTAGGTCTTTTGTTTTGTTTTGTTTTGTTTTGTTTCACTCTTTATTTGAAGACAGGCTCTTACTAACTTTCCCAGGCCTGCTTTCAACTCTGTAGCCCGGTTTGGCTTCATACATGATCTGTCTCCTCGGTACTGGACCTTTAGACCTGTGGCCGCAGGCCTGTCTTGGTGGTGGCTCCTGTTGGTGTTTGAAGCCTCTACCTTGTTCCAAGGGTGTGTAGGCCCTTGTTCCAAGGGCCCAGGGTGTGGGCTTCAAAGTTCTTGTCGTGGTTCACCAAGCTCAGCCCTCGGGACTCATGTGGGCAGGTGGGGGTGGGGTGGACAACCACCCCCAGATTCTCAGTGGAAACAGAATATCTGTGACAGACAGATACCATAGGTCTCTCATCAGCCACAAACGGCAGAAGGCACATCCTCTCCTATTTGTTCTGACAGTGAAATAGTTCCAAGATGGAGTTTATTGGAAGGTTAGAAAATAACGGAACTTGGCTTCCCAGAGCAGACCAGCCACCCCCATCAGCTTGGAATGTTTGCAATGGGGCTGGGCCTGGGTTCCTGGGAATAGGTGACAAGGGGCTCAAAGGGGGACTGGAGAGACTTGAAAGTGTCATCAATAGCCCCTATTCTACCACCCAGCAGAGCGGGCCCTGGGTCTTTGTGCTGACACCCACTACCCCTCAGTTCCTGTCTCTGTCTGACTCAGTTTCTCTCATCAGTCCAAGGACATAGAACTTGGCGCTGTTCTTTTGTTTTCTTTTGAGGCAGGGTCGACTTTAGTCTAGGCTGGGCGAGGATGGCCGTGCACTTCATGTCCTGTTCCCTGGGGTACTAGGCTTGGAGGTGTGTGCTACCACACCTCCAAGATTGCTTTCCTTAATTATTATTTTTTCTTTCTGATTTGAAAAAAAATCTTCCCACTAACCCTACAGACAATATATGGGGAATTCAGTTCCTCTCGGCACAGGGCCACTCTCGTCTCGGCTGCCTTACCAGTCAGATTTTTATGTTTTGCAACTTTCTTTGCTCTTTCTTTTTAAAGCTTTGGTTTTTGTTTTGTTTTGTTGTTTCTCCCAAAGGTGACTGCTCCCTGGGGAAGATGTTTTCTTGTTTCTTTAAGAAAGGGAAGGGAACTATCCCTCCCACATCACCGAGGTGACCTATGTTTGAAGATTGGAACCACTTCCTCTTGTGTTTTTGGAGGTTTTAAAAAGCATGTCTTTCCCTAGCCTAGAGCCTGTTACGCAGAGGATTCTGGGTAGGGGTTTGCCATGAAACCATGCAGTCGTGTAGCACAAGCATTTCGTGTGACTAAAACCTCTCCATCTCACATAAGGCCTGCTGTGTGCAAAAGCTGGGCCTAGTACTTTGCAGATACCAGGTCAGGGAACCGTCTGACTGCCTGGAGAGGTGGGTGCTGCCATGGAATCTGCAGATAAGGAAATCCGGCCTGACCTTGGTCCCACCTGCACACACACACACACACACACACACACACACTAGAAGTTTCCCGTCATGATGGAGTATGCTTGGCATTCCAGCACTCTGGCAGGAGGATTTTGAGTTCAAGGCCAGCTTGGACTACATAGTGAGACTCTGTCTTGAAAAACTTAAATAATTAGTAAATCAGAAATTGCTGAGGAGCATACTGAATATTCAGAACCCTTTCATCCAGGGATATTTATTTTGACATTTCATAGTAGATTTTTTTTAAAAATCTTTTAAAAAATTTTTTATTTATTATTTTTTATGTGTATGAGTGTACCGTCTCCATGTAGGTTGATGCACTCATGTCGTGCAAGGCTGAGGAGGTCAGAGGAAGGCATTGGATTCCCCTGGAACAGGAGTTAAAGACGGTTCTTAGCCGCCATGTGGGTGCTGGGAATCGAACTCTGTCCTTTGCAAGAGCAGTCAGTGCTCTTAACCACTGAGCCATCTCTCCAGCTCCCATAGTAGTTTTTTTGGTATAAATACTGTCCCTAAATTTTTCTTTTATTTAAAAAGTTTTGATTACATTTTAATTATTTGTATGTATGCGTGTGTATGTGTGTGTATATGTGTGTATGTGTATGTGTGTATGTGTGTATGTGTATATACGTGTGTGTGCGTGTGTATGTGTGTATGTGTGTGTGTATGTGTGTATGTGTGTATGTGTGTTTGTGTGTATGTGTGTGTATGTGTGTGTATGTATGTGTATGTGTGTTTGTGTGTGTATGTGTCTGTATGTGTGTATGTGTGTGTGTATGTGTGTGTATGTGTGTGTGTGTGTGTGTGTGTACTCTTGGATAACTTTCAGGAGTTGGTTTTCTCCTCCCACCGTCTCGGCCCCAGGGGTGGAACTCAGGTTGCCAGGCTCAGTGGCAGTGTCTTTACCTGCCGAGTCATCTCACCCGCCTCTCATAATTTCTGAGATATTGATGTTACCCCAACTCTTTAGTTTTGAGTTCATTCTTGTTGTGGGGGGATTTTGTTTTTTGTTTTTGATTTTGTTTTGAGACAGTCTCAATTATGTTTCCGAGATTGGCCTGGAATTCACTGTGTAGCCCGAGCTGGCGTTGAACTCTGATCTTCCTGCTTCAGTGCTGGGATTGGGGTCTGTGCACCGCATACCCCCCGTTGTTGCTATTTGAAGCGAACCATATGCAAGCACATTTCCCAAGTCATTAAACCTAGGAAAAACATGTTTATTGATCGCCTTCCTAGTAATTGGCTGACTTTAATGAATGTCATTCTTCCCTGAGGTTGGGCTTTCATGCTGGGGTGGGGGGAGAGTCTGAATTTATAAATAATTCAAGAACAAGTAATGTCCTGCACAAAGCCGTTTTTTTCTGTGTTTGTCTAGGATTCCCAGGCTGAGAGCTTTCATAGCTCTTAATGTGCCTTGTTTAATAATTTCCCAGAGAGTCAGAAGCTTTCTCCAATTTAGCTCTCTACTAGTGTTCTCTACTAGTTGACAGTTCAGTTCTCTACTAGTGACACGATTATAAAACATAAATTTATTTTCATTTGTGTTCCTTATATTGTTAGTGAAAATGGAAGTTTTCATGTGTTCAGTGGTGGCCTGCTGTGTCTATTTTTGGTGAATTATCTAAAACAGTGCTTTCTTACCAAATTTTCAATGTTAAGACTAACCTGCATAGCTACCAGCCAAATTGCACTAAAGAACACTTGAAATATAGAATTAATTCATTTAAGTCTTTAGTTTAAACCTAACTTTACATAGCCTACTGTGGCTAGCAGCTACGTTCTCGGGCAGTAATCCTAAGCCTTTCTGCTCACTTTCCTTTGGGGTCTCGGTGGGTGACTTATAGATTTATGTGATCTTTTTCTTTATTATAGCTATTCAGCTTTTGTCATAATTGTCACAGATATTTTCCCCAGGTTGCTATTTGACTTTTACATCTCCATTCATGTTGTTTATAAGAGTATCCAAATGTTAGGCTGCCAAATCTAGTCATTGTGTGTACGTATGTTGTGTGTGTGTGTGTGTGTGTGTGTGTGTGTGTGTGTTTTCTGACACAGCCTTAGAGTTAGAAAGACTTCCTTGGCAGGAAGTTTTGATAAATATCCTTGTCAACTTTGTTTCAGTTTTTCTGTAGTTCCCCCCAATCCACATTCTACCTTAACACTGTAATCCACTCAGGATTAATTCCTCTGTGTGGGATACAGCTCAGTGGAAGAGTGCTTGCCTGACAAGTGAGAGCATAGATTCCACAGGGAAAAAAAGGAACAAAACTATCAAAATATTAAAAGTAATTGTGTTTCAAGCCGGGCGTGGTGGCGCAAACCTTTAATCCTAGCACTTGGGAGGCAGAGGCAGGCGGATCTTTGTGAGTTCAAAGCCAGCCTGGTCTACAGAGTGAGTTCCAGGACAGCTGGGGCTACAGGGAGACCCTGTCTTGAAAAAGACCAAAAAAAAAAAAAAAGTAATTGTGTTTCTTTCTTTCTTTTTTTTTTTTTGTTTTTTTTTTTTGTTTTTAAGACAGGGCCTCCCTGTAGACCAGGCTGGCCTTGAACTCACAGAGATTCACCTGCCTCTGCCTCCTGGGTGCTGGGATTAAAGGCATGCGCCACCATGCCTGGCAGTTTCCTGCTTCTTAACAACACTATATGAATTATACAATTACAGTTCTGGATGATCAAAATATTATTATTATTATTATTATTATTATTATTATTATTACTTTTGAGACAGGGTCTTCCTGTACCCCCAGCTGGCCTGGAACTTGCTATGTAGACCAAGCTGGCCTCAGTCTCACAGAGATCCCCCTGCCTCTGCCTCCTGATTGCTAGGATTAAAGATGTGTGCCACCATGTCTGGCTAAAATATTATTAAACACAGTACCTGGCTTGCTACCTACCTCGAGCTCCCCTGGGCCCCCCTTCACCTAGTCAGCCTTTACAAGGCCCTCTTCTTACTGGAGGCTAGAGGGCTGTGGTGGGGAATTGTCCTGGCTTATGTTCAGACTGACACTAGAATTTCTTCTTTGTAAGTTTCTCAGGCAAGCTATGCAACTCAGGACTGTATTATTTCAGAAATAAAAATAGTCACAGCTTTTCCCAGGGCCAGTGAGGCCGTGTGGTTAATGATATAGGCACACACAGGATATGTGTATGCAGAGTTGCATGTATCTTCAAAGCACACCTAAAGAATGGCAGCACACGTGTTTACAAAGCTGCATCTCTCCACGCCCCGTGCCTCTCTGCTCCTCAGTCACACCCACCACTAAAATTTTTGTCTAAGTCTTCATTTATTTGTATGTTTATTTCATAAATGGGGTCATATTCTATACATTATTCTGTAATTGCTAATTTTGTGTGTTTGAGTGTTTTGCCTGCATGTAAGTGCACTTATGTTCTGCAATGCCCATGACGGCCAGAAGAGGGTGTGGGATCCTGTGGAACTGGAGTTAAAGACAGTTTTTTTTGTTGTTGTTTTTTGTTTTTTGTCTTTTTGAGCCAGGGTCTCCCTATAGCCCCAGCTGGCCTGGAGCTCACTCTGTAGACCAGGCTAGCCTTGAACTCACAGAAATCTGCTTGCCTCTGCCTCCCAAGTGCTGGAATTAAAGGCACGTGCCACCATGCCCGGCTAAAGAAAGACAGTTATTAGCCACCATGTGGGTGCTGGGAACCAAACCCAGGTCCTCTGCAAGAGCAGTCAGTGTTCTTAACTGCTGAACCATCTCTCCAACCCCTGTAATTTCTACTTTTTCCTTCACTTTCTGATAAACCTTGAGTGACTCTGTAAAGCACCAGACTCTGTATCTTTCTCTTTAATGTTGGCATTACTCTCTGCAGTTGAAATGTCCGGGTTTATTTTCTACTCCCTCCACTCACCAACAATTACTACTCCCCCAGTCCAAGAGGCTGGAAACAAGTCTTTAGACAATGTTCTTGTATGCTGAGGGTCTGTGTTCTTGTTGGAGGAGCTTAGCATCTAAAAAATTGGAAGACCTTTTCTAAATAGGTCTCTAAAAAAAAAAAGTCAGCTGAGTATGGTAGCATGTGCCATTAATCTCAGCATTTGGGAGCCAGAGATAGGTGAGAAGGAAGCCAGCCTGGTCTACACAGCAAGTTCCGGGCCTGCCAAGGCTACATAATGAGACCCATCTTTAAAAAGTTTAGCAGGGGGAGGGGGGGAGGCATGTGCAGTTGAGCATTGACTGCTCTGCTCTTGCAGAGGACCTGGTGTTGGTGTTCAAATCCCAGCACCCACATCTCTGTGAGTTCAAGGCCAGCCTGGTCTACAGAGCGAGCTCCAGCAGCTGGGACTAAAGGGACACCCTGTCGTCCCCCCCCCCCAAAAAAAAAAAAGCTTAGCCGGACCTTATGGTGCAGACCTTTAATCCCAGCACTGGGCGGGTAGAGGAGGGTGGATCTCTGGGAGATGGAGGCCAGCTTGGTCTACATAGTGAGTTCTAGTCCAGCTGAGGCTATAAAAATATTTAAAGTTTATTATTGTCTGAGTATGTGTGTATGATGGGGGTGTGTGTATGTGTGTCACAGCATGTATAGAAGTCAGAGGACAACTTCTGGGGGTCAGTTCTGCCCTTCTTCCCCTAAGTGGGTCCCAGGGATTAAACTCGGGCTTGAAAGGCAAGCACTTTTACCTACTGAGCTATCGCTCCGTTTTTTATAACATGCTTTTAGTTTTCATTTATTTACTATTTTTATTTTATATGTCTGAGTATATTGCTTGCATGTATGTAAGTGTACCCATCTTGGGCAGTGGCCACAGAGGTCAGAAGAGCGTGTTGGACCCTCTGGAACTGGAGTTACAGATGGTTATTAGTCACCATGTGGGTGCTGGGAACTGAACCCCGGGTCCTCTAAAAGAGCAGCCAGTGCTCTTAGCCGCTGAGCCATCTCTCCAGCCAGCAGCATGCTTTTAGTTTTTGTAACATGTTTAGGAAAACCTTTCCACACCGAGATTGTAAATCTCTTCTACAGGCTTCTTTGGTAGCTTTGTTGTTTTATTGTCTAAAGTTTTTAAGTTTTCTGTTTTATCTTTAAGTATGGTATTATATTAAATTATCTTTAAAATTTTTATTTTTCAGTTTTTCTCTTCAAGAGGAAAACAGTTGCTTCAAAACCACTGTTTGAAAATTCCTCCTCCCCACTGATTAGATACATATCACACAAGGCTGAGGACAGGGCTCAGTGGTTGAAGGTTTGCCTAGTAAATTCAAGGCTTTATGTTCAATCCCCAGTACTGGCAGGAAAAGATAGAGAAGCAACAAAGAAAGAGCCAGTTGCAAATATATTTTATTGTACATATTTAAGGTATACAACATGATGTTAGTCAAATAGTCATGGCCAACAGATCCATCACCCCACAGGTACCGTGTGTGTGTGTGTGTGTGTGTGTGTGTGTGTGTGTGTGTATGTGTGTGTGTGTGTGTGTGTGTCCATGCCCAGCAATAGCAGCTGAAATCCAGTCACTTAGCAAAACACCCTGACTGTAGAGCGATAAGACTGACATTTTTATGAACGTACCCTTGATCTGAAGAGAATCTGATGCTGAGCCTGCCCAGCTGAGATCTGGTATTTTGCTAAAACTTTTCACTCAGGGTCTCAGCCCTTCCGCCCGCCCCCCCCCCCCCCGCCCCCCCCCCCTTTTCCCCCCCCCANAGAAAACACAATTGATTTCATGCATTTCCACTGGATAAAAATTATGGCTAATTCTCTCCACAAAAGATACATAGCTTTCCTCTGCTTTATACACCTTAATAACTTTATTCAAAGTGTACAGTTTGAAATGTTTGATACATGCATTTACCTCTGAAAACATCAGCGCCATTAAATGGAGAAACTAGAATATCACCTTCCTTGATATTCCTTTAATTTTTCCAGTCCTTCTTTACCCCTTTCCAGAAAGCCAGGAATCTGCTTAATCTGAATATAGTATTGTTTGTATTTTCCAAAGTTGTAGTTACAGAGAATTGTATGACATATTCACACACTCTCCTCTCTCTCTCTCACTGTGAGGGAGGGCTTCTCCTTATATAATTATTGTGAGATTTATCCATGTTGGATATGGTGATGTTTTATTTATTCTTACTGTTTAATACCATATCAGTATATATATATATATATATATATGTATATATATATATATCACATATATTTGTACTATATTTTAATTTAAGTAATTAATTGATTGATTAAGCCAAGGTCTTGCTAGATTGTCTTGGCTGGTTTAGAACTCACTCTATAGACCAAGCTGCACTGGAACTCAGAACAATCCTCCAGCCTCTACCTCCTGAGTGCTGGGATTACAGACGTGAACCACTGGGCCTGGTTCATCATTAGTTTTCTGATTGCCTCTGACAAAGGAATATACACTCCGTATGAGACATATTAGAAAAATGGGTCTCAGAGAGGGGCAGGAGCCTCAGGGTCACTCAGTAAGTTAGAGCTGGCTTCCCTGTGCTTTGTCCTTTTCCCTAGTGTGGCTAGAGGACACACTCTCCTCTATGAGGACATCTGTGGCTCTGCCCATGCCAACTCCAGGCTGAATAACCAGGAAGTCTAAGAATTTGGGAGGGTAGGAAGAGGGGACAGTCCCCCTAGGGCAAGCGGATGCTACATCCTGCTGAGATGGTGCTCGTGGATGCCCTGACTCTATCTTGACAACGCTCCATGGTGCCAGCACCTGGACTCAGGGACTTGGCTCTGGTTCTGATCAGATTCCACCTCTCTGGGATCCATCAGGAAGTGGGGTCCAGGGTTGATGGTTTCAAGTCCCCATTAGGGTTGATGGTTTCAAGTTCCCATTAGGATCCGAGCCCTCCAGGGCAAGCTCCCCTGTGGTTGGAACATCATAGGCAGAGGTCGGGTCTACGTTCTTCGTGTCCATGCTAAGCTTGTGCGTGTGACCAAGTCACAGTGTGTGGGGGATGGCGTAGCCAGCGGTGACCGGCACAGGACCTGGCATGGGGATGGAACACCAGAGTGGAGTGACATGGCAAGGCCATTTTTGCTCATGGTATGCAGCCCATTTCTGTAATGGGCCACAGAAAGCCTGAACCCTTAGACCCAGGGGCTTAACTTCAGGGACCCACAGTGTGGGGGGAAACCAGGGAGAGTAAGTCATGGCCTGGGCTCCCGAACAGCCTGTGAACTGGCCTCACCCACGAAGGGCAGGAAACTGAGGCCCTGCAGTCACCTCCCACTGTGGGACTGCCCCAGGGGAGGCCCACTCTTCCCAGAAGCCAGCTCCCTGTCCCCTGGGTTGGGGGGGGTCCTGCTCCGTCTGCCCCAGGCTTCTCTCACAGCTCTCCAAATGCAGCTTCTTCCTTAGTGTTGTAGCTCCAGGACACAAACAGAGGCCAGAGGACAACTTGCAGGACTCGGTTCTTTCCTTCCGCCATGCAGATCTCAGGAATTGGATTCAGGTTGTCAGCCGTCCCACCCGCCCTCCATCCATGTACTCTGACACCCGCCCTCCGTCCGTGTACTCTGACACCCGCCCTCTTGGAGGTGACATTCTCTTGGAGATGGAGGGGATGGTAAACCACTTCAAGGCTACCAGGCTTATGCCCAGATCCTCCTCAGAGGGAGCTGAGACCACTGCGTCTCCTTTGCCTGTAGCTAGTTTAGTTCAATCTTGCATCAAGATTCCATGTCCCTCAGGGTCCAGCATGTGGCCGGCACACACCACCTGCAGGTACGACCTATCTGCCGACACCCAGTGCATCACAACCGAGCTGTATCCAGGAGTAATGGAGGGGGCCTTGCCTTGGGTGGGTGTTGGGTGGGCGTCGCTCCTCCCCCTCCAGCTCCACAGGAAGTGGTTCTGTCTTCCCTCCACCCTACAGCAGGCCGTAGCCTTGCAGTCTAGGCGATGCCTTCCTGGGGGATCTGGGTCCTGCCGCAGGCTGGGCATCAGCCAGCTGGTCCATGGGTAACCTCTGGAGAACTGATTCTTTGAAAATGGGTGCAACTTTTGTGATTTATGTATTAAATATACTTTTCTTTTTTTGAGACAGGGTCTCCCTGTAGCCCCAGCTGTCCTGGAACTCACTCTATAGACCAGGTTAGCCAGGAACTCACAGAGATCCTCCTGCCTCTGCCTCCCCAGTGCTGGAATTAAAGGCATGTGCCACCAAACCTGGTTTAAAGGTAGTAATTAGCCACCATGTGGGTGCTGGGATTCGAACCTGGGTCCTCTGCAAGAGCAGTCCATGCTCTTAACCCCTGAGCCATCTCCCCTAAATATACTTATAATGCAAATTGTGAAATTACTCATCCAGTGTAGAAAAGAACAAAAACCTTTCTCCTGCTGCTGTGTTACTTGCAGTTGACTTTGGGGAGACAAACAATAAACAAATTAAGTAAAAATGTATATTGTGTGTCAGCTGTTAGAGACTAAAGTAGGTAAAGAGAAGTAGAGAGGTGTGCTTCCCAGGGAAGGTACCCACCCCAAGGCAAAGGAGGGAGCCTGATGGGAAAGGTGTCCCAGGAGGAATGGCCTATGCAAAGGTCCTGGGGCAGGAACTATCTCAAGTGTTTAGCAGCAGGAGGGCCAGGGCTGTCCCAGCAGTGGGAGTGGGGTAGGGTAGTGGGGGGTTGAAGTGGAAGGGGCCATGGGCCTTTTGTGTAGGTCTGCTGTCTTCTGTGTCAGTGTGGTAAGTACACACAAGGAGACTGGGTAGCAGAGGTCAGAGACGCTGGCTCCATACTGAAAGCAGATGTGATGGGGTTTCAGGGTAGACGGCGTGTAGGTAAGAGGAGGAGAGTTTGGGGTAACCCCGTGGGGTTTGACCACAATCTTCTCGGGAGATGGAAAAGCCTGCCTGGAAACACGGATGGGCAGCTTGCCTGGCTATGTTACAGTGGAGATGCCATCTGATACCCCGTGGGGTCGCTGACGGGAAGTATGAGTTGGGTCATAGATGAAGGGTGCGGGGCCTGGCACTCTTGCCTTCAGATCACATGATGTCACTGTGGCTTGATGTCCCTAAGCTGAGTCTCAGTGTAGAGAGCCAGACATTTGTCCCTAAGCTCACCCCATGTCGCCCGCCCTCCACCCATCCCCAGCCTTCCTTTTTAGTGTCCTGTTGTCTGCCGTGGCTTGGGGGGAGAGACTGCTATTTTGGGCTCCCTCTGCCCCCACTTGCAGAGGAAAGAGGCGAGGATCGATGGCATCCAGCCCCAGCTCTGAAAACTAGGTCACCCTGGAGCCCAGGACTTCCAAACCATGTCTGTCATCGACCGCAGACTCGTGCCTGGCTCCTGGCAATGGCCTCGTGGGTTACACGTGGCTCTGCCCCACAGCCCCTCTCTTTGAGCTCAAAATTTGATTCCTTTGCCTGCAAGCTCAGACTGTGGGAAAGGGTTGTGCGTCCATTGTGGCTCCAGGGACAGCCGTGTTCCCAGGCTGGCAGGGGGGCCGTCTAAAGTGGGCATTGGATACACAAGCGGGCTGCTGGGGTCCCCAGTGTCGTATTTCATAGGCCAAATTGAAAACCAAGGTGATGCTGTCTGGCTGAGCCCCCTATATGTGGATGCTCTGTAAACAGACAGACCCAGGTCAAGATTGTAAAGCACATTCTTTTATTTAGTGTGCGCGCGTGTGTGTGTGTGTGTGTGTGTGTGTGTGTGTGTGTACACTGAGTATATGGAGATCAGAGGACAGCTTGTAGGAGTTATTTCTTTCCTTCCACCATGGGATTTGATCCTTTGCCTGCTAGGATCAAATGTTGTTTGGCCCCCATAAACTTAAATTTTTTTAATTTTATTTTTATTGATTTATGTGTATGAATGTACTGTTTTTTGCGTGTAGGTCTGTGCACCTGTGTCGTGCAATGCTGCGGAGGTCAGAAGAGGGTCTTAGAATCCCCTGGAACTGGAGTTCTCCTGGAATTGGAGTTACAGACGGTTCTCAGCCGCCATGTGGGTGCTGGGGATCGAACCCGGGTCCTGTGCAAGAGCGGTCGGCGCTCTTAACTGCTAGGCCATCTCTCCAGCCCCGGCCCCCATAAACTTAAAAAAAAACATGAATGAGTGTTTTGGCTGCAGATAGTAAGTATACCCATGTCATACAATGCCTTCGGAGATCAGAAGAGGGTACTGGATCCCCTGGAACTGTAGTTACAGATGGTTGTTAGTCACCGTGTGGGTGCTGGGAACTGAACCCGGGTCCTCAGCAAGAGCAGCCAGTGTTCTTAACTGCTGAGCCAGCTCTCCAGCCCCACAACCCTCTTTTTTGAGTAATGAAATGCAGTCACATAACCATCAGCCAGCTCACTCGGATTGTTCAAATGTGGAATTCAGCTATTTTTGGTAGAGTGGTCTGTGCTGCTTTGTGGCTGGATTGCTTGCTTCCGTATACAGCACTGGCTTTGCTCTCACTACACGAAAGGCCGCGATGCAGTGTCTTTGTCAGAACTGTGGCTGTGGAGCACAGTGTGTTGAATGAATGAGTGTCTTAAAAAAAAAAAAAAAAAAAAAAAGAATGAGTGTCTGCATTATGCCCATCAGTGGGATTTAGCCTAGGCTGGATTTCAGCGGCATGGGGGTCACGACATTCACGGACCACTTCTCAGATACTTCTGGAGTCTCTGTCAAGTGTGCATAGTCCATGAAAACATCTGGGGAGGACCTGGAACCCACGGTCCTTGCCTGCCCTGTTCCTCTGCTCTGTCCAGAGCAGGACTCTTGCCCGGCCAGGCCTGTAGCATAGCAACGGGTATTATTGTAGCCATGGTCCTGATCTTGGGGTGGCTCAAACCTGTCCTTATGACCCCTTGGTCCTCTCCTTGGTAGAAGGAACAGTGACTTCTACATGATATAGACCAAGGCTGTACTTGGAGTAGGCGGGACGGGCTCAGGTCAGCCTGAGGACAGCTGTGTGACAGTGGCCACACCACCACCATCTCTGGGCCTTGCTTCTCAGTTCTGTACTAAGAGACTTGTCTTCACCTTTCCCATAGGTGGTGGTGGGACCCTGTAGGGATGGACTGGGGTGGAAGTCTCGGATGCGCCCCTCCATTGGATCCTGGGCCGCAACCCTGCCATCTCAGAATCACTTTTCATCTGGAGAAGCTCAGCCCACCTTGCTGGGGATGGGCCACTCCCCCCCTCCCACCTCTGCCCTGGCCCTAGTCTTTGATGGTGACATGCGAAATCAGAAAACAGCAAGCTCTTGAGTGAAGTTGTATCGAAATGAATCCATCAAGGCAAATGGGATCTTGATTTTCTCTGTTTCGTGGTCACCGTTTCCTGGGTGGAAACGCAGAGGGTGACAGGGTGCTTTCAATAGAAAATAAAGTGAGATAGATGTGAACGGAGAGTGGGAGTCTCCGAGCCAGGATCTCTGTGTGAAGAATGGCTTCATATTTTGGCCACCTCTTCTTCTGCCTCCAACACTTCATCTCAGGGAAAAGCAGCAGAATGTGGGGCTATTTTGTCTATACCAGTAACACATGGGATGTCTCCATTTATGCAGCCTGGACAGACATCACTAATCAATTGCAGTCTTTACTTCTTCAGGGTTCAAATGTGGTTCAGCTTTGTATCAACAACCAATAGTTAATATTGGATCTGGTATGTGAATTAGAAGAGGCTTGAAGCTTCTACATTTCTGGCTTTATTTTGTATCATGTTTTTTTTCATTATTTTTAAGCTTTTTATCTGGATCCTTAGCTTGACTCAATCGAGATACTCACTAGGTAGGGTTTGAGAGCCCAGGAAAGGGTCGCACAAGGCCATGAGACACCTCCGGAAAGCCTGGCGTGGTGGCACATGCTTGTGACCCTGGCGCTCAGGAGGCAGAGGAGTCAGGAGGATTGTGAGTTTGAACCTGGGACACCTGGTGTCATGAGAGAGTGAGACACCTTGGCCTTCTTTTCACAAGGGAGATATGGGGGTGCCCTTCTACAGAATGCTTTGTCGTGGGTTTTAGAACTTAAGAAGGGTCTTGGGACAGCACCATCAGGGATGAATTAAGAAATAAGAACCAGGAAAAAAAAAAGAAATAAGAACCGGGCTGGAGAGATGGCTCAGCAGTCAAGAGCACTGGCTGCTCTTGCAGAGGACCAGGGTTCTGTTCCCAGCACCCACATGGTGGCTAACAACTGTCTGTAACTCCAGTTCTAGGGGATCCAATGCCCTCTTCTCACCTCCACAGGCACTGCATGACACAGGTGCACTGACATACATGCAGGCAATACACTCATGTGCATAAAATATAAATAAAAATAATAAAATACTTTAAATGAGGAACAAGAACAGCAGTGCGGATAAGAAGGACTCCTGCTGCAGGCACTCGGTGCGCGGCGTGCTGTCAGCAGACAGCGCTCCCGGCCACCCACCGGCCACTGCTTTTCATCCTGTGCACCTGGTCTGGTCTAACGCTGACGTGCAGCCAGCCTATCAGGTGCCGCAGTGCCTTTGAGGCTGTTCCCCTGGCATCTCCCCCAACTTTCCGTCTGGCTGTCTGTAAGCTGTTCTAGCAGTCTCTTTGGCTTCAGACAGCCATGTGAGAGCATATTGCGTGTTGAGTGTAGTTCATATCTGATTCCCAGAGAAGGAACCTCCCTGTAAAAGCAAACTCCCATGAGAGTTCAGCAGGGACTCTTGCCGCAGGACTGTGACCTCATCGCCTTCTCCCTCCCGTCTCATGTCCCACCCTGTCCCTCCTGCCTGTCTGTAAAGCAGGTAAGCTGTCATCATCCTCCTGTCCCCTAGAGCCCTCAGCCTATTGATTCAGGTCTGTGATTCCCCTTACCAGGTCAGATAGTGAACTGACGGCCTGGGAGGGTGGCTGTAGAGAGTGACTGTCTCTGGGAAGAGAGTGTGTTCTGTATTGCCACATCCTGATTCCTTGGTGCACACTGGGGTTTTATATCAAATCATACCATATGTATACCATATATATATATATACCATGTAAATACGCCACAGTGTCTGTGGCCCCACCCACAGGTGCGAGTGCCTCCGGCTCGCCTTCTCCAAATCCTTCTCCAAATCGTTCTGGTTACGATCCCTCTGCTGGCTTTGTTTTGCTTTTTAAGACAAGGTCTCCCTGTAGCCCCAGCTGGCCTGCTGGCCTGAAACTTCCTGTGTAGACCAGGCTGGCCTCAATCTTACTGAGATCCAACTGCCTCTGCCTTCTGAGTGCCGGGACTAAAGGTGTGCGCCACCATGCCCAGCCCCTCTGCTGTGTTTGGCAAGTCAGTCTGCCCTCAGGCTATGTGGCACAGCCAGCCCTGTGACTTCAGGACAGTTATTTGCCATCCCAGTGCCTCAACTCCCTCCTCCATAACATGGAAATAAATGACAGTGGTCCCCACCTCCAAGGGTGCCTGACAGGGAAGGAAGTTCCCAGAATCAATGGGACTGAAGTGTTATGAGGGCCCTGGCACTAAGTCCCTGACATTGTCCTTATTGTGGTGATCACTGCCGGCTTTCTAGTCTTCTGAGGACCTTGCCTAGGTACCTTCAGGCAATACCACTTGGTAACATAGGAACCCATGCCATCCCAGCACTCACGGTCCCAGGACTCACCATCCTGGCACCCCCCCCCCCCTTTATGTCAGTGTGTCTCAGTTTCTCTTGGGCCATAGGATCCAATTTCCCTTCACAAATTCTGACAAATACTCCACTCAGAATCAGTGTACTGGGTGGATGGACCTTGAATTGAGGGCAGCCTAGTCACCTGAAAACCGTTGATATTCTGTACGTGGGGGGGGGGGCACGCGTGCACCAGTAGACAACCTTGTGTGTTATTCCTCAGGCACCGTGGGATTTTTCGTTTGTTTGTTGAGACAGTGTCTTATTCTTCCCTGGCACCAATTAAGCCTGGCTGGCAGCGAGCCCCAGATATCCACCTGTCTCCCTGAGGCCTGGGATTACAAGTACATACCACCAATCTTGCCTTTTTTTTTTTTAATGGTGGGTTCTGGATATTGAACTCTGGTTCTCATATTTGCAAATGAGTGCTTTACTAACTGAGCCATCGCCCCAGCCCTAACCCTGGTTATTTCTATCTGGATTTTAGCTGGATGTGGTGGTGCACGCCTTTAATTCCAGCACTTAGGAGGCAGAGGCAGGCAGACCTCTGTGAGTTTGAGTATAGCCTGATTTACACAGTGCGTTCTAAGCTACCTGGGGCTACAAGGAGACCCTGTCTCAAAAAAAAAAATCTGGTTTTTACTTTTATCATCCTGGCCAGTGAAGGATGATAGGGTGGGCTTGTCTCGCTCCACGTGGTATGATGTCAATCCCTCCAGGCAGTCCTCCTCACTCAGAAGCGCAAGGCAACAGGAAGTGAAGTAGACTCACACTGACCACCTTTTTCTCAGGTCAGATGTAGACAAAAAGGACGGAGTCTATGTCCTCCATCCCTTGGTCCCCCGTCTCCTGCCCCCCCCCCCCCGGGTGTGAGTCATGGTGTGTCATCTTTCTTGGATACACTTTTCACTTTCGGAAGCTCATAAAGCATGGTTGCTATGGGCTGAGAACCTTAAGCGCCAAATGACTGGGTCCCAAACAGGATGGCGCTCTGGGTGTCTGGTAAAGTACCTGGGAGTTTTCTTTGTTCCTCTTGAGGTCGGTGGCTGAGCTGTGGGGGCCTTACAGTGATGTTATGATCATATACAGTAGCGATCCGGAACCTGTCAGCCCTGACGAATCCACCTTTGAGCTGAGGCTAGAGAGAGAGAAAGAGGTGGGGGGGGGCAAAAACTCTCTGTGGTCAGAAACCAAGATGTGATGATACTTCGAGCCCCAACAGTCTCAGCCAGCCCACTCTGGCACGTTTTGAGGGTGCTGTGAAACAGCCCAGCCGCCCATTGTCTTATGAGAATAAGCAGGCGGGGGCAGGAAGGGGAGAGGACAGGAGTTCTGTTTCTTACTGGCTGTGCCAACGAGCGGCTCAGCAGGAGCTGGGCGGAGCTTTGTGAGGTGGGCTTGTCTTTGCTGTGGATGATGGAGGGATTTTGTTGTTCTTGTTATTATTACTGTTTTTCCATTTTCTCATTTTCCATGACAACATATTTGTGACCTGGGACTTTTGGGGGTGGGGCCCTGATGGAATCTTAGTGATATTCAGGGGTTCTGGTGGGAGTTGGGGGGGTGGAAATGGGGTCAATCTAAAACTTGCCCCGAATTTGCATTCCAGTCACCAGGACAGATTTCTTATATCTTTCACATTTGTTTAAGAGATGCACGGTGTGGAACAGATGATGGGATGGCTCGGCAGGGAGAGGTGCCGACTGCTAAGCCTGGCCACCCGGATTCAATCCCTGGACTGGAGGAAGGACTCGACTGATTCTCAGGATTTGTCCTCTGACCTCCACGTGACAAACATATAAATGTAATTACTTGAAAAACACATACATGGTGTGTGGCTGGAAAGATGGCTCGGTGATTAAGAGCACTGACGGCTCTTGCAGAGGACCTAGGTTCAATTCCTGGCACCCATATGGTGGCTAACAACCGTCTGTAACTCCAGTTCCACGGGATCCAATGCCTTCTTCTGACCTCCATGGGCATTGCACAACACAGGTGTACCTACCAACATGCAGGCAATATACTCATACATGTAAAATAAAAATACTGAATAAAATATTATATATATTTATTCTATTTATGGTGTGGCCAGAAGAATATGAAACTTAACCATGGAGCTCGAGAAGATTGAAACCAGGACCCTGCTTCTGCACAGCCCCGGCCTCGCCTTAGTTGTGTACACTTGTGTTCTCTTACAGAGCACCCCCCCCCCACTTCCCTGAGCTTCTAACCATCCCTGCTCATGTGCTGTGAATAATGAAGAACTGGACTTATTGACTGTTAGAACTCTGGCCTTACCCGCTGACAGGGCCCAGATGGGGACATGTCTGTTTATCTTGTATGTGGTTGTGATAACTCATGCACTTATAGCCCCCAAATAAGAATCATACCCTTCGAGGGCTGGAGGGTGGAGCTCGGTTGGTAGAGTGCTTGCCTAGCATGCAGGAAGCCCTGGACCTCACCTGCGACTTTGCGTAACCCGATGTGGTTGGTGCTACGCACCTATGATAGCAGCATTGAGATGGAGGCAGGAGGGTCAGGAATTCGAGGTCATCCTCAGTTATGTAGCAAGTTTGAGGCCAGCCTGGGCTACATCAGAACCCATTCCTCCAAAAACAACACAAACAGAAAACCCCCAAGCAATAGCAGCAACAGTAAACCCTCATAGCCTTGGGACCTGGGTCTAGGCACATAACTGCGGACACATGAGGGCGTTGGAACTCACCCAGCAGCAGAGCGGGGAGAGTGGGAAGGGCCTGCTGGTCACTGGCATGGCGGTTCACCTGTCTGTCTGTCCACCACTCATGTGTGAGCTAAGGCATTCATAGACAGGACAGTGACCTGTGATGTGGGAAGCTTAGACGTCATTATGGGTCCCACTTAACAGGTCCCCAGACAGAACCAGAGGTCAAGTAGCTTCTTCAGCTCACACAGCCAAGGAGAGCTGAGATTCGAATCTATGCCATCCCAACTCCACCTCAACTGGTGCCATGTTGCTTCCCCAAGACGCTGCCCACAGGAAAGACCTGGGGTAAATTCACTGACCAGTATTGGTTTTTTTATGGAGAGTGGCTCCCATTTTGATTTGACCTTGTGAGGGCACTCAGGGAACTCTGCGCCCCTCCACAGACTGGGCTCTGTGCCCAGTGGAGCTTGAGAAGCCTGCTCTGACCGCCAGGGACGCTCTGACCGCCAGGGACGCTCTGACCGCCAGGGACACACCAGCCTTCTCAATGTGTGGAGGAAGAGACCAACACTCGTGGTTGGTGGGGTAGGGGCTCTTCTCCTCCACATTCTTTCTCTGAGTGGTCAGGACTGGAAAACAAAATACTCACATGAGGTGTAAAGACCCTTTTATTCTTTAACTTAGCCCCAGCTGTCCTGGAAGTCCTTGTGTAGACCTGGCTGGCCTCCATCTCACAGAGATCTGCCTGCCTATGCCTACTGAGTGCTGGGATTAAAAGCATGTGCTACCATACCTGAACAAGATTCTCTTTCAAAAATTTTTTAATTTGAAATTTGAATGAATGAATGAATTAATGTATTATTTGTTGTGTATGTGCATTTGGCTGCACATACCACAGTGTGTGTATGGAGGTCAGCAGACAATGTCCAGGAGTTGGTTCTTCCTTTTTCCTTCTATCATGTTGGTCTTGGGGATTGAACTCAGGTTATCAGGTTTGGCTGCAATCACCTTTACCTGCTGAGCCACTCTGCAAACCCAAGATCATCTTGTGTGTTGATGATTTCCAAATGTTCTCCTTCTAATGATTTGACATGAATGAGCTTGCAAATCTGTGCTGCTTGTTGTATGAACAAAACATCTACATTGGATGTGAGCTTTTAGAGTTAAGTTACTGAGTTTGGCTACCCAGACTACTTTAGTAGATCCTTGAAATGATCTTTAGTAGATCTTTGAATATGAGAAGATTGAGGTCCAGAGACCTTAGCCCAGCTCAGTGCCATGTTGGGGCAGGGAGTCATAACTTCTAAAGGTCTTCCCACTATTGTTAGAAATTCCCTTCAGAGTGTCCTGGCTGAGGGGTCGGTTGCAGGCCACGCTAGCCGTAGGCTTTCTCTGGCTCCAGTGCTTAGCCCTTCCCTGGTCTCGCAAGGTGGCCCAGCTAGTACCTGGATGTTCTGTGTTCTGCCATCTGCTTCTGCAAGAGGTGTGTAGGCCTTAGAGCCTCCCAACTGGGTGCAAGGCTGGCCTTGACACTGACCCTCTTATCTTGTCCTCTCCAAGTCTCAGTTTCCCTGTCTGTAAAGAGGAAACTACAGCTGCCGTGAGGGTGGACTGAGAGAAAGCGTGGACACATGTATGTAGAATTATTACTATAGCCAACCAGGAGGGGTAAACTGGATACTCCCCAGCCCTGTGGCACATGCCACATTCCAAAGCCTTCCAGACATTTTGCAGCCAGAATCACTCCTGGCCAGGCTCTGACAGTGAGGAATGGTCTGAACCGCTCCTTCTCTGTGCTGCTGGGCCCTGTTGATGGGCAGTATGCTGGGGAGTATCCTGGGGCAGGTGGTGCCTCAGCCCAGGCCCATGGGGCTCCTCAGAGCAGGGGTGGGGATCTTTGAGACTTTCTTGTTTCGTTGAGGAGGTGGGTTTGGAGTTGAGTTGCTAGAGAGGGAGGTTGGCGGGTGGCAGAGGACCCTGGGATCTGGCTGACATGTGTTTTCCCAGGGATAGTTGGTGTGGCCAAGGGAATGGAGAGATGATTGAGCCAACCTGTCCACAGGCTGATGTGGATTTCCCAGGTGAGCCAGGGGGGTAGGGGACAAGAATCCAAATGATATGGCCAAGCCATAGCTCCATGTAACAGAATAGCTGGATTCTAGCCATAGTTCCATGTAACAGAATAGCTGGATTCTAGCCCAGCTTTCTTTAGATCCTCGGGTTCTTAGAACACAGAGGAAGTGTGACTACAGTAAAACAAACAACAAAACAAACCCAACTCTTCCCAGGTACACTTCAGACCAGAAGTCAGGGCTCTGGGGTGGGTGTGGGCTTGAGTTTTGCAAGCTTTTGAGGTAGTACGGAAAACCAGGGTTCTAGGCAGAGGCTTTGAGCTCAGCCCTCAGCCTGGGTGTGACACGCTTTGGGGGCCCGTTTGTTACTGTGACCACTAATTAGCGAGGTGTGCTATGGCTGAGAGCATCTGTGAGGCCTGAAGGGCCCCATGGGCATCTGTCAGTCATGTGGGTAATGCATCTGACTGGTCTCAGCAGGCAGCCAGCAGTGTATCTACTCTTGGGTCCTACATGGGCATCAGAGGTACCGGCCACAGGGGAAGAAGCACCTTTGGGGCATCAGGATAGCTAGAGTCCATACTGGCCAGAACTTGCAGGTCCACCACCAGGGTTAGGTGGCCAGAGCCATCGGGTGCTTACCACCATCCTGACTTCCCCTCAGTCTCCCCACTGTGCATGGGGGCATGTGGGGGCTGGCATTCGATGCTGAGAAAAGTCAGCATGCTCAGCAGCACCTCAAACTTACCTGTGCACTGTGCATGCTCACCTGGAGCCTGAGGAGGCTGTGGCAGCTTCTTATCTTGTACGATCCACTGATCATAAAGGGCAAACTGGAGATCCCCTTCCTTCTTTCCTTCCTTCCTTCCTTCCTTCCTTCCTTCCTTCCTTCCTTCCTTCCTCCCTCCCTCCCTCCCTCCCTCCCTCTCTCCTTCCCTCCCTCTCTCTCTTCCTTCCTTCTTTCCTTCCTCCCTATTCTCTCTTCTCTAACATCTCCCTTTTGGGTCCCAGCACTCAGGCATTGCAGAAATCTATGAGGTTTGACTCTTGCTTGCTTACCTAGTCACATACCCAGGAAAAGCTACTGCATCTCTTTGGGACCCAGTTTCCTTCGCTGTGAGGCAGGAGGCACTTCAGGGCACAGTACAAGTCAATCAGCATTCTGTGTCTCTGTGCCGAGCAGGAGACTTCTTCCTGACCTTGAAACCCTTCTTTCTCTACCCGTGTACAGCCTGGGGCCCCCCACCCTTCCTCTCCTAGCCTTGTAGCCTGTTGGAGAACAGGAAGAAGCCCTGTTGGGCAGAGGTATCTCCAAGTAGCAGAAGTCAGGCCTAAGTAGCAGATGTCAGGAGGTTCAGGATAGATGGATGAGCCAAGCCCTAGGGAATTCACACAGGAGCCGCTGAAGGGACACTGCCAGACAGGACGAGCCTGGAGCCCTGCTCTTGGACAGGAGCCTGTTCTGAGCTGAGGCTTAGGAGCAGTGTGCTAGGGTGATGGGAGCTCTGAGATGCGGAGTTGGAGCTGATGGTGGTGGACGAGGCCAGGTCAGGACTAACATCTTCACTCCTTAGCGTTCATCCCAGCAGTGAGGTGGTGCTGGTACTGTCTGCACTGCACAGTTGCAGCCGACCAATCTCAGAGGTTAGAGGCCGCTTTCCCTCAGTCCCAGCTGGTGAGCAATGCAGCCCAGGGCTGACCCTGGGGCTGGCAGCCTGATGCATCATGGGGCCAGCTTGGCCTCAGAGCAGCATAAAGCCCCCCCTCCCAACAAAACAAAACCAAAAGTCCCCTCTTTCCCATGTGGGATCTGAGCTGACTGCGGCAGCACCACATCCCAGGCACTTTGAAAACAGCTTTACTCAGGTGATTTGCAAGAACACTGGAGTAGTTTTTAGCAAATTTACAAAACTGTACAACCCATCGCTACAACCCAATTTCCTGACAGTTGCATGATCGGCTGGGAGTTAGTCACGCCCCTTTCCCACAGGGCTGAGCCAGGGTTCTGCCTCTTCCGATGTTCCATGCAGGACATTCCAAGGGGCTCAGTGCCTTTCCTCCCCTCCCATCCCCTCCCCTCCCCTCTTCTTCTCTTCCCTCCCCTTTCCTCTCCTTTCTCCTCACCTTTCTTTTCTGTCTCCTTCCCTTCTTTTGTTTTCATATTTTATTTATTTATTTATTTATTTATTTATTTATTTAATTTATTTATTTAGTCTTTTCGAGACAGGGTCTCCCCATAGCCCCAGCTGTCCTGGAACTCACTCTGTAGACCAGGCTGGCCTTGAACTCACAAAGATCTGCCTGCCTCTGCCTCCCAAGTGCTAGGATTAAAGGCGTGCGCCACCACGCCTGGCCCTATTTTTCTTTTTATGTGTATTGCACCGTGTGTGCAATGCCCATGGAAGCCAGAAGAGGGCATTGGATCCCCTGGAACCTATGGAATTACGAGTTACAGAGGATCGTTGGTCGTCATGTGGGTGCTGGGAACCAAACCAGGGACCTCTGCAAGAGCAGCCAGTGCTCTTCACCACTGAGCCCTCTCTCCAGTCCTGATCTTTTTTTTTTTCTTCTAGTTTTGAGAGACAGGGTCTCAAGTAAGCAGGCCTTGAACTGTATGTAGCCAAGGATGACCTTCACCCCTCCTCACCCCCCCCCCCCAGGGGCTGGCATACAGAAGTGAGCCAGCACACGAGGTGTTCGCAAAGCTTTTGTACTGTTTGGTGGTCCTCCTTACAGAGAAAATCCCTGGCTAGTTGACTACTTTGCTGCATCAAGCGCAGTCCATGGTCCCCAAAAGGCCCTGCTTCCAGCCACTGCCCAGGACAGAGCTTTCCACATTGTCTTTGGGAGTTTCAGCTTGTATCCCTCAAACTTCCCTACGGAGAGACTGCTGCCTGCCAGCCAGCAAGCCAGCCATGGAAATCAATTTAAACTGAATAGTGGCTCACGCTTTCCCAAGAGACAGGGGTAATTTCCTGAAGCGGCGAGGAGGACGGTGATGGGTGGTTTGGACTTGACCTGCCTCCTCCTGTAGGATTGCTGGGAGTGCGCAGAGCTTGACTGTCTTGGTGTTAATTAAAAGAACTCCCAGGTGTGAGGAACAAGACCCAGAAGGAAGCCCCGTGAGGCTCTCAGACTGTGCCTTCGGTTCTCAGCTTCCCATCTACAGTCTCAAGAAAGCTGCACTAGCTGTTCTGGATGTCTTACCCCCCCCGCCCCCCCTGCCACCCCCAGGTCCCCAGACCCCAAGGCAATCTTCTCCAAAGTACAGAGTTCAGGTCATGGCTGGGTGTGCCACCCAGCTCCCCGTGCTTATGTGTGTGTGTATGTGTCGGGGGTGGGGGTGGTGTGGGGTGGAAGACAGGGCTCTGTGTCGCCCCAGGCTTGGAAGGTGAGGTGGGGAGTGAGGACGGGGCCTGCCTGCAGCTGCCCCGGGATATGGTTTGGATGGTAGCTGGCCTCAGGAGCAGATGGGAACAGAAGCATAGGCAGGTGGGGAAACCCACACCTGCACGGCTGCCTGCTCACTGGTGCTGTCTGGGTCCAGGACACTCATCCCAGTTGAAGCCACTTGAAGTTGAGAGGGCATCAGTTGGGTTCAGTTGCACCTGCTGACATCCTGGCTCTGACATTAGGAACCCTGTTCTTCATTCCTCTAAATCTTGTGTCCCAGGTCCCGTCAGGCACGGGAGGAGCCCCCCAGGGTTTGTGTTCTATATGTGCCCACGGGGCACATAAGCAAGCCTCCTGCTCCTCCGATTGTTTTCCAACCTCCAGGATGTGGTAGCTACCAGTGCTCACAGGGCCCAGAAGAAAATCTTTCTGTGGGAGAAGCTCTTGGAGTTAAGATCTGGCTGTTTGAGTCCCTCCAGAGTTGATAGTTGGTTTGCTTTAGCTAGTGGTTATAAATCAAAGGACTAAATGCACGGAAGCCGCTTTACAGCGGCGCTAATGAAGCCGCCGGGAGCCTGCTGGAAATGGCTTTCCAGGGCCAGGAAAGGGATCTTAATGACTCTCCTATCCTGACTGTGCTTTCATGACATCGAGCCGATCGGCTGGCTCTGTTGAAAATAAATAATTCTCTGGGGGGAGTGTCACATAGCCATGAAAAACAGCAGTTTAATGACGATACATACTAAGCACGGGCTATGGTGCACTGCCTGCCAGCTTCATACGGAGAACTGCAGGAGCGTCACAGCCACATCGCATAGTTTAATTGTTTTATTTTATTTATTTTGTTTTGGCTGCCTGGAACTGGCTATGTAGACCAGGGTGGCCTTGATGTCAGAGAAAACCGCCTGCCTCTGCCTCCTGAGTGCTGGGATTAAAGGCGTGCACCACCACACCTGGCACCACCATACTCAGCATTATTATTATTATTATTTTGTCTTTTTGAGACAGGGTCTCCCTGTAGCCCCAGCTGTCTTGGAACTCACTCTGTAGACCAGGCTGGCCTTGAACTCACAGAGATCTGCCTGCCTCTGCCTCCCAAGTGCTAGGATTAAAGGCGTGCGCCACCACACCCAGCCAAGCATTATTATTTTTAAATGATTTGTATTGCATTTGTACTTTGACAGTTTCATATATGCGTACAATCCATTTTGTTTACTACATCTGACTCTCCCTTATCTCCCTCCCACCCCACTACTCTCCCTCTAAGTCTCTTTCTGACATTCAATTTTTTCGTTTTGTTTTGTGATTCACTGAGTTTAACCATGGCCACCTGTGACCATGTATTTGTAACTACCCAATGGAGCCTGGTTTATTATGTATTTTAATTTGTAATAATACACTTGTATTCTTTATTTTTTAATGATTTTTTTTTGTCTTTTTGAGACAGGGTCTCCCTGTAGCCCCAGCTGGTCTGGAACTCACTTTGTAGATCAGGCTGGCTTTGAATTCTCAGAGATCTGCCTGCCTTGCCTCCGAAGTGCTGGGATTAAAGGCATGCACCACCATGCCTGTCATAAATTTGTATTCTTTTTTTTTTTTTTTTTTTTTNGTGGCCCAGCTAGTACCTGGATGTTCTGTGTTCTGCCATCTGCTTCTGCAAGAGGTGTGTAGGCCTTAGAGCCTCCCAACTGGGTGCAAGGCTGGCCTGACACTGACCCTCTATCTTGTCCTCTTCAAGTCTCAGTTTCCTGTCTGTAAAGAGGAAACTACAGCTGCCGTGAGGGTGGACTGAGAGAAAGCGTGGACACATGTATGTAGAATTATTACTATAGCCAACCAGGAGGGGTAAACTGGATACTCCCCAGCCCTGTGGCACATGCCACATTCCAAAGCCTTCCAGACATTTTGCAGCCAGAATCACTCCTGGCCAGGCTCTGACAGTGAGGAATGGTCTGAACCGCTCCTTCTCTGTGCTGCTGGGCCCTGTTGATGGGCAGTATGCTGGGGAGTATCCTGGGGCAGGTGGTGCCTCAGCCCAGGCCCATGGGGCTCCTCAGAGCAGGGGTGGGGATCTTTGAGACTTTCTTGTTTCGTTGAGGAGGTGGGTTTGGAGTTGAGTTGCTAGAGAGGGAGGTTGGCGGGTGGCAGAGGACCCTGGGATCTGGCTGACATGTGTTTTCCCAGGGATAGTTGGTGTGGCCAAGGGAATGGAGAGATGATTGAGCCAACCTGTCCACAGGCTGATGTGGATTTCCCAGGTGAGCCAGGGGGGTAGGGGACAAGAATCCAAATGATATGGCCAAGCCATAGCTCCATGTAACAGAATAGCTGGATTCTAGCCATAGTTCCATGTAACAGAATAGCTGGATTCTAGCCATAGTTCCATGTAACAGAATAGCTGGATTCTAGCCCAGCTTTCTTTAGATCCTCGGGTTCTTAGAACACAGAGGAAGTGTGGATACCAGTAAAACTAAACAACAAACAAACCCAACTCTTCCCCAGGTACACTTCAGACCAGAAGTCAGGGCTCTGGGGTGGGTGTGGGCTTGAGTTTTGCAAGCTTTTGAGGTAGTACGGAAAACCAGGGTTCTAGGCAGAGGCTTTGAGCTCAGCCCTCAGCCTGGGTGTGACACGCTTTGGGGGCCCGTTTGTTACTGTGACCACTAATTAGCGAGGTGTGCTATGGCTGAGAGCATCTGTGAGGCCTGAAGGGCCCCATGGGCATCTGTCAGTCATGTGGGTAATGCATCTGACTGGTCTCAGCAGGCAGCCAGCAGTGTATCTACTCTTGGGTCCTACATGGGCATCAGAGGTACCGGCCACAGGGGAAGAAGCACCTTTGGGGCATCAGGATAGCTAGAGTCCATACTGGCCAGAACTTGCAGGTCCACCACCAGGGTTAGGTGGCCAGAGCCATCGGGTGCTTACCACCATCCTGACTTCCCCTCAGTCTCCCCACTGTGCATGGGGGCATGTGGGGGCATGGATTGATCGTGAGAAAAGTCAGCATGCTCAGCAGCACCTCAAACTTACCTGTGCACTGTGCATGCTCACCTGGAGCTGAGGAGGCTGTGGGCAGCTTCTTATTTTTGTACGATGACACTGATAGAAAGGGCAAATGGAGAGAAAGGAATTAATTTAATTAAGGCAGTAAGGGAATTCATGCTTACTTACTTTCCTTACTTCACTCTCCTCACCTCCCTCCCTCCCTCCCTCTCTCCTTCCCTCCCTCGCTTTCTTGCCTTAATTCCTTCCTTCCTCCCATTCTCTCTCTTAACCATCTCCTTTTGGGTTCCCAGCACCAGGCATTGCAGAAATCTATGAGGTTTGACTCTTGCTTGCTTACCTAGTCACATACCCAGGAAAAGCTACTGCATCTCTTTGGGACCCAGTTTCCTTCGCTGTGAGGCAGGAGGCACTTCAGGGCACAGTACAAGTCAATCAGCATTCTGTGTCTCTGTGCCGAGCAGGAGACTTCTTCCTGACCTTGAAACCCTTCTTTCTCTACCCGTGTACAGCCTGGGGCCCCCCACCCTTCCTCTCCTAGCCTTGTAGCCTGTTGGAGAACAGGAAGAAGCCCTGTTGGGCAGAGGTATCTCCAAGTAGCAGAAGTCCGGCCTAAGTGCTGATGGTCAGGATGTTCAGGATAGATATAGCCCCACAGCCTAGGGAATTCAACAGGAGCCGCTGAAGGGCCACTGCGACAGGGACGAGCCTGGCGTCCTGCTCTTGGACAGGACTGTTCTGAGCTGAGGCTTAGGAGCAGTGTGCTAGGGTGATGGGAGCTCTGAGATGCGGAGTTGGAGCTGATGGTGGTGGACGAGGCCAGGTCAGGACTAACATCTTCACTCCTTAGCGTTCATCCCAGCAGTGAGGTGGTGCTGGTACTGTCTGCACTGCACAGTTGCAGCCGACCAATCTCAGAGGTTAGAGGCCGCTTTCCCTCAGTCCCAGCTGGTGAGCAATGCAGCCCAGGGCTGACCCTGGGGCTGGCAGCCTGATGCATCATGGGGCCAGCTTGGCCTCAGAGCAGCATAAAGCCCCCCCTCCCAACAAAACAAACCAAAAAGTCCCCTCTTTCCCATGTGGGATCTGAGCTGACTGCGGCAGCACCACATCCCAGGCACTTTGAAAACAGCTTTACTCAGGTGATTTGCAAGAACACTGGAGTAGTTTTTAGCAAATTTACAAAACTGTACAACCCATCGCTACAACCCAATTTCCTGACAGTTGCATGATCGGCTGGGAGTTAGTCACGCCCCTTTCCCACAGGGCTGAGCCAGGGTTCTGCCTCTTCCGATGTTCCATGCAGGACATTCCAAGGGGCTCAGTGCCTTTCCTCCCCTCCCAGCCAGCACGCCCGCGGCGCGTCGCCCGCACCGGGGCCTCGCCGTGCGCCTCACCGGGCGGGCGGTCCCTGCCCGGCGGGGGGGTGGCATATGTTATGGGATTGTATGGATTTATTATTATTTATTTAACCGTGATTGAGTTTAGGTGCGTGGTGAGGGGAAGGGTCGCACCCCATAGCCCCCAGCTGTCCTGGAAATCACTCTGTGACCAGGCTGGCCTTGAACTCACAAAGATCTGCCTGCCGTTTGTTTCTGCTTCCCAAAGTGCTAGGCTTAAAGGCGTACACCAAGACCTCTGGCACGATTTGTTTCGGTTATGTGGTAGTGCACCTGTGGGGGAAAGGCAATATGGAAAGAAAGGAAGAGTGGAAGTGAGTAAAGGGAAAAAGATGGAAGAAGAGGCTAAAGAGGAGGTGGGTAGGGAATGGGCGGGGATGGGAAAAAGCCAGGAAAGAGGAAACGCGAAGCCAAGGGACGAGCGAACAACGGTCAGATCATGCACGAGAAAGGCCACAACCAAGGAGAGGTTTGGGGCGGAGAGGTGGTCCGCCTCACTCCCCCCTCCCCCCTTTCTCCGCCCCCCCCCCCCTCCCCCCCGCCCCCCCCCCCTCCCCCGGAAGAGGACGGGGATGCAAGGAAGGGCAAGGCCTTTGAAATTGTAGGTAGCCAAGGATGACCTTCACCCCCTAACCCCCCCCCCCAGGGGCTGGCATACAGAAGTGAGCCAGCACACGAGGTGTTCGCAAAGCTTTTGTACTGTTTGGTGGTCCTCCTTACAGAGAAAATCCCTGGCTAGTTGACTACTTTGCTGCATCAAGCGCAGTCCATGGTCCCCAAAAGGCCCTGCTTCCAGCCACTGCCCAGGACAGAGCTTTCCACATTGTCTTTGGGAGTTTCAGCTTGTATCCCTCAAACTTCCCTACGGAGAGACTGCTGCCTGCCAGCCAGCAAGCCAGCCATGGAAATCAATTTAAACTGAATAGTGGCTCACGCTTTCCCAAGAGACAGGGGTAATTTCCTGAAGCGGCGAGGAGGACGGTGATGGGTGGTTTGGACTTGACCTGCCTCCTCCTGTAGGATTGCTGGGAGTGCGCAGAGCTTGACTGTCTTGGTGTTAATTAAAAGAACTCCCAGGTGTGAGGAACAAGACCCAGAAGGAAGCCCCGTGAGGCTCTCAGACTGTGCCTTCGGTTCTCAGCTTCCCATCTACAGTCTCAAGAAAGCTGCACTAGCTGTTCTGGATGTCTTACCCCCCCCGCCCCCCCTGCCCCCCCAGGTCCCCAGACCCCAAGGCAATCTTCTCCAAAGTACAGAGTTCAGGTCATGGCTGGGTGTGCCACCCAGCTCCCTGCTTATTGTGTGTATGTGTGGGGGCGTGGGTGGTTGGGGGGAACGGGCTCTGTGTCGCCCCAGGCTTGGAAGGTGAGGTGGGGAGTGAGGACGGGGCCTGCCTGCAGCTGCCCCGGGATATGGTTTGGATGGTAGCTGGCCTCAGGAGCAGATGGGAACAGAAGCATAGGCAGGTGGGGAAACCCACACCTGCACGGCTGCCTGCTCACTGGTGCTGTCTGGGTCCAGGACACTCATCCCAGTTGAAGCCACTTGAAGTTGAGAGGGCATCAGTTGGGTTCAGTTGCACCTGCTGACATCCTGGCTCTGACATTAGGAACCCTGTTCTTCATTCCTCTAAATCTTGTGTCCCAGGTCCCGTCAGGCACGGGAGGAGCCCCCCAGGGTTTGTGTTCTATATGTGCCCACGGGGCACATAAGCAAGCCTCCTGCTCCTCCGATTGTTTTCCAACCTCCAGGATGTGGTAGCTACCAGTGCTCACAGGGCCCAGAAGAAAATCTTTCTGTGGGAGAAGCTCTTGGAGTTAAGATCTGGCTGTTTGAGTCCCTCCAGAGTTGATAGTTGGTTTGCTTTAGCTAGTGGTTATAAATCAAAGGACTAAATGCACGGAAGCCGCTTTACAGCGGCGCTAATGAAGCCGCCGGGAGCCTGCTGGAAATGGCTTTCCAGGGCCAGGAAAGGGATCTTAATGACTCTCCTATCCTGACTGTGCTTTCATGACATCGAGCCGATCGGCTGGCTCTGTTGAAAATAAATAATTCTCTGGGGGGAGTGTCACATAGCCATGAAAAACAGCAGTTTAATGACGATACATACTAAGCACGGGCTATGGTGCACTGCCTGCCAGCTTCATACGAGAAGAACTGCGGATGCGTCACAGCCACATTGCAATAGTTAATGTTTTTTAATTTATTTTGTCTTGTCTGCCTGAACCACTGGCTTATGTAGACCGCGGTGGCTCTGATGTCGAGAAACCGCCTGCCTTCTGCCCCTGAGGCTGTGGATTAAGGCCGTGCACCACCACACCTGGCACCACCATACTCAGCGATCTTATATTATATTTTGGTCTTTGAGACAGGGTCTCCCTGTAGCCCCCAGCTGTTCTTGGAACTCACTCTGTAGACCAGGGCTGGCCTCTGAACTCACAGAGATTCTGACTGCCTGCCTCTCCAAGTGTAGGATTAAAGGCTGTTGCCCCACCACACCCAGCCAAGCATTATATTTTAATGATTTTGTATTGCATTTGTACTTTGACAGTTTCAATATGCGTACAATCCATTATTTGTTTACTACATGACTCTCCCTTTATCTCCCTCCCACCCCACCCCTCCCTCTAAAGTCTCTTTCTGACATTCAATTTTCGTTTTGTTTTGTTGATCACTGTAGTTTTAACAAGCCACCTGTGACCATGTATTTGTAACTACCCAATGAGCCTGGTTTATATGTTATTTTAATTTGTACATAACACTTGTAATTCTTTCATTTTTAATGAATTTTTTTTTTCTTTTTGAGACAGGGTGCTCCCTGTTAGTCCCCAGCGGTCATGGAACTCACTGGTGTAGATCACGGCTGGCTTTGAATTCTCAGAGATTGCCTGCCTTGCCTCCGAAGTGATGGGATTAAAGCCTGCACTCACCATGCCTGTCATAAATTTGTATTCTTTTTTTTTTTTTTTTTTTTTTTGGTCTTTTCAAGACAGTGTCTCCCTGTAGCCCCAGCTGTCCTGGAACTCACTCTGTAGACCAGGCTGGCCTTGAACTCACGAAGATCCGCCTGCCTCTGTTTCCTGAGTGCTAGGATTAAAGGCATGCACCACCACACCTGGCTATAAATTTGTATTCTTAACCTATACATCTAACTACATCATGTCACACACACCTGTGCTCCCAATACTAGGGAGGTGGAAGCAGAATGATAAAAAAAAGTTCAAGATTCTTTTCAGCTCTGTGGTGAGTTTGAGGCCAGCCTGGACTACAGGAGAACCTGTCTCAACAACAGAAAAAGAAACAAACAAAAAAACCAAAACAACATGCCAGGAGATATCACAGAAGCTGAGAAAGTGCCACATGGGGAAACAGAGTCACACAGCAGGATGAAGGGCCAGGCTCAGGTCTGCAAAGGACACAGAGCTCGCCTTCTGGCAGCTTCTCCAGACTCTGATGTCGTTTCCTTAGAAGGGCTGGAGGGTGGGAGGGGGGAATCAGCCTGTTCATTCTAAAAAAGAAAAACAAAAGTCAAGCTCAGGGAACAGTCTGTCTCCAGGAAGCCTTGTTTCTCTACAAAATCAAACGAAAGGAAAGGAAAGCACTTTCGTAGTGAAACTGTGGTGTTTTGTGCAAAGAAGACAGAGTTCGGCAGAAGGTGCTGTGACAGCATGTGACAAGATGCTATGAGGGCTCTAGAAACTTAGAGGAAGTGATATGGCCAGATGGCACTGTCCGCCGGGGCTGGCTGAGCCCCATTGATGCTGGGCACTGCGCCGGGAGCGTCACACTTTCTCTGAGAGTTGAGAATCACATCCTCATGGATACCGGCACTTGTAGTGTGTGACCCATATGCCTTGGCGCAATAGAGTCACAGGCACCTGGGGAGATGAACCAGCCAGGAGGAAGTAACCAGATCCAGAAGAAGGGAGGGAGGTCAAGTGCCTCCTTCCGGTCACAGGGCCATGGGCAGTCAATACTGACATATTATATTGACATTTATTTATTTGGAACCATTACTTTGTGGTGCTGGTCTGGACTCTGGGGTAGATCTAAACTCAAATCACCCATAGCCAATGTTAGCTAAACTGTTGTTAAAAGGAAAGGCTTCAGGGGGTGAGGGGGGCTGGAGAGATGGCCAGGTGGTTAAGAGTACTCTGCTCTTGCAGAGCACCTGGGTTCGATTCCCAGTACACACATAACAGCTAAGAACTGTCTTTAAGCCAGGCATGGAGGCGAATACCTTTAATCCTTGCACTTGGGAGGCAGAGGCAGGTGGATCTCTGTGAGTTCAAGGCCAGCCTGGTCTACAGAGTGAGTTCCAGGCCAGCTGGGGCTATAGGGAGACCCTGTCTCAAAAAAATAAAAAATTAAATTAAAAAGGAAAGGCTGCATTCAGCCAAGCATGCAGCGGTCTGAGAAACTAGACCAGTATTTCAAGAACCAGCAGCTCAGAGGCTTCTACGAGGGGCATCGGTTTAGAGGTGCGGTGGGGATGGAACAGGACTGGAATCTGTCACTTTCTGAACCCTGCTAAGAGGCCGATAGGAGGACACATCAGAGGAAGAGTGTCTCCTCCCCCAGCCTGGATGAGCAGGTCCAAAGGGCTTCATGGTGGAGATGTGGTCACTGCAGTGACCAGTGGTTGGACAGGAAAGGCAGGTAGGGCAGACATAGATGTTGATAGCCAGGAGGGTGATGTCTGTGGTCAGCCACGGGATGTCCACCTGCTATGAACATCAATCCTGTGCCTTAGGCCACGAATACAAAGTTCTGGGTTCTCAAGAAGCAGTTTGTCATTTTATCCGATTGGCAAGAAGAACACAGTCTGTTTTGATGGGAAAGAGGCATGCAACTGGGGTAGTGGAAGGTGGCTCGCTTGGTAAAGTGCTTGCCATGCAAACATGAGGACCTGAGTTTGAGCCCCAGAACACACATAAAAATGCCAGGCCCGATGATGCCTCAGTGCTGGGGACCGGGTGACAGGAGGCCCTAGGGCACCTGGCTATCCAGTCCAGCCTAGCGAGCTCCAGACCAATGGGCGATCCTGCTTCAAAGGAACTGGGCGGCCTTCCTTGGGATGATACAGGAGGTTGTCCTGTGGCCCCCTACATGTGCATTCAAACACACATGAACACATACACATATGCAGACACATTAAAAAGAAAGGAATGTGTAATGGTTGAAGAAGACTTGGCAGGGCCAATCGTGCCCTTTGTTGTCCTGTGGCAGCAGGCGAAGGCAACTAGGATCAGCCCCTCAGAGAGGCCCCTGGTCTGTGGCCCATCACAGAGGAGGGGAGGCGCTGGGAGTCCTGTCTGACTTCTTACCCTTAATCTGTCCCCCTTTGCCTTCTGCTGTTATGAGTCAGCAGTATAAATGGGAAACAGATGAAAACTAACAATAAAAAACCAGGATAAGAAAACAGGATAGAAAATAATGTGAATTTGATGGGACAGTGATCCATACTGCATCATTCCAAAATGCCCATCCACCTGACAGGTGGTGGAGCATGGATTTGCTTCTGAGCTTCCTGGTGGCCAAGGCAAGGAGGCAACCCGGAGGCCCGAGCACCCTCTCTGCTGTCCTGAAAGGCTTTCTCAGTAGCTGTTTGAGCAATACACAGCACATTTCTTTCAGGGTTTCTTATAAAATCTCTCTGTGCTTGGAGGGCTGCCTGAAAACAGCTGAATGAGAGGAGCTCTTGAGGGGCCTCAGGAAGCTGACGCCTGGGCAAGATGTTTGTAAACTAGTAGGTGAGTTATTATCGTCACTGGAATTTTGCAGCGTATTAGTCTATCTTTAATTTAAATTTTAAAATTTTATTTATTATCATGTGTGCACATGTTGTACGCCGGGGACAGGGGGTCACGTATGCCATGGCCTGCATGGGAGGTCAGAGGACAGCTTGGCGGGGTCAGTTTTCTCCTTCTACCTTTACATGGGTTCCAGGAATCAAACTTCAGTTATGAGACATGCATCCTCGGTTGTCAAGCCCCTTTACCCACCAAGCTATTTTGTTGGCCTGGATCTGGTCTTTCTAAGCCTGATTTCTAGAGTTGGAGACCCTAATTAGAGCTAGGATCCTTGGCTGGGTTTCTCTTTACTGCCCAGCTCATGGGTATGAAATGATCCAGAAACGTGCTCAGAGCAATGTCCGGGTGTAGCAGCTTCTCAGTTAATGTTTTATATCAGAAAGGAGCTGGTCTTGGATGTCTGTGCTTCCCCAAGGGACCCTGGCCTGGCTGAACACAGAGCTGCCCCCTGGCAAGTTTAGTGCCCAAGATGGCTCTTGAAGCTACCTAGACACCCACAGAGGGCTGGCATGGTTTCATTTTTCAAACATGATCGTTGACCGGGCATTTTGCTCTCAGTCACACCAAGCTCTTCCTCATCTTGAGAAACCTGCTGCTGCTTTAAGAAGTCAGAGAGCGCTGCTGCTAGGGGTGGCGGTTGGCGATCGGTCGCTGGGCATGCCTCTTGTCTTCATCTTCAAAGGAGGACTCAGAGGCCTGAACTGGGTGAGGACTTGACACCAGATAGGGAGATAGAGGGGAGGCTGGCTCCCAGTCCATGTTTGTGACCAAAATACCTCCACACTGCAGATGGACATCAGTGGGCAGGGCGCCAACAAGTAATGGCACAGCTTTTCTGGATGGGAGCACAGGCCACTGAAGACGAATGAGGGAGATGGACAGTCATTGATAGGGATGTCTATGGAATACTGAAGAGTGGAAAGCAGCCACAGAACGAGTGTGTGTGTGTGTGTGTGTGTGTGTGTTTGTGTGTGTGTTATAGTAACAAATTCCCTTAATTTTGAAAATAGTTTTCTTTCATATAACATAGGCCAAAAAAATAATCCAGAAAGGCTGGTTATAGTGGCTCCTGCCTATAATCCCAGCATTCTCCAGGTGGAGGGAGGTGGATCACCACAAGTCTGAGGCCAGACTGGACTACATAGTCAGATCTTGTCTCCCAAAAAAAAAAAAAAAAAAAAAAAAAAAAAAAGAAAGAAAAAAAGAAAAAGATATCAAGAAAATGTGTGTTCATGGTTTAAGTTGGAAAAATCATTCTTTAAAACTGGAAAACTAAATCTACATTTTGTATAATTAATACACATCAGAAAAACAACTGAGCAGTGGCCATTTAATCCCAGCACTCAGGAGACATAGGTTCTCCATGAGATAAAGCCTAGCCTGCTGTACATAGTGAGCTCAAGACTAGTTGGGGCTACAGGGAAACCCTGTCTCAAAACAAAACAAAATAAAACAAAACAAAACAAAACAAAACATTGAGAAGAAAGGGTCCGTCCGATTCTATGACCGTCTCACAGGCAACCGCTTAGTGAACTTGCTGTATATCTTCTTGATGTTAGGAAGGAGATCAACCTGAAAGCCATCTAAAATTCTATCAGCTTTTGGTACCAGGGGATGGGTTTTGTAGATGTGAGACACCGAGTGCCCTAGCAGTTCCTGAATGCAATTCTCCTGGTGAAACGGCACAGGATGAAGCAAACTCCCAAAGAAAAAAATAGAAACAGATCTTACGATTCGAAATCACAGAGCAATGTGAGCCAAGATTACAAACCCTCAGAATGCGTGTTCCAACCACTTCAAAAACCAGCTTGCCATTTACCTCCCAACGGCCAGCGTGAGATGGTGCCTTTGACTCCAGGCTTATCAACTCAGAGACTGACTTTTTAAAAATCTTCTCTAATGGGGCTGGGGATGCAGTATCATCAATAGAGGAATTGCTTGGAGGGAATGATCCCCTGGGTCTGAGTCTCAGCACATCAGAAACCAAGCGTGCTGTCCCATGCTTGTGATCCCAGCCCTCAGGAGGTAGAGGCAGGAGGAGCAGAAGTTCAAAGTCATCCTCAGGTACATGGGTTAGCCTGGGCTATATACAAGACCCTGTCTCAAAAAAAATTCTTCACTAATTAATAAATCAGTTATCTTTGAGCTTGTGAGGCCGACGTCTGAGAGCTGTGGTGAGATGTGGGCTTGGTGCAGCCTCTTTAATCCCTTCCAAGTCACTCCAGTGAAGACCCAGGCACCGGAGGGAGGTTGTGTCAAATGATGGATGGTATGCCATGTCCCGGACCTCAGGTCAAAGGCAGGTCTGCCAAACCAGACAGTGTTTGTGTGACAGTGCTGCTGGCAGTGCCGGCGGATTTAAATAAATTTAAAGTTATTTTAAAGTAGACACTGGTGAAAATTACCGAGGATTTTTTTTTTTCTCAAGATGATGTTCCTATGAATGACCTTAAACTCAGGATCCTCCTGCCTCAGCCTCCTGAGTACTGCTTTTCCAGGCATGCACAGCCATGCCTGGATCCAAGAAACAATAATTAAAAAGAGTGGTAGAAAGGAGTTTCCATCCTGGGTATTAGGTTGAAGCGTTTGGAGTGAGGGGTGCAGCCCAGGAGTGGAGAGCTTGCCTCACAAGGGTTCCAGCCCCAGGGCTGCAGCGTTAAATGTGATGCTTATCTGATTTAAGGATGAAGAACGAGCAAGCTCCAAAAGGAAAATGGAAACAGATCTTAAACTTCTGCAAACCACAGAACAGTGTGAGCAAAGGTTTAAGCTGTCTGATAACCAAAAAGTCACACGATAGGAGAAAGGGTAGAAATTCTGTCCTCTTTGTTCTTTGAAGCTTTGCTGAGTGGTGCTGGGGATTTAAAAAAATGAGTATTTGACAGAGAAGAGCCCTGGGGGCAGATGAAAACAAGCGGTTTCCAAAAGAAAATATTAAAAATGGCCAATCAGCATATGAAAAACCCCCAACTGCCCTAAAAATTTACTCAATAGTGGGAAATAATTTTTCCCTCTAAAATTCTTGAAAAAAATTTAGAACAAGTTCAACTGAATTTTAACCTATTAAAAGATAAACTGATAATATACTTTGGAGATCATTTGACAATGGTTTAAAATTTTTATTTTTAAAATATGTGTAATTTTTTTGTGTGTTTTTTTGAGACAGGGTTTCCCTGTAGCCCCAGCTGGCTTGGAACTTGCTATGTAGATCAGGCTGGCCTTGAACTCACAGAGATTCCCCCTGCCTCTGCCTCCCGAGTACTGAGATTAAAGGTGTGCACCACCAAGCCTAGCTGAAATATGTGTACTCTAAACAGGTATGGTGGTGTAATCCACACACTGAGGCAGGGGGATCAGGAGTTCAAGGGCATCCTTGGCTACATGAAGCCCTGTCTCAAACAAAACAAAATGTATAATTTGATCTACAAATTCTAGTCTCGGACTTTCTCCTAAGAAAGAAACAGAGATGCAGCAAATTTTATTGAGGAAAATATGTATCACAGCATAAAACATACACACACGGAATGAGAGCGAGAGTGAGAGAGGCCAGTATTTAACATTTGAATAACAGTTTAAGAAATCAAAATGGGGGCTGGAGAGATGGCCTAGCAGTTAAGAGCTCCGACTGCTCTTGCAGAGGACCTGGGTTCGATCCCCAGCACCCACATGGCGGCTGAGAACCATCTTTAACTCCAGTCCCAGGGGAATCCGACACCCTCCTTTGACCTCCGTGGCATTGCATGACATGGGTGCACAAACCTACATGCAGACAGTACATTCATACACATAAAAAATAAATAAAATAAAAAAAAAGAAATCAAAATGAGGCAGGCGAACTGAGCAACTTTATTATTATATTTCATTGTATCTGAAAGCAACTGTGCTATTACAATGTGAATCTCTAAATGGGCTCTAGAATTGTCCTACCACTTATATTCACACATTGTAATTACCATACATGGATGGAAGATATGTAGTCATATTCTTAAAAAAAAAAGAATGTAAAGTTACACGTTTATATACCTACATGCAAATTTACTGTTAAAATGTGAATCTCTAAATGTGTTTAGGAATCAACCTAGTTTATTTTCAGAATTTGTAATTTTGACTTATGTGTGGGATGTATATATGCATATTTTGGAATAATATAAAATTAAAAAAATTATTAAAAAAATCAAAATGGACCTATTTAACAGAATATTATGTAGCTGTTAGAAAGCCCTTCAGAATTTAATGGAAGTACTTGATTTTAAAGTGTAGGATATAAAGCTATACAAATTTCAAATTTTGGGACCAATGAGATGGCCCAGAGAGCAATGGGGCTTGCTGCCAAGCCCAATGATCTGAGTTCAATTCCTAGGACCCAAATGGAAGAAAGAGACAACCAACTCCTGCAAATTGTCCTCTGGCCTCCACACTGTGCACGTTGGTACCTGCTCGCCCTTCCAGTATCTCATACCCAAGATAATGCAATGAATATTTAGAACCTTTTTTAAATTTAAAAATTGTATGTGTTTAAAAGCACATGATATTGGGCTGGAGAGATAGCCTAGTGGTTAAGATTGTCTACTGCTCTTGCAGAGGACCCGGGTTTGATCCCCAGCACCCACATGATGGCTGAGAGCTGTCTTTAACTCCAGTTCCAGGGGAATCCAATGCCCTCTTCTGACCTCCGCGGCATTGCACGACATGGGTGCACCAACCTACATGCAGACAGTACCTTCATACAGAGAATAAAAAAAAAAATAAATAAAGCACATGCTGTTACTGCGCATGTATACCTTTAAAGTACTGAACAAACACAAGAAATTTTGGAAGAGTGAATAATAACGAATTGTTAACTTTGAAAAGGAGCCTCATTTCTATTTTTATTATTTATTACTATTTTTTGTGTGTGTGTGTGTGTGACAAGTTCTCAGGTAGTCTGGGTTGGTTCCAAACTTACTATAGAGCCAGAGATGACTTCTGACTCCTCATTCTCCTGGCTGTCCCTCCAGAGTTCTGAGACAACAGCGTGCACCACCACAGCCTGCTTTACACGGTGCTGGGGATGGAGCCCCGGCTTCTTGCCTACCAGGAAAGCACTCCACCAAACGAGCAAACCATTTCTGTTTTTACTTAGTTTCTAGTTTTAAATTTGACTATGACAAGTACTGTTTTTTTAAATAAAGGGGGATGTTGTTAGGAAGTTCTTATATTGCTTGAACGGTACAGTGAATCAGCACACAAACACCTATAAACAACGCAGGAGAAAACAGCAGCATGCTAATTAGGATCTCAGAGCCCGTTGTATTCTTTTTCAGTATCTTGATTTTTCAGTAACAAACAATAGTAGATTTTATATACAAGAGGTTAAAACTACTATTATCAAAGTCCCTACAATGTCGAGGTGACCCTTGTGGTCATTCTTCCACAGCTGAGGTGACCCACAGTTCAGGAAACAAGATAAACTTGTGTTAAAAGATTCCATGAGTAGCCGGGCATGGTGCACGCACGCCTTTAATCCTAGCACTTGGGAGGCAGAGGCAGGCGGATCTTTATGAGTTCAAGGCCAGCCTGGTCTACAGAGTGAGTTCCAGGACAGTTGGGGCTACAGGGAGACCCTGTCTCGAAAAAAAAAAAAAAAAAAAAAAAAAAAAACCATGAGTAACGCTTTGAACAATGAGGCTCAATATTTTTTTCTCCAACCTTGAGACACTGTTTTGGTGAAGCATCTCTAAATCATGAGCAATGCTTCCAACTGTTTGTTTGGAACTGACCCTCTCTCACTTCTGGCGTGAGATTACAGGTGTGCATGAACACGCCCAGTCTGTGTGGTGCTAGGCTCGAACCCAGGGCTTCATGTATGGTAGGCAATCATTCCACTAACCGAACTACAGCTACAAGATCATGTTTCTAGATTCTTAGGCACTCTGTAATGTGTTTCATGAGAGTGGAAGAAAAACACATTGATTGGATAAGTGCTCTTTATGTAGGCAAGAGTGAAACACTAGAAAAAGGTTTGGCAGTTTCTTAGGCAGTGAGCATACAGCTTCCATGTGGTACTGTTATCATCCCACATGAGGGCATTTGCCCAAGAGAAAGGAAAGTGCCTGTCCCCACAAGCTAGTGCAAATCTGTTCCTAATATGGCTGCTCAAGGTAGCCCTAAATTGGAGACCATTAAAATGTGTGTCCATTGGTGAGAAGATGGATAAATGGTGTGCTGGCAGGGGTGTGAAGAGCTCTGTAGGGTAGGGAGAGACTCTCTTTTGGATCTTTGAAAAACCATTTTATTTATTTCACTCTGTGTGAAGAAGACATAAGAATGCATGGCGCCCAATGGAGGTCAGAGGTCAACTTTCAGGAGTCAGTTCTTTCCTTCTACAATATGGGTGGTGGGGAATGAACTCAGGTCTTCAAGTTTGGCAGCAAGCACGCATCTTTATCCACTGAGTTGTCTCTATGACCCTGAGATATTCTCTATCTTAATTTTGGCCAGTACGTGGCTATCTGTATTTGTCAAAATCAGTCCAACTGAGGTGAATTTTATTGCATGTAAACTACAGCTCAATCAGGCTGATTTTGTTTTTTTAAAATAAGTTTATCCCAAGCAAGTCAGTTCCATAATTAAGATGGTGGCCACGGGGCACGAAACACAGCCTTTTGAGTGAGGCATTCTTCACAGGTCTTCCACCCATGAAGTGGGCCCAGGCACTGTCTCCTGACTTCAGATACCTGTGTGTGTGTGTGTGTGTGTGTGTGCGTGTGTGTGTGTGTGCGTGTGTGTGTGTGTGTGTGTGTGTGTGACAGAGAGAGAGAGAGAGAGAGAGAACGCTAATATAATGGGGTCTTCCCATGCCTGCTCAGCTGACCTTCATGTTTAGCTTGTTAGCTTGAGTCTGGCTCCCTATCTGTTGGTCCCCACAGAACGTTTAATGGAAGAAGGCTCGTCACCCTGATCGACCTATCTCCCCTTGGGATGTTTTCTGTTTTGCATCATTATCAACGTTTGGCCTCCCACACACAGTATGGGGCTCTGTGCACAGACATTTCTAGGCCCCAGGATCTCAGGGCACTCGCTGCTTGTGGTATTGGCCCATTTCCCTTCCTGCCTTCCGTGAGCTGTAAATAGCACCCGGAAGGCCCTGTGGAGCCATTTTCTTTAGCTCCAAGGCAGTTGCCATTAGTCTTCCTCAAGGGCTCTCAGGACCAGACTCCTTGTGCTGGAATTGTGTCTGGAAGGAAGTCCACAGGGCTTCTTGATGGTCCAGGAGTCCAAGTCCTTGTATCTGTGACATCCTTCACCCTACCACCACCATGCCCTGTGAAGGATTCTGAGCCTGAGACTTTCTTGGCATCCACCACACAGTTCTGCATCCCCATGTGGAGGGGCACTGATGTATTTCAAGAGGAAAATCTTGGGCAGTATTTTTTTCCCTGTGGACAGAGGCTTGCTGGCTTCCCAGGCCAGGGACAGGGTCTCACCCTCCTGTTGTTCCCCTGAGGTGAGCTGATGTTCAGGGTAAGGAGTTGGAGCTGCTGTGTCAATGAATAAACATTCTGTACCTGTCAGTCATGTGGCCTCTGGGGTGTTGCGGGATGGGAGAGAATGATGCTGTTTTTGACTGCACAGTGATGTCAAGAAAGTCACCTTGCCCACTCCCTGTCACTTCTTGCTGTGTGGCAGGACACTTTGTGAGGTGATGTTAAACACTGCTAATATTTATTCCAGGCCCCGGATGTGGGGCTGTGCTTCTGCCCCTCAAGAACAGGTGGCCCTTTTTACAACTCGAAAGGACTTTTTTCTGTGGGCACCCCAGCTCCCGAGAGCAAGCGGAGACCAGCCTGGATGTGCGGAGGCCATGGCAGCCACCAACCCACGTGTCAGAGAGACTCCCGGGGCTCCTGAGAGCAAGCGGAGACCAGCCTGGATGTGCGGAGGCCATGGCAGCCACCAACCCACGTGTCAGAGAGGCTCCCGGGGCTCCTGAGAGACACCGGAGGTGCAGTCGGCCCTCCCGAGGTCTTTGGCTTGGCGGGATGCCTCCAAGGTCCTTGCAAAGGCCCTGGAAGCTTGCAGGGGATGCAGCTACAGATGTACATCTCAAAGGGGTTCCTGTGGCCTTGACCCTCCCCATGATGGACCATCCCTTGAACTGTGAGCTAATCCAATCCTTCCTCCCCCTGCCCTTAAATTCTTTTATCACAGCAACAGGAAGAGAAACTAAGACACCCTGTCTCAAAAACCTTAAAAAAAAAGGACTGAAAAGACAGGAATAGTTCAAGGAGACAGGGGATGGAGAGGATGTGCTAATGGGTGGGGGTGGAGATCAAAGTTCTGTCCCACTAAATTGATTTAAAGGAATGATGTAAGCTTTCTTTTCAAATTTCAGTCCTGGAAATATGACATTGGACGTGAGCTATGAGTCACATCCTGCCTGCTTCAGCAGACCTCTGATGAGCCATTGTGGGAACAGCTTCACAAAGTGTGGGGGCTGCACGGCCTGGCCTTGGCGGGTCACTCCCCATGGGGCACAGACCCGGACCACCACAGATGAAAAAAGGGACTATTTCATGGCACAGCCACAAGTACCAAATTCATTTTTTAGTGCCCATCGGTAGATTTGATTGGAACACATTCATATTTTTTACTGTATGGACCACCAGATTTTATGGTGCAACAGCAGAACTGAGTAGTTGTACCAATGCCTTGGTGACCTAAGTAAGCCCTAAAATATTTGTTCTTTGGCTATTTTAGGAAACCTTTAACCTCTGCTCCTGACAAATGGCTAAATCTGGAAAAATAAATTTAGAAAGGATCCTCTTTAGACAAAATGATCTCTGCGTTATGTTTCAGTTCTAAAAACTGAGAATGTAATTCACACCCAGATATGAATGACTGATCCCCCCAAGTGTAGCTATCTTTAAAAATGATCCCCGAAGGCTGAGGAGATGGCTTAATAGATAAAAATGTCTTCCGCCAGGACTAACTACCTAAGTTTATCATGAGGCCCCACATGGCGGGAGGAAGGACAACCTCATGAGTTGTCCTCTGACCTCTACACACATGTTGTGACATGCTTGAATGAACACATGCAATAAATTAATTTAAAATAATAAAAATATTAAAATGACCTCCAAGGGGACAACCCCTTTAATATAAATGGGTCAAGTGCTAACATCAGTTCAGTCCCAGCGTGGTTGCTGTGAACATTTAAGTGGATTACTTGGTTTCTGTGTCTGTGTAAAGCCGACTGTCCAGCTACAAACCCACCAGGGTCCAGAGAGGCCCATCGTGGCCCACTCTACGAGTTACAAACTTCTGGACCCATGGAAGCCTCAAAGCAGGCCTGGCACAGTGCAAGCCAGAAGGGTGTTGCACTCATGTCAGCCCCACCTGGGTGTAAGGTTTGGGGACTGTGGTGACATGTATGTTTTCAGTCACTCGATGGCCAGCCTGAGCCAAAAATGTAAAAATAAACATAATAGAAATTGGAGAAAGAGCTGGGATGTAGCTTGGTAGTAAATCACTTGCCTAGCATTGTGGGAGGCCGTGGGTTCACCCTTAAGATAACAGCACATCTATAAATCAGATTCAACTGGGCTGCCCATTGAGGCCTCGAAGAAGGAAAAGCTTGTAATGTAGACTTGGATCTCAGCTGTTGGCCTGAGACTCTCTCAGCATCAGCACCTCATCTCTAAAGCTGGAGAGGGGCCTGGACTTTGCCCTAGCACTCTTCCAGTGGGAGGACAGCCTGGGTGGACAGGTGCCCTGGGTTCCACTCCACTCCTCTCCTCTCCGGGTTCTTGCCGGAGGTTTCTGATGGTGCTGCGGTGAAGCTGGGTCTCACAGATCTGAGGTCTTGCAGGAGCGACAGCTGGACCGTCTGGGGTATGTGCCAGCGGGCACCCTCCCTTTGCCCTGATAAACACTGCCAGAGGTCTCTTTGTAACTCCCCACCCCCCAAGGAAGCCTCTCAGACTGGAGGCGCCTTGCACCCACAGATCCAGACCCTGGGGAGGGGGCAGCTGCAGAGATGGTGACGATAAACTTGTCACACAACAAGTAAGGCTGCCTTCCAGTTTTCATGTGGGTGCTTTCCTCATAGAGGAAAACCGGATGGTGTTGAATGGAAGTAGTACGGGGTTTATTGTCTTGACCCAAGCTTAGTGCTCTAGGGGCCACAGGGCTCACAGCAATGACAGAGAGGGACTCCTCTGGGTCAAATCCTCTAAGGGCTAATAACAATGGCTGCAAAAGTGTTGTCAGGGTTAAATGAGGTGATGGAGAAGTGAGGGAAGAGAAGAAAGAGGAGCCCTTGAACGTGAGCAGAATACATATTTGCACCTTGAGTGAAAAGAGGAATGTCGGAGGAGCTGGTAACTTCCGCTCTGTGCGAGATAGCACAAAAATAACTTCTCAGCTGGGTGTGGTGGTGCAGGGCTCTCATCTCAGCAGTGGGAGGCTGAGGCAAGGGGGCTTAGGGGTAGCCTTGGCTACTGAGTGAGATTCTGCCCACCTCCCTGTCAAAAAACCTGTAATTTCTCTCTTTGAGATGGACCCCTCTGATTCATACACCAGTTCTAATTACATTTCATCATTCCATCTTAATTAAAAAGTGATGCACTTGGGACCTTTGTGTTCAGAGGTCACTTGTGTCTTAAGTGGGGCCTGAGTGCCTACAGCCTGAGACATGCTAACCGTAGGTGGACATCCCAGGGTGCTGTCCGGGAAGTTCTGGGAAGGAGGCAGGCAGGTGGGGGGCATAGGGTGAGGCTGGACCCTTCCTGGTTTGAAACTGGGACAAAAATGAAGGATGGTCGAAACACCAGTTTACAACTTTTGAAAAACCTTTGTGGGACACAGATGTTCAGGTTGAAGTGTAACCTATTTATAGAAACACACGTCAAAGGAAGAAACGAGGCTGCTTCTCAAACAAAGAAAATTAACCCGCGACCTTCCGAGGCTGCGCACAGTATAGTCCGTGCCTGGGTGGTAACATGGGCCTGACGATGCCCAGTGGACCCCACTTGAGACCAGTCTGGGCTCTGTATCCCATCCCTTTCTCTGCAGTGGAAAAGACATACTGTGGGTGACAGGTGACACGGGATCTCATCCACTCGAGATCTTGAGACGTCGGGGCTGACAGCAAGGGTTTTTCCCATAGAGCGAGCTGGTTTCTGCCTCGCGTTTAGTCGGTGAGGCCATGAGCCCCGCCACCTCTGGCTGGAATGGGTCATTTTGTGTTTTCATTTTGTTAGAACAATGCTTCATAAGGGATGGAGAAACTGGGCCAGCCAGCTAGGAAGTGGGGTGGCAGGCTGGTGCTGTTGCCCTTTCATCTGCAGATGTGGGTGACTGAGGTGCAGAAGGGTTGTTTGGGGTGACTGAGGCTCCACCAAGGAGCTGCCATTCTGCCTGCCTCTCCTTCCCACCTTGGGATGGGGGACTCTTGTAGGACCCCAAGATGGTGTGTTTAGTGTTCCATAAATATCTCTTGGTCCTGGGAGCAACTGGGGCATCAGCACCCCACCTCACCCAGATTTCCATCTCAAGATAAGCAGAAAAACTGACCCATCATAGAGATTCATAAAATACTGTGTTATTCTGTAGGTCATTCTGGTGTTATTCTGTAAGACATACAGGGAATGGAGAGAAGAAATACTCAAACGGGCAAACTCAGGTTTTGCACATGAAGAGTCTATCTTTTTCTTCTTTTTATTTTTATTTTATGTATATGAGTGTTATGCCTACATGTTTGTAAGTATCATGCAGTGCCTGAGGAGGACAGGGGAGGGGGCCAGATTCCCTGGAACTGGAGTTATGGATAGTTTTTAGCTGCCATGTGGGTGCTGGGAATCGAATCCAGGTCCTCAGCAAAAGTAGCCAGTGCTCTTAACCACTGAGCCATCTCTCCAGCCCCTTTTTAATTCTTTTAAAAGAACTTCTTTAATGTTTTTGTTTTTATTTTATGTGTATGAGTATATTGTCTTCATGCACGTAAGTGCACCTGTGTTGTACAGTCCCAAGAAGCCAGAAAAGGGCATTGGATCCCCCGGAATTTGGAGGTGCTGATGGTTGTTAACTACCACATGGGTTCTGGGAACTGCACCCAGGTCCTCTGCAAGAGGAACAGTGCTCTTAACCACTGAGTCATCTCTTCAGCCCCTCTTTCTTCATTTGAGACCACGTCTCACTATATAGCCCAGGCTGGCCTCCAATCCATCATCTTCCTGCCTCGATTTCCTGAGTGCTGGGATTATAGGTATGCACTGCCATGCTCAGCAAGAAGTTACAATCTCCATGAAGAAAATAAAAATATAAGACTGGCTGGAGAGATGGCTCTGTGGTTAAGAGTACTGGCTGTTTTTGCAGAAGACCTGGGTTCAAATCCCAGCACCCACATAGAGGCAAACAACCATCCACAACTCCAATCCCAGGGGATCCCACAACTCCAATCCCAGGGGATCCCACAACACTATCTTCTGTCCTCTGTGGGCATTTCATGACACAGGTGCACTTGCATACATGCATGCAATATGTACATACACACAAAATGAAAAAAGAGAAATATGACACAGAATGATACATGGACTGGAACAGTTGTCTTGGATGAGCTGTAGGAAGAAAAGACTAGAATGATCTGTGTTGTGCTAAATTAATCATAGGACCACAGAAGACAGTCAAGGACAGTCTTCATGGAGACATAAAGAAGTGTTCATGGATCTGTGATCACACACACACACACACACACACACTTTTTTCTCTGTTAGTTGACATAGCTTAGAAACAACTCCATCCCAGGAGCCATCCTACCTCCAGCACCCAGACTTTGCTTTCTACTATTCTCCATCAAAAAGAAGCACTGTTCCCTGGAAAGATGGTTAATTCCAAGGCTGGGATATATATATATATATAATAATTATATATCAATATATATTATATATTGGTGTGTTGTAGTAAAATACATAGTACATAAAACCTGAGTCATCAGTGTTGTTTGTTTTGGTTTGGTTTTGCTTTGTGTTTTTGATAGCATTTCAGCCACTGTAGTCCTACTGGCTAAGACACCATTATGTAAGCCCGGCTGCCCCAGACTCCCTGGGCGCTGTGGCATCCTGTCACGCATGTAACAGTGTGGCTCTAAATTCGCGCCTTAAAGATGGCGCCGACTTCCTGAGATGGCTAGAGAACAACAACTAGCCACCTTTTCCGCATATAGCCACCTCTTCCGCACTAGGGCAAAACTGCGCATGACTACTGCTCTCTAAATTCGCGCCTTTAACATGCAAATGAGGCATCAAGTCAGCGCACCTATCCAGCGCATGCACGAACCCTCTGGACTGCTATATAAGCAGTGCCTCTTCCCCATTTCGGGGTCCTTCTCCTAAAAGAGCTGTACACAATAAAGTTTGCTGCAGAAGAATCCTGTTGTCCGCGTGAAGTTCTTGCCGGCGAGACTGCTGCGCGCGACAGTGATCTTCTCGCCTCTGCCTCCCAAGTGCTGGTATTAATTACATCAGCACCAAACATGGCCAAAATTTAGTATCTTAAGACATTAATTTTTTTTTTTTTGGTCTTTTTGAGACAGGGTCTCCCTTTAGTCCCAGCTAGCCTGGAGCTCGCTATGTAGATCAGGCTGGGCTTGAATTCACAGTGATCCGTCTGCCTCTGCCTTCCGAGTGCTAGGATTAAAGGCATGTGCCACTATGCCTGGCTCTAATTTTTTACATTTTATTTATTTATTTATTTATTTATTTATTTATTTATTTATTTATTATCAGTCTTTTCAAGACAGAGTCTCCCTGTAGCCCCAGCTGTCCTGGAACTCACTCTGTAGACCAGGCTGGCTTTGAACTCACAAAGATCCACCTGCCTCTACCTCCCAGGTGCTAGGATTAAAGGCGTGCGCCACCATGCCCGGCTTACATTTATTTTTTTACTTTGCGTGTGCATGCTGAAGGCAGGCAGGCATTCACATGGAGGTTCGAGGAGAGAGAGTAGGAGTTGATTCTCTCCTTTCACCAAGTGGGTTCTGGGGGTTGAATTCAGGTGGTCAAGCTTGACCACAAGTGCCTTCACCCACTCAGCCACCTCGCCTGCCTGATCTTACTGTTTTTAACTGCATGGTTCAATGCTATTAAATTTACTTGCAATTGTGTACAATCATTACCACCATCCATCTCCATAAATGAGGATGGGATGATACCCTCTAACCAGTGTCTCCATAAATGATGGGATGATACCCTCTAACCAGTGTCTCCCCACACCCCCTCCGGAGCCGCCTCCAGCTGCCAGCCCCCGCACCTTCCCCTCCACCTTCTGTCTGTTCTGGTTCCCTTGAGACCCCCATAAGGCGCCCGTGTTTCCCTGGCTGGGCCATTTCTCTCACATGAGGCCCTCCAGGCTCACACACATTGTAGCACATGTTCAAAACAAGGAGCATTTTGTGGGGCCTGAACCTCGAGTGCCCAAAAATCCTGCAGAGCAGAAAACTGTCAGAGAAGCCACTGGAAAATATTCTGTGTGTTCAAGCAGAAGCTCTGCCTCCCGGAAGCAGAATGGAATCCCCGCTGCGAGCTGCACACAGAGAGTTCCAGGGGGACAGAGTAGGCCGGTGCACCTTCACAGCTGACCGGCGGCCTCAGGCAGGCGGCCGAGGTCCACACGTGCAGCCGTGAGTCGCCACTCTGCACGCTCTGGTGACGGGGTGGGTTGAAGGTGTCAGTCATCTCTTGGTCTTGATGGGATTGGACGCAGAGGTCAAACCAGTCGTTGCTGGCTGTGAATTTCCACCCCTACCTCAGGTCTCAAGTGCTGGGATTACAGGTGAATGCCACCATTCCTGGCCGGTATGAAGTGTGGTAAGTCTACCTTGCTATGGGGGCTGGAGAGATGGCTCAGTGGTTAAGAGCACTGGCTGCTCTTGCAGAGGACTGGAGTTCAATTCCCAGCACCCACATGGCAGCTAACAACTGTCTGTAACTCCAGTTCCAAGGGAATCTGACGCCCTCTTCTGACCTCCATGGGCATTGCATGACACAGGGCAATGCACTCATACACACAAAAATAAAAATAATAAAGGCCAGGTGTGGTGGTGCATGGCACCAGAGGCAGGCAGATCTCTTCGAGTTCAAGGCCAGCCTGGTCTATATAGCAAGTTCCTGGCCAGCTGGGGCTATAAGGAGACCCTATCTCAAAAAAAGAAAAAAAGACAAAATAATAAATAAAAAATTTACCTTGCTAGTAACAGGAAAGTGAACCCACAGTATGGGGTGGTTTATGTACCATCTATGAAAGTCTAAAATAATCCTGAAAAGGAAATATGCCCCAGGCAGATGGAGCGAAAGCTGCACTGACTGGCAGAAGGGGCAGAGCCCATGCCAGCACCAGCAGGAGACAGGAGTTGGGGCCGTCTCAAAACGCAGGGTGTGAGGGGGAAGAGAAGGGGCTGGTGCTGGCCCTCGTCTTCCGCTCTGATGACTTATTTCTCTTCCCAGCTCTGAACTGCTCCTGTTCTGTGTCTGTTCCTGGGACTAACAGGAGTCCTAGTGGATGGACTCACTCCTGTGAGTCCTGGGACTCCTGCGACTCCAGGAGTACAGGATTCAGAGAAGCCAGCTCCTTCTAAGACAAAGTGTCACCTCAGTGCCACGAGGTGAGCTTCCCTCGGACACACCCCCTGCCCTCCTGGTACCAGGACTCCACAAGGACTAGGCTCTAAGAACTCCTGTTCAACATAACTGACACGATTGTGCACAACTCACAGTCCTAAGCCATCTTTAAAAAAATAAAGCTTCTAAGTGAAGTAAGACAATCCCAGAAAAACAAGCGGGAATGGTCTCCCTTATTTGTGGATGCTAACACCAAATCCCCACATGAAAGGCGAGCTGGACATTATTGTTATATTTCTGTCTCTCTGAAAGCAACTATGTAGTTATAATGTAAATCTCTCAATGGGCTCTAGAATCGACCCACCACTTACTTTCAGACTCTGTAATTACTGTATATGAGTAGAAAGTATGTATGCATATTTTAGAGTAATATAAAATTAAAGGAGGAAAGTGTGAATTCCTAAACATTAAAAATAAAGACTGAGGGGCTGGAGAGATAGCCTAGTGGTTAAGAGCACTGACTGCTCTTGCAGAGGACCCGGGTTCGATCTCCAGCACCCACATGGCGGCTAAGAGCCATCTGTAACTCCAATTCCAGAAGAACTCCAGTTCCAGGGGAATCCGACATCCTCTTCTGACCTCCCTCAGCATTGCACAACACGGGTGCACAAACCTACATGCAGACAGTACATTCATACACATACAAAAAAAAAAAAAAAAAAGACAGAGAAAGACGCATGACAGTTAAAGCAGAGTGCATGATCTGGAGTGGGGGGAAGGGAAAAGGGAGTCTAAACTGAACTGACAAATGATGTCTGAAATACACAAAACATCAATAAAAGCATAAAAAAAATAAAGCTTACATAGGTGAAAACCTAAAAGTGTTTTTAGAATGTGTTTTAAAATTTTTTTGATATAAATTTTATTTTCATAATTTTTATCTACAGAACATAACTGCTTTCTTTAGAACAAGAAAATTTACAAATGACAGGTATTGCTTCTTTTGTCAAAAAATTCTTCATAGCCGGGCATGGTGGCACACGCATTTAATCCCAGCACTTGGGAGGTAGAGATGGGTGGATCTCTGTGAGTTCAAGGCCAGCCTGGTCTACAGAGCGAGCTCCAGGACAGCTGGTACTAAAAGGGAGACCCTGCCTCAAAAATACCAAAAAAAAAGAAAAAAAAAAAGAAAAAAGGAAAAAACTAAAAAATTCTTCAAAGAAGGCAGTATACACGGTCACTTGCATTTAAAATAAAATGGTGGAACCTGCCTGGAAATACTGTGCAGCAGTGGCAGCCATATGCCTGTATATCCCAAATCTAATTGGCTAGTAGCTCTCTCCTTGGAGGAATAATTCACGGCTGATGCCACAAGCTTACATCCTCTAGTGGTTAGGAGATGTTATAAGCCACAGTAAGACCTTGTCATCTTTCACAGAAAAAATATAATTCATGGATTAGCATACCATCCAAACATCTGTGTCTATACCAAAGTAACCTACCATAATAATTAGTACTGTTTAAATACCTATATATCTAATTGCTTGTGCTTCATTAGTAGGATTGAGAGGTTATTCCTGGACAAACTGTCAGCCCATGAAAGGAAACAGCCAGAACTGATCAGAGTCCAAAACGACATCTCCAGAGAAAGCAGACTTTTGCTTCTCGTCCACCAGTACCCCTTTTCTAAGCCTAGGGAAAAATCTGCGGAAGAGGGGGCGTGGTAGAATGTAATGGCTGCGATTGGGGTGAATGGTGAAACTACAGCAACATAGTCTGGACACTTACTTGATCAACATGATTGTACATAAAAGCCCCACCAGCTGGATGTGGGAGACATGGGCTGTGTGGGTTTGGGCATAGCTGCTTGCAAATTGGTTCTACTTGAAGGATACTTGTACTCGTAACTTATTACTTATTGTTAAAAAATAAAAATAAAAAAATTGGGAAAAAATAAAACGGCGGGAAATAGTACATATTAATATTTTCACCTGTGCCTTATTCATTTACAAACAGACTTTTAAATCATGATATTGGCTACTTGCTAAAATGTAAGTGTTCAGGAAGAATAGTAAAGAAAGGTAAAGACTTTCTTTAATCACATCTCCTTTAAGGTTTATAAAACAAATTGTATGCAATATCTTTTTTATATCAGCATGGATCTTCTACCTTATAAGCTAAGAACAATGATTAAGTTTCCTTTTTTCCCAACACTTGTTTTATGGATATAATAAGACAATTTGTTGACTGACTTGATTCTCTATAAAACAAATACCCCTCCATTCTTTATATAATAAATTACATCTTCCATAAAATGGATTTATTATACATAAGCAAGACAGGAGTTAAAAATAAATATTATAATGAGGATAAATAGTTGTTTAGTCGTGGTAATCTAATACCCTAACCTTAAGAAGAAAACCTTTTCAGAACATGAAATTTTTAAAATTTACAAAAACAGCATTGCAATAGCAATGTGATTTACCACCACGATTTTGTGACAATTACATGAAACAGATGTCTACTTTATTGATCTTTGGACTGACCAAAAAAATTCATTTGGTTTGTAAAAATGTATCTTCATTTTTTATTAAAAATATACATTGTTTTAAGCAGAAAATTTTTTTATTATTTTTATTTTATGTGTATGAGTGTATTGCCTGCATGTATGTAAGTGCACATGTGTCATGCAATGTCTCAGATTCCCTGGAACTAGAATTATGAACAGTTTTTAGATGCCATGTGGGTTCTGGGAGTTGAACCTAGGTCTTTTAGAAGAGCAACTAGTGCTCTTAGCCCTGAGCTATCTCTCCAGCCCACAGGACAGGACTCATAAGCAGTGAAAAGCAGGCATGGTGGTGCACATCTTTAATCCAAGCACTTGGGAGGCAAAGGCAGGCAGATCTCTGTCTACATAGCAAGTTCCAGCCCAGCTGGGACTAAAGGGAGATCCTGTCTCAAAAAGACCAAAAAAAACCCCAAACAAACAAAAACAAAAACCAAAAAACAATGCCCTCTTTGCTTGTTGGTTTTTTTTNGCCTGCAACTCTAGCTCCGGGGATCTGCCATCCTTGTTCAGCTTCCTTGGGCACCCATGTACAAGTGTGCTTACACACACAGACAGAACCATCTACATATACATTTTATTATTTTTTTATTATTATTATTTTTTTTTTGGTCTTTTCGAGACAGGGTCTCCCTGTAGTCCCAGCTGTCCTGGAACTCACTCTGTAGACCAGGCTGACTTTGAACTCACAAAGGTCCGCCTGCCTCTGCCTCCCAAGTGCTAGGATTGAAGGTGTGCGCCACCACGCCCGGCTGTTGCTTTCTGGTTTTTCAGACAGGGTCTCTCATTACCAGGATGACCTTGAACTCACAGTGCCATGGAGGATGACCTTGAACTCACAGTGCCATGGAGGTTGACCTTGAACTCACAGTGCCATGGAGGATGACCTTGAACTCACAGTGCCATGGAGGATGACCTTGAACTCCTGATACTCCTGGCTCCCCCTCCTGAGTGTAGGGTTGACACTTCAGGCCTTAGAGACATCCCATGCTGCATCCCAGTCTTTCCCATGCTGCAGCAGGTGGGTATGAGGTGAGCCAGAGGTGTCAGATCTGCTAGAGCTGGAATTACAGCTGTCCACACATGTGCCTGTGGATATGTTTATATGTGTGTACTTGTGTGTGAGCATGTGTGAGCATGTACATGCATGTGTTTTAGCACATGCATATACAGTATGCATGTGTGTGCATCTTCACCTCGTCTCTCACCCCGGCCCATCTCCACATGTGACTAAGGACAGCAGGTCTTCAGCCCAGACAGCAACAGACAAATGCGTCTAGCGAGGGGCAGTGCCCTTGGGTTTAGCAGGGCTGACACTGCATCCAAAGTGCTTTTCCGGGGGCTGGAGAGATGGTCTAGCAGTTAAGAGCGCTGACCACTGTTGCTGAGGACCTGGGTTCAATCCCCAGCACCCACATGAAGGCCGAGAACCGTCCGAAACTCCAATTCCAGGAGATCTCCAGTTCCAGGGGAATCCGAGACCCTCTTCTGACCTCCGCGGCATTACACGACATGGGTGCACAAACTTGCATGCAGACAGTACATACATACACATACAGAAATAAATAAAATTAATAAAAAAAGTGCTTTTCCTTAAATTTTAATGTAATTTCAGACACAGGGAAGATTGCAAGCAGCAAAGGATAGCTTGACACAGCTTTCCCCAAACCCATTGTCCTGTCACAAAGATACACATATGTACATTCATAAACACACATGGGTATGCACACATACACCTGCAAGTATATACATATAAAAATACATATAAGCAAATTTGTAGGCACACATGTATATACACACATGTACACAGGCACATACACCTAAGCCCACAAACACATGCACATGAATTCATGCACATCTATAAATACACTCATGTGCTAAAACACATGCACACCCATGCAAAACACACAAGTGCACATATATAAACACATACACATATGCACATGTGTGTGGCTGTAGCTCCAGCTCTAGGAGGTCTGACCCCGCTGGCTGCCTCAGCCACTGGAACTACCCACAGACAGTTATCCCACATAATTTAAAATAATAAAATCTTAAACACAAAAACACACATTCGTTCATGCACACATATGCATATGTACACACATATATTCATGTACACATAGAAACACATACACACCTGTAAACAAACCCATACATGATAAGCTTTTTGCTGAGGACCTTAATAATACATTACCCTCTCCCCCTGAGACCCTCAGTCCTGTGTGGTGACTCTTCTGAGCAAAATTACTTCCTTACAGACTCCAGCACACTGTCCGGTAACTAAGACTCAGCTGTGTGCAACCCATCATCTGAGCTGTGTGCATCCCATCATCTGAGCCGTGTGCATCCCATTATCTGAGCTGTGTGCATCCCATCATCTGAGCCGTGTGCATCCCATCATCTGAGCCGTGTGCATCCCATCATGTGAGCCGTGTGCATCCCGTCATGTGAGCCGTGTGCATCCCGTCATCTGAGCCGTGTGCATCCCATCATCTGAGCCGTGTGCATCCCATCATCTGAGCCGTGTGCATCCCGTCATCTGAGCCGTGTGCATCCCGTCATCTGAGCCGTGTGCATCCCGTCATCTGAGCCGTGTGCATCCCGTCATCTGAGCCGCGTGCATCCCGTCATCTGAGCCGTGTGCATCCCGTCATCTGAGCCGTGTGCATCCCGTCATCTGAGCCGTGTGCATCCCGTCATCTGAGCCGTGTGCATCCCGTCATCTGAGCCGTGTGCATCCCGTCATCTGAGCCGTGTGCATCCCGTCATCTGAGCCGTGTGCATCCCGTCATCTGAGCCGTGTGCATCCCGTCATCTGAGCCGTGTGCATCCCGTCATCTGAGCCGTGTGCATCCCGTCATCTGAGCCGTGTGCATCCCGTCATCTGAGCCGTGTGCATCCCGTCATCTGAGCCGTGTGCATCCCGTCATCTGAGCCGTGTGCATCCCGTCATCTGAGCCGTGTGCATCCCGTCATCTGAGCCGTGTGCATCCCGTCATCTGAGCCGTGTGCATCCCATCATCTGAGCCGTGTGCATCCCATCATCTGAGCCGTGTGCATCCCGTCATCTGAGCCGTGTGCATCCCGTCATCTGAGCCGTGTGCATCCCGTCATCTGAGCCGTGTGCATCCCGTCATCTGAGCCGCGTGCATCCCGTCATCTGAGCAGCGTGCATCCCGTCATCTGAGCCGTGTGCATCCCGTCATCTGAGCCGTGTGCATCCCGTCATCTGAGCCGCGTGCATCCCGTCATCTGAGCTGCGTGCATCCCGTCATCTGAGCAGCGTGCATCCCGTCATCTGAGCCGTGTGCATCCCGTCATCTGAGCCGTGTGCATCCCATCATCTGAGCCGTGTGCATCCAGTCATCTGAGCCGTGTGCATCCCGTCATCTGAGCAGTGTGGATCCCGTCATCTGAGCCGCGTGCATCCCGTCATCTGAGCAGTGTGGATCCCGTCATCTGAGCCGCGTGCATCCCATCATGTGAGCCGTGTGCATCCCGTCATCTGAGCCATGTGAATCCCATCATCTGAGCTGTGTGCATCCTATCATGTGAGCCGTGTGCGTCCCGTCATCTGAGCCATGTGCATCCCATCATCTGAGCCTCCACAGTACCCTCCAAGCAGAAAAACTCCAGCCCCACAACCCAGCCTCTTCAGCTCCTTTGACAGAGGCACCAGAAGCACCTAGCAGATACTTCCTGAAATGTTAAGAGTCCTTTGAAAATAAATTTTCTTTTTATTTCAAAATGAGACAATTTAAAGAAAATCTAGTAAGGGGCCTAGAACAACAAGCTATCCTCAGATAAAACCTTGGAACCATGTCCTCACTCCATCTGCCCTGTTGTTCCTGTTCTTGAGTCCTCACTCCTAACTGTGTCCTCATCCCGACTGTATCCTCATCCCGACTGTATCCTCATCCTGTCTGTGTCCTCATCCTGACTGTATCCTCATCCTGTCTGTGTCCTCATCCTGACTGTATCCTCATCCTGTCTGTGTCCTCATCCCGACTGTGTCCTCATCCTGACTGTGTCCTCATCCTGACTGTGTCGTCATCCTGTCTGTGTCCTCATCCTGACTGTGTCCTCATCCCGACTGTGTCCCCATACCGACTGTGTCCTCATCCTGTCTGTGTCCTCATCCGGACTGTGTCCCCATCCCGACTATGTCCCCATCCGGACTGTGCCCTCATCCCGACTGTGTCCTCATCGCGACTGTGTCCCCATCCCGACTGTGTCCTCATCCCGACTATGGCCCCATCCCGATTGTGTCCCCATCCCAACTGTGGGTGTCCTTATCCCGACTATGTCCTCATCCCGACTGTGTCCTCATCCCGACTGTATCCCCATCCCGACTGTGTCCCCATCCCGACTGTATCCTCATCCGGACTGTGTCCTCATCCTGTCTGTGTCCTCATCCTGTCTCCTCATCCTGACTGTGTCCTCATCCCGACTGTGTCCCCATCACGACTGTGTCCCCATCCCAACTGTGTCCCCATCCCAACTGTGTCCCCATCCCGACTGTGTCCCCGTCCCGACTGTGTCCCCGTCCCGACTGTATCCCTGTCCCGACTCTGTCCAAGTCCCGACCGTGTCCCTGTCCCCACCGTGTCCCCGTCCCGACTGTGTCCACGTCCCGACCGTGTGGCGACCGTGTCCCCATCCCGACCATGTCCCCATCCCGACTGTGTCCGCATCCCGACCGTGTCCCCATCCCGACTGTGTCCTCATCCCGACTGTGTCCCTATCCCGACTGTGTCCCCATTCTGACTGTGTACTCATCCCGACTGTGTCCTCATCCCGACTGTGTCCTCATCCTGTCTGTGTCCTCATCCTGTCTGTGTCCTCATCCTGACTGTGTGCCCATCCTGACTGTGTCCTCATCCTGTCTGTGTCCTCATCCTGTCTGTGTCCTCATCCTGACTGTGTGCTCATCCTGACTGTGTCCTCATCCTGTCTGTGTCCTCATCCTGTCTGTGTCCTCATCCCGACTGTGTCCTCATCCTGTCTGTGTCCTCGTCCCGACTGTGTCCTCATCCTGTCTGTGTCCTCGTCCTGTCTGTGTCCTCATCCTGTCTCCTCATCCCGACTGTGTCCTCATCCCGACTGTGTCCTCAACCTGTCTGTGTTCTGATCCCGACTGTGTCCTCATCCTGTCTGTGTCCTCGTCCTGTCTGTGTCCTCATCCTGTGTCCTCATCCTGTCTCCTCATCCTGACTGTGTGCTCATCCTGTCTGTGTCCTCATCCCGACTGTGTCTTCATCCCGACTGTGTCCTCATCCTGTCTCCTCGTCCTGCCTGTGTCCTCATCCCGTCTGTGTCCTCATCCCGACTATGTCCTCATCCCGACTGTGTCCTCATCCTGACTGTGTCCTCATCCTGTCTGTGTCCTCATCCTGTCTGTGTCCTCATCCTGACTGTGTCCTCATCCTGTCTGTGTCCTCATCCTGTCTGTGTCCTCATCCTGACTGTGTCCTCATCCTGTCTGTGTCCTCATCCTGACTGTGTCCTCATCCTGACTGTGTCCTCATCCTGTCTGTGTCCTCATCCTGTCTGTGTCCTCATCCTGACTGTGTCCTCATCCTGTCTGTTTCCTCGTCCTGTCTGTGTCCTCATCCTGTCTGTGTCCTCATCCTGTCTCCTCATCCTGACTGTGTCCTCATCCTGTCTGTGTCCTCATCCTGACTGTGTCCTCATCCTGACTGTGTCCTCATCCTGTCTGTGTCCTCATCCTGTCTGTGTCCTCATCCTGACTGTGTCCTCATCCTGTCTGTGTCCTCATCCCGACTGTGTCCTCATCCTGTCTGTGTCCTCATCCTGACTGTGTCCTCATCCTGACTGTGTCTTCATCCTGTCTGTGTCCTCATCCTGTCTGTTTCCTCATCCTGTCTGTGTCCTCATCCTGTCTCCTTATCCTGACTGTGTCCTCATCCTGTCTGTGTCCTCCTCCCGACTGTGTCTTCATCCCGACTGTGTCCTCATCCTGACTGTGTCCTCATCCTGACTGTGTCCTCATCCTGTCTGTGTCCTCATCCTGTCTGTGTCCTCATCCTGACTGTGTCCTCATCCTGACTGTGTCTTCATCCTGTCTGTGTCCTCGTCCTGTCTGTTTCCTCATCCTGTCTGTGTCCTCATCCTGTCTCCTTATCCTGACTGTGTCCTCATCCTGTCTGTGTCCTCCTCCCGACTGTGTCTTCATCCCGACTGTGTCCTCATCCTGACTGTGTCCTCATCCTGACTGTGTCCTCATCCTGTCTGTGTCCTCGTCCTGTCTGTGTCCTCATCCTGACTGTGTCCTCATCCTGTCTGTGTCCTCATCCTGTCTGTGTCCTCATCCTGACTGTGTCCTCATCCTGACTGTGTCTTCATCCTGTCTGTGTCCTCGTCCTGTCTGTTTCCTCATCCTGTCTGTGTCCTCATCCTGTCTCCTTATCCTGACTGTGTCCTCATCCTGTCTGTGTCCTCCTCCCGACTGTGTCTTCATCCCGACTGTGTCCTCATCCTGACTGTGTCCTCATCCTGACTGTGTCCTCATTCTCTCTGTATCCTCATCCTGACTGTGTCCTCATCCTGACTGTGTCCTCATCCTGTCTGTGTCCTCGTCCTGTCTGTGTCCTCATCCTGACTGTGTCCTCATCCTGTCTGTGTCCTCATCCTGTCTGTGTCCTCATCCTGACTGTGTCCTCATCCTGTCTGTGTCCTCATCCTGACTGTGTCCTCATCCTGACTGTGTCCTCATCCTGTCTGTGTCCTCATCCTGTCTGTGTCCTCATCCTGACTGTGTCCTCATCCTGTCTGTGTCCTCATCCTGACTGTGTCCTCATCCTGACTGTGTCCTCATCCTGTCTGTGTCCTCGTCCTGTCTGTGTCCTCATCCTGACTGTGTCCTCATCCTGTCTGTGTCCTCATCCTGTCTGTGTCCTCATCCTGACTGTGTCCTCATCCTGTCTGTGTCCTCATCCTGACTGTGTCCTCATCCTGACTGTGTCCTCATCCTGTCTGTGTCCTCGTCCTGTCTGTGTCCTCATCCTGACTGTGTCCTCATCCTGTCTGTGTCCTCATCCTGTCTGTGTCCTCATCCTGACTGTGTCCTCATCCTGTCTGTGTCCTCATCCTGACTGTGTCCTCATCCTGACTGTGTCCTCATCCTGTCTGTGTCCTCGTCCTGTCTGTGTCCTCATCCTGACTGTGTCCTCATCCTGTCTGTGTCCTCATCCTGTCTGTGTCCTCATCCTGACTGTGTCCTCATCCTGTCTGTGTCCTCATCCTGACTGTGTCCTCATCCTGTCTGTGTCCTCATCCTGACTGTGTCCTCATCCTGACTGTGTCTTCATCCTGTCTGTGTCCTCATCCTGTCTGTTTCCTCATCCTGTCTGTGTCCTCATCCTGTCTCCTTATCCTGACTGTGTCCTCATCCTGTCTGTGTCCTCCTCCCGACTGTGTCTTCATCCCGACTGTGTCCTCATCCTGACTGTGTCCTCATCCTGACTGTGTCCTCATCCTGTCTGTGTCCTCATCCTGTCTGTGTCCTCATCCTGACTGTGTCCTCATCCTGACTGTGTCTTCATCCTGTCTGTGTCCTCGTCCTGTCTGTTTCCTCATCCTGTCTGTGTCCTCATCCTGTCTCCTTATCCTGACTGTGTCCTCATCCTGTCTGTGTCCTCCTCCCGACTGTGTCCTCATCCTGACTGTGTCCTCATCCTGACTGTGTCCTCATCCTGACTGTGTCCTCATCCTGTCTGTGTCCTTGTCCTGACTGTGTCCTCGTCCTGTCTGTGTCCTCATCCTGTGTCCTCATCCTGACTGTGTCCTCATCCTGAGTGTGTCCTCATTCTGTCTGTGTTCTCATCCTGTGTCCTCATCCTGTCTGTGTCCTCATCCTGTCTGTGTCCTCGTCCTGTCTGTGTCCTCATCCTGACTCTGTCCTCGTCCTTTCTGTGTCCTCATCCTGTCTGGTCCTCATCCTGACTGTGTCCTCATTCTGTCTGATCCTCACCCTATCCTCTCTCCTCCACCTGGTTCTGCCCTAATCCTCACTACAGTGGAATGGTTGGACACTGCATTAAGGATAAAGCGGAGACACAGAGAGTGTCCCAGACTAGGCACAGGGACTTGGGCCTGGGCAGGTGCTCATTGTTCACAGATCCCCCACGTTGGGTTTGAAGAAGGCATGTATGATCTCAGGCTGCAGGGCAGGGTGGGAGTTTAGCTGGAATCCCATATGGTGAAGCCCAGGTCTCTGGGGTGGAGACCATGTGTGGCGATAGAGGAACATTCAGTTTGCGTGGCTCGTTTCTCTCTGTGCTTCTTCATGACATGGTCCACGGGAGGCCAGTCCTGCTGGGTGCAGGGAGGATGTCCGGAAGCAGGAGGCATGCCTGGAAGTTGGGGACCTCTTGGAGGGTAGGTGACATGGGGGCGAGTCCTTTCCCTCTCGGGTTGCTGGGCTCCTCTGGGCTGATATCCTGTCCTCTCCAGGACTCCACCTCACCTGGCTCCTCCATCCCGTCTTCCCTCCTTTCTACCCTGAGCAAGTGCCTTTTGGGCTCAGTCAGGCTGCACCATTCCTGGATGGGTGACCTTGACCTACTTCCAGGACTCCCCACCTTGACGTACTTCCAGGACTCCCCACCTTGACCTACTTCCAGGACTCCCCACCTTGACCTACTTCCAGGACTCCCCACCTTGACCTACTTCTCAGACTCCCCCGGGTTCATTGTTCCCCTGAAGCCAGTGTCTGGAAGTCTGGACACTGCAGCCTGAGGTTGGGAGTCACCAAAGCCACTGGGCGCGCCTTCCCCTCCCTGCCTCCTTTCTTTCTCCCTGCCCCTCCCCCACCTGCTATTTTGGGTCTTCCTCAGGGTGGCAAGGTGAGCCTCTTTTCATGTCAGGATGCCAGCCCCTGCCACCCTGGTAAACAGCTGAAGGATGTGGTGGGGGGTGAACTTTCCACTGAGGTGACTTTGAACTTGTCCCTTCCCACAAGGGCTCCCCTGCCCCTCCCAGCCTGGGAGACCCCATCCTATCCTCTCTAGGTCAGGATGGAGGCCTGAGGGAGGCATTGAGAGAGGTCCACCTGGAGAACCACAGTCCAGCCAACCCACCCACCCCGAGGGCCACCTAGAGGGTCTTCATGTGTCAGTGGAAGTGACAACCACAGATCAGATGGGGAGGGGGGGTAGAGTGGGGCTTGGCAGGTGTCCACAGCAGGGGAGGTTTCTAGCCAGGAGCTTGGGGAGTAGCAAGCCAGGGAAGGAGAGCCTGACGCAGGGCGTGGCTCCTGGGAGCACCCTCCCAGCCTCAGGGCCTTGGTTCTCTGGCTTCTGGCTGGGTAATTCTTCCAGAGCTACCTGTCCTCTCGACTCCTGGTCCCCTAGTCCCCTCGTCCACTGGGGCTCTCTGCAGGGTGCATGTGGACAGACATGTCAGGGGTCACAGCCCTCCTACACTGGGAGATGTTAGCTTAGAGGTGTCCCCTCTGAGGCTGGATGAGGAGGAGGTGGCTGAATTGTGACTCATTGACTAACTCCCTCTCAGTGACCATGCGACAAATCCTTTCCCACCCCAGCCCCTCTCCTCCTCCTCCTCCTCCTCCTCCTCCTCCTCCTCCTCCTCCTCCTCCTCCTCCTCCTCTTCCTCCTCCTCTTAAAGTGAGATTAATCTATTGATCTACCATTGGGGGAGCACTCCCTCAGGGGTCCTTGGTCCTTTCCAGCACCAGCAACTTCCTATGCACAGCCTGCAGTCAAGATCTACAAGCAGAGGCCCAGAGATGGCAAGCAGCTTGCCTAAGGTCACAGAGCCTGCATAGGGCCATCGGGACTAGAACGCACTGGGACAAAAAAGCATTCCCACTCATGTAGGTCTGGAGAGTGCCCTGCCCACCTCAGATGAGGCTCCTCCACTAGGAATCCCCCTGGGGCCTTGGCGAAGGTTGGTGGGAGGTGTCAGCATCATCAGAGACCACATCCTGGGACGGTCGCCACTCTGCACCCAGGGGAAAGAAGTGGAAAGCAGCCCTAGCACTCAGCACCTAGCACCCAGTTCCCAGCACCCAGCTTAAGGATGGAGACTGGGCCCCAGCCCTCACTCTGCCAGTGTGCCTGGGCCGTGGCCACTACAGGGACTAAAATCACCCTGTGTAATGGACAAGATGCCCTGATTCCTGTGACTCACACTCCCCAGCCTGACCCTGGCTTGCCTCCTGGCAGGGTCTGAGGAGGGGGACAGAGCAGAGCCTGGGCCCAGGGCCTGCATGTTGGCTCCTGGGTGCAGCCCATCTCCTCTGCACCCCTAGTTTCCTGTGTCTGCACTGGCCAGAGTGCCAGGCCACAGTAGGTGGCAGCCCTGGTATTTCTTCCAATGCCTCAAAGCTGCCCCTGTTTGCAGCACGGCTCATGTGTAGAAAGTAAAAGCGAGGGGCTGGAGAGATGGCTCAGCAGTTAAGAGCACCGACTGCTCTTGGAGAGGACCTGGGTTCAATTCCCAGCACCCACATGGCGGTTAAGAACCGTCTTTAACTCCACTTCCAGGGGAATCCGACACCCTCTTCTGACCTCCACAGCATTGCACAACAAGGGTGCACCAACCTACATGCAGACAGTACACTCATACTCATAAAAAATAATTTAAAAAAACCCCCAAAAGCCTATGGCAGTATGTTAAAAAATAATAAATAAATTTTAAAAATTAAAAAAAAGAAAAAAGCGAGCACAAGCTTCTCAGGACCCTGCCGCCACCTGAACACTTTCTGGGGACCCTGGAGAGGCTGGTAGCTTGGTGGGGGTAATGAGGATGAATCACCCTCAAGCCCCCAGTCAACCACAGGACACCCCAGCTCCCTCGTTCCTTGGGGGACAATCTGTAGGTGTGTTCAGACTTCCCACAGGACTGAGCCTGGGCGGCTGGAACTGCAGAGCTTATGCCAGATCGCTGCTTCCTGTCCTCATTGTTACCGGGGTCCGGGAACATTCTGCAGTAAAGGACTTGAGTGGCCCTACTGCTGAGGATGCATACATGTGTGCACACAATGTGAGTCACACACACATGTACACATACATGCACACAGGCAGACATGGACATGCAGACATGGGAACAGTCACATGCAAACACACACATATGTGCATGCACACAGCACTGAGAGCCCAAAGAATGACAAAGAAGACTGCATGCCTCAGTTTCACTCACTCATCATTTAATCCCAGGAACTTTGGACACGCCACTGCAGGCTGGCTGGGATCTCCCCACCCCCCTAGTTCTCTGCTGCCACTAGGAGGACATGTTTAGGGTCCTGGGTGTAACAGCCACATGCATCCAGAGCCTGCTGGTCAACCTGAGGGGCTGAGTGGCAACTCAGGGTCTCATGGGGCCCCTGGACCTCCCCCGCTGACATCTCTGTACTCATGTCCCACACGGTAGGCTTGGGGGCTGTGGAGCTTGGAAGCACCCTCTGTAAACCTGCAGAATGAGGCTCAGCTGTCCGAGGATAGTGTCCATGTTGGGCTCAGAGGTCTTTGGTGACAGGACTGGCCTCAGGCCCCACTCTGGGGGGAGCACATGATGTTCTGGCTTCTGTCAGCTGGAAGGCCATGTTCCTTGCCAAGCACAGGTTCAACCCTGAGCGAAGCCCTGGGGTTGCTCTGGAAACCAGGGCCTACCCGAGAGTCGATGGCAGCCCCTCCCCAGGGCTTCCCTTGCTGCTCAGCTTCCCAGCAGCTGCCTGGGAGTGGGGATCAAAGCACCCAGCACAGCCTCCACAGCTGCAGGCGGGATCGGGCCTGGCTTGTCCACCCCAAGACTCCCGTTCCCAGGTTCTGCCCCTCCTGCTCAGGGCTCATGCAGTATGACTGATGGATGGAGGCTGCAGAGGATGATGTGTAAGGAGGGCAGGAGGGTGGGGAGAGGCCCCAGGAGCCTCAGAGGATGCAGACTAGGCTGCCCCGATGTCGTCGTAGTCCTCCTCCTCGGTGGAGTCCAGCTGGGAGCCAGGGCGTCCTGCAGGACCAGGCTCAGGTTCAGTCCCTGCCCTTGCTGTTCGGTGGGACAGAGTGAGCACAGGGGTCACACCTTCGCCCTGGTTCTGTCTGAAAACATCTCGTGCTCTGGTTTACTGCTGTCTCCAGAGCGGCACATGGTGGGTGGGTAGTGAGCGAGTGCGGGTCGTGGGTGCTGGCAGCCCAACCGGTTCTGCTACAATACCTTCACTGCCAGCGTTCACCTCCTCTCACAGCACCCTGAGTACCCTCATCCTGTCTGCACCCTCCCCCCTCTTCCCAGCCTGGCCCGGCAGCCTGCTCCTCTGCCCCTGCTACCTGGACATTCAAACTGGTCCACTGGAGGACGCTGAGGTGGCGGCTGGAAGTTCTGGTACCACTCCCCAGATGAGGTGCTGGAGCTGTCACTGGCTGGTGTCCCTGCTGGAGACCCAAGCCATTCACCCGCTTCCAGGAACCAGCCTGTGCAGGAGCTTCCAACCCCAAGGCCCTAAGGACTCAGGAGAGCCAAAGCTAGAGCTAAGAATATGATGAAATGAAAGCCCAGAGAGGGGAGACCTGGACGAGGTCACACAGCAAGCTGGAGGCTCAGGGTCTAAGTCTATACCTCCTCTGGGCAGGTTGGCTACAGGACGGGGGTGCGGAGCTTGGGAAGACACAACTACCTGAAAATGTTCCCTGGGAACCAGCTAGTTCCAGGTTGCAGGGCTGCTCCAGAGGGGGGCTCCTTTCTGAAGAAAACACCTGGGATTCCCACGGAGGTGGCTTGCTGCTGGGACTGTTGCAGTAATCCTCCCCAGAAGAGGTGCTGGACTCGCTGTTGCTCTGTGTGTGATACTGAGTGCCCAGAGGGGGGACATCTGCCACACAGGGTCTGGGGTCGGCAGCTGGGATGTGAGAAACGTGCAACTCTTCTACTCCTGGGCCAGGAAAGGAAGCAATGTAGCAAGAGGGCTTTAAATCAGACTCCTGACAGGACTTCCTGCCTAGAGGAATGTTAAGTGAGAAGATACCAGTTGAGAGAAGGTGCTGCTAGTATGTCCCCAGGTGAGCCAAGCTCCTGGGTCTGAAGGCAAAGCTGGTATTCTACCTACTCTTTCCAACCTTGCCCCTGTCGGTCTCACCTTCCTCCAAGGGTGGCATCTGGAACCGGTTCTGCCGAGCCTCCTCCTCTGTGACCCTGTGCCGCTGGGAATCTGTAGGAAGCAGGGAGGGAAAACGAGTGGGTGGCTTCTCGCCTTCACCCAGACAGACCCAACTTTCACAGGGCAGACTAGGGTCAACCGTGCATCAGCGTGGAGACAGGAGGCTCCTGGCCACTGCATGTACCCACTCTGCTCAGCTGCCCCTCCTGCATAAGGACATTGTCAACTCTGGGCTCAAGGACGTTGTCAACTCTGGGCTCTCTCTTACACCCTAGATGCTCCAGAAATGGGCTGATGTTTGTTCTATGGGGAGCTTTCTGGACAGCTTCAGGTCTCAGGATCAAAGACATTCTTAGTCTTAAGAATGTGAGTCAGCTCTTTGGAGCCTGACTGTGACCTTGAGTCGCCGTCTCACAGCATTCAGTACACAGTGTTGTAATTCACACACCTGAGCTCAGGGACTCTGCTCTACAGACACCTTATCCCAGTGGCTACCACAGAGGTGGATCATCGACATCCCAGAGGCCCTGAGTCAGCAGGTGGGGTGGAGATAGCTGGGCACTGCTCCGGATCATCCTTCCTGTGTCTAACCGTCAGTTGCCAGGGTGGAGGGTCCTGCCCTGCCTCTCTTGCAGCTAGCAGGCTTGTGCTCTGCATGGAGGGGTGGGCGTCAAGGACACCTTTGCCATCTCCCTATGTGAACACAGCAGCTTCTCATTTTGTGCCACGAAGATGAAGGCAACATTCCAGGGGCTTTGAGACAGAATCAAAGAAGAAATCCATGCCCCCTTCAATTTCTCAGGACCCTAACATTCGGGGGGGGGTGTCTCTGTCACATGTAGCTAAACTCTGGTCCTAACTTGTACAGTAGCTCAACGATTTCCAATGTGCTCCCAGTAATTCCACTGAGAGGGTGGGGTCCTCTGGTCCAGTCTGACCTCCCAGCACTGCTGGGGCCCTGCTGTAAGTTCCATCTCCCTTCCTCCTGTTCCCAGCAGGCAGTGAGAGCACTGGACAAACCGGGGAAGAGGTACGAGCTGGCACGGCATGGAGGGGGCTGGGCAGGCCAGGGGGAGGCATGGTGTGGGGGGTACTAGTATATTAGAAATTGCTTCAGGGACTGGAGAGATGGCTCAGTGGTTAAGAGCACTGGCTACTCTTGCAGAGGACCAGGGTTCAATTCCCAGCACCCATATGGCAGCTAACAGCTATCCATAACTCCAGTTCCAGGGGATCTGATGCTTTCTTCTGACCTCCATGAGCATTTCACAACATGGGTGCACTTATATACATGCAGGCAATATGCTCATACACATAAAATAAAAGTAAAAATAAAATAAAGAAATTGGCTCAACTATGTTTCTCCTGGGCCCTTGTAGCTTACATAGTCCCAGACATTATTGGGTGGATATGGAGAGCCTGGTCATGGTACTGAGACCCTATGCCAGAGACAACACAGGAAACACCCCAACATGAATAGGTGTGTCTCCACTGTCACAGGACACTTTAAAAACTTCACAATGAAAGCATCACAGGCACTGGAGGGGTAACCAGGGGGTTGTGTGCAAGCCCTACGGGCCTCAACAGGCACCCTCTGGAAAGTCCCCACAAGTCACAGGGAACCAGCCTGGCACTCACTGTAGAAGGTGGTCAGGGCCACAGGTGGCTGGGAGCTGAAGTCATAATGCTCGTAGTCAGAGTCGGAACTGGAGTCTGAGTCCTCAGGGACACAGGGCTGGATGGCTAGCATAGGAACTGGGGAGAGAGCAGAGGGGCCAGGGGCAGGGAGCGACAACGCAGAGGGCAGAGGGACCAGGGGCAGGGAGCGACAATACAGAGGGCAGAGGGACCAGGGGCAGGGAGCGACAACGCAGAGGGCAGAGGGACCAGGGGCAGGGAGCGACAACGCAGAGGGCAGAGGGACCAGGGGCAGGGAGCGACAATACAGAGGGCAGAGGGACCAGGGGCAGGGAGCGACAATACAGAGGGCAGAGGGACCAGGGGCAGGGAGCGACAATGCGGAGGGCAGAAGACTTCAGGAGAGAGGCTGAGAGCCCGGTGGCAGGGACGGTGGACTGAGTAGCAGGGAGGACTCCAGGTGACCCATCTTGTAGAGGACCCCTGGGCCTGGGTTTGCCAGCCTTCCTCTCATTTCAAAACTGGGGATCTAAATACAGTAGCTTGTGTAGCAAACACTTCAACTGTACCAGTTCATCAGGCACTATTTCAACAATACTATCTCCTTCAACCCCTGAAGACGTCTCCACTTTGCAAGTGAGGAAACTGAGGCACAGAGTGGGTCTCGCATTGACCCAAGAGTAACAGTGCTGGGCTGGAGAGATGGCCTACCGGTTAAGAACGCCGACCGCTCTTGCAGAGGACCCGGGTTCGATCCCCAGCACCCACATGGCGGCCGAGAACCGTCTGAAACTCCAATTCCAGGAGAACTCCAGTTCCAGGGGAATCCGACACCCTCTTCTGACCTCTGCGGCATTGCACGACATGGGTGCACAAATTTGCATGCAGACAACACATTCATACACATACGGAAATAAAAAAAAAAAAAAAAAGAGTAACAGTGCTGAATTGGCACACTGTGCTGTTCAGCTGGGCAATGGCTGGGAGCTCTGGCTCCTGTAAGACACTACGTCACAGCCTCTTTTTCACATGTGGCCAACATGTGCAAGGGTTTCTGTGATGTTAGCTGAGTTTGGGTTGTTTTTGTGCCATTGAACTCTTCACAATAAAGGGTTATATTCCTCTGTTCATAACAGTATGATTGAACTCAAATTACTTGGCCAGATTTTTAAGAGGTAAAGCACGTGTCCTAAAGGATAGGTGGTCAATCCAGTTGTGTAAGTGTGTGCGTGTGTGCGTGTGTGTGTGTGTGTGTGTGTGTGTGTGTGTGTAGGTCAGAGCTCAGGCTTGGGTGTTGTGTGTTGTTCCCCAAGAGCCAGCTACTTGGAGCTCTCTGACTAGGCTGGGCTGGCTGACCAGTAAACCCCAGGCTCTGCCTGTTGTAGCCCTCCAGTATTTGGGATTCTAGTCTCCTGCCACCATGCGACACTTTGTAAATAGATTCTAGAGATTGAATGTAGGTGCTCAAGTCTGCAAAGTAAGTGTTTTACAAATTGAGCTATTTCACAGACTTATTTTTTTTAGAAAAGTGAAAAAATGTAATATAAGAGAAAAAATTTTTTAAAAGGTAGGGTCTCATGTAGCCTAGGCTAGCCTCTAACTTTATATGTAGCCAAGGATGACCCTGAATTTTCTGATCCTTCAATTCTACCTCCTGAGTGCTGGGATTACAGGAATACACCACCACATCTGGGTTATCAGGTGCTGAGGGTCAAAACCAGGGCTTTGTGTGTGTTGGGCAAGCACTCCACAAACAGCAATGCCTACTGTCCCTCCTCCACAGGATGGCAATGAGACTGTGGCACCTGATTGGGCAGCATCTTGAGAGGTGACCTTCCAAACCTACTAGCTGGTGAGCAGAGCCAAGATTTCCTCTGGTAACCAACATCCCCAAACACTCTTGGCTTCTATTTGCTCACAACTTAAAAGCCCAGAGTTTGGGCAGGCCTGAAGTGGAAGGTCATTTGCCCACCAAGCCAGAGAGGTTGTGACTTGCTCAAGGTCACATGGCCTGGGCAACTCTGCTGGCACCATTTTGACCTCAACAGGGGTGACCCTCCAGAGTTTTCCCTTCCTGTCCCCCGCCCCCAACCTCCCCACCAGTGACATCCTACCTTCCTCTTTGGGGATGGTGATGGGGACCGCATGATAGCTATGGATTCCTGCTGGGATGGCAGTGGAAAGAGGCTGGCTCCCAGAAAGAGGGAGGGCTGAGGAGGGGAGGCAGAGGTCTGCACGTCACCATATTTTTGCTCTCTTCCAGCCTTTCAGGTTCCAGGTTCAAGTGCGTAGCTCCTTCACCCCATACCAAACACACACAGTGTCTGCTCCTTTGGGGAAGCCCACACTACTGGGCAAAGTCAAATCCTTCCCACCATCGAGGGGTCTCCCCGGGCCTAGGCTAGGTGGTCCTGGCTGGGTCACTGCAGCCGCTGCTCTGCCACACTTCGCATGCCCAAGCAGGGCACACTTCATGCCTGCTGCTTCTTATCTCTGCCTCCCGGAACCACACCTACCTACCGTATCGTCCTTTGACTCTCAGCAGGAGGATGGCTACACAGATGAGGGCCCCGAGGAGGAGGGTTCCCAGGACGATGCAGGACACGAGCAATGCCAGCTCGAGAGACTCTTTGTCCTTTGTACTCATGGGCACAGAAGAGTCTGGAAATAGGAACTCCAATTCAGGCAGAAAAAGGAGTAGAGGGGCCTCCTCACCCCCTCACCTTTCCACCCCCTGCCCCCCTTCCTTTTCCTTCCATCTCCCTCCTCCCTCCTTTTTTTCTTTCAATTTTTCCCGTCAGCTAATATAGAGAAGGTGCCTTGTAAATGCAAATTAAATGAATAAATGAATTTATTGCCTGAAATTTTCCTCTGGCTACCAGTCCACAGGGCTCTCTCTCTCTCTCTTTCTCTCTCTCTCTCTCTCTCTCTCTCTCTCTTTTCTCTCTCTCTCTCTCTCTCTCTCTCTCTCTCTCTCTCTCTCCTCTCTCCTCTCTGCTGGCTTTTGGTAATTAGTCTTTATTGAGTAAACAATTATTGAGTTCCACTGTGTGCCAGGTATTATATCCTAGGAATACAATATGACCCAGGCTCACAGGCCTGTAGGTCTGTGGAGTGTGGAGCTCAGCAAGTCGGACCACATGCTATGGCTGTGTCTGCTTCCCCAGGGGACAACACAGTCACCCAGCCCTCATGCTATGGCTGTGTCTGCTTCCCCAGGGGACAACACAGTCACCCAGCCCTCATGCTATGGCTGTGTCTGCTTCCCCAGGGGACAACACAGTCACCCAGCCCTCATGCTATGGCTGCGTCTGCTTCCCCAGGGGACAACACAGTCACCCAGCCTCATTTTCTGACCTTTCCTTTCTGGCTGCTGACAGGGTGTTTGTGGCCAGGACGGGAAGGTGAACTTGGTAGAGTGTAAAGGGATACTGAGATGTGGGGTTTCTGGGTGGATATGAATTCCAGGGGAGCCCTGGGGATGGGAAGAAATGCTGACAATTGGTAGGACCCCATGGCCCCAGGAGGCTCAGTCTTTCTTTGCTTGGGGGGGGGGGTGACTCCCTACCCTGACTCCAGAAAGGGGGTTCTGTGGACCCTGAAAGCCTCGCTCCCCAGCCTGGGCAGGTCTCCGCATGCCCGGTGCTCGCCGTTCATCCGAGGTAGGGGCCTCTGGCAGGACTCTAGTCCTTCGGTCTCTCCCTAGGCCTTGTCTAGCCTCCCTGGAGAGTCTGAGGCAGGGTGAAAGGGATCCACAGGTGGGGTAGGGAGCCCAGGTAGCCCCGGACTGGCAGGATGGCCGAGGCGGGTGCAGGGGGCCTCCCTGCCTACACTTAGGACGTCCGACTTCCCTACCACTTTCAGCACAGACAGAGCCATTCTAAGGATCTCACAAGAGCATCCCATGAGAGGTTAAGCACTGCCCGAGGCACATGTCTAGCCCTGAGGCTGGGATGTGAGCCCCAGGGACCATGAGTTGGAGAGAGCAGGAGTTGAACTGGGGTTTTGAGTGCTGGCCAACAGGCTGCTTTCACTTCTGCCTCAGCCTCAGCTTGTTCCTTGGTATCAATAATAGAGAGGCCTCTCTCAGTTGCTTTGGAAGTTGAAAAGGCTTGGGCAAGAGTGCTGGAGGGTGCTAGAGCCCATGAACTGAACCTTACACACACACACACACACACACACACACACACACACACACACACACACACTGGCTGGTGACCTCAGAGCCACACCACCTGGCCAGGCCATGAGCGCTGCACCCACACGGTAGCAAGGCAGTCCTAACTTCCATGACTCACAAGGAGTGGGGTAGGTAGGTGTTCGTGTAGGCTGTGGTCTAACCTGACAGGGAGCTTCCTGGAAGGACATGTCCACTGATTGGGGCTAGGGCTGAGGGACGCAGGAACAAGCCCCAGGAAGATATACGCACGCACACAGACACCTATGCTTCTGGGAGAAGCTACACTCACCCACAAAGACTGGAACTCTGGAAGTGACTTCTGAAGTGGTCTGATTTTGCAGTCTACTGGAGCCTGTTGAAAAGCAACCATTCATTCACTCTGTGCAATTACTGAACACCTGCTGTATTCACTCTGTGCATTTATTGAACACCTACTGTGTACCATGTCTCTTGTTCTAGAAACTGAATAAGACAGATAAGTGCCCTGAAATCAGGGAGGGTTCTCATTGTGGGCACCTGGCTATGGGACCCCCCCCACCTGTCCCAGCAATGGGGAGAGCCCTTGAGGAAGGCTGTGAAATGCCCTGGTTAGGATAGGAATGGACAGCATTACTCATCTTCCTGTGGAATCTGCTGCAGACCTGTGTCCCTTCCCACCCAGTTCTTTGGAACCTCAGGAGATAGAGAAGGGATGCTGTACCAATTAGCACAGTCCACCCCACCTCCAGCGTTCACTTGCAAAGTATGGAGCTTACACAGCTCTTAACCATAGCATCTGAGTCTCCAGCTACCTGGTTAAACATCCCCTATTCTGAAGTTCTGGTAAGTAGCAGGGTTGTAACTTGGGCTCAGGGAGGGGTCTGAGCCCCATGGGGACACTAACACGACAACCCCACAGGCAGGAGCCTCACGTTCACCTGTAATGGCTCTGTAGTGGGACTCATTGCCTCGCTAGTTGTGATGGTATAGCGAGAGTTTATTTGGACAGTATTTAGTTTGAGTTTCTTTTCACTTATTTGTTTTGTCTGCCTATATTGCCCAAGCTGGCCTCAAACTCGTGATCCTCCTGCCTCAGCCTCTCTAATGCTAAGATTGTGGATGTGCACCATTACACCAACCACACCAGGGGTTTGGTACTTTCTTTCCCTTCCCTTCCTCTCCCTTCTTTCCTTTCCTTCCTTCCTTTTCCCCCCTCTTTCCTTGAACCTGGGGTCTCGTGCTTGCTAGGCAAGCACTGAGCTACACCTCCACCCACACTGCTTCTTCGTTATGGCCCCTAAGATACTAATAATGCTGGGGCTCAGCTCATCCTCACCGATGTTTTAGCTTTGGTAAAATACAGTAGAGCCCACCTCCTACAGTGAGTACGAGCTCAAGCTACTGAGAGCTTGGCAGGGCCAGGCACCTGGCTATGCTTCCAAATGCTATCACAGATGTTATAATCAGTGTCTCCTAACCTACTTTACCCTACAATCACCAGCTCTGGGATGGCAAATGGGCTTCATCTCCTGAGCCAATTCCAATCAACAGAGATCAACTGCTTAGCAAATAATGCCTTCCTTAAGAGATACTTGATCTGGGCTGGAGAGATGGCTCAGTGGTTAAGAGCACTGGCTGCTCTTGCAGAGGACTGGATTTGGTTCCCAGCACCCAAATGACAGCTAACAACTGTCTACAACTCTAGTTCCGAAGGAGCCAACGCTCTTTTATGGCCTCTGTGTGCATTGCATGCATGGGTGCTCTTACATACATGCAGGCCAAACACTCGTACACACAATAAAAATAATTAAAAAAACCAAAAAACAAATACTTGATCCAGGATTCTGGGACTGAGTTGAGCATCTACAGAAAAAACATCCTGATCAATTAGTAATGTCTGCCTGGGTGTGGTAATAGCAATGGTCCTTCTAAGGCCAGTATTTGCTACTGTTGATCTGGTGCAAGCTGTGTATGAGATTGAGGTAGAATTCCTGGTCCAAATCTAGGGGTGGAGGGGGTTGGGAGAGGAATAAATACCTGAGCAAAGAACCCTGGCGGCCATCGACTGGCTGCACAGGTTGGAGTTGTTGAACCGCCAGGAGCAGTTGCTGAGGGTGAACTCCTCTCCTTCGCAGGAGTAGTACATCCTACCGGCTAGGGAGTGCGGCAGCCCCTTAGGCCGGTCCACCGCATATCCGCAGCCCAAGTACCGACAGAGCACGGTGGCCTCGGGCTGGTACCACGTGCCATCACACACGGTGCTCCAGACCCCTCGGAAGTACACCTCTACTTGGCCCTCGCAGGAGTCCAGGCCTCCTGTCAGGCGCCACGACTGGTGCTCTGTGGGTTCAAGGGCAGGGGGCGGAGTCAGGCCAGGATGCCTGGGCCCCAAACCCCTTCCACCCAGAATCCCAGGGCAGAGATGGCAAGGCCCCTCAGGCGTGTTCTTCGACCTGCATCTATGGTTCCCAAATGCTGGCTGCCCAAAGTGTGGGCTGCCGACCCACAGGATCCGCAATGTCGGCAACACGTTACAATGTGCAGTCCAGAGCTTGGCCCCAGACCTGGTGATCTTTTTATTAATTAGCGCCCTCCATTCCGGTGCATATTGACAAGAAGCACCGAACTGCACCAGAACCTCCCAGTCTCTCCTAGACCATTCAACAGCTCCTGAGGTGCAGGCGCAGGGGCAGGGGCAGGGGCAGGGAAGGATGAGACGCTCTGCCTTCAGAGCCCCTCCCACTCAGGAAGTCCCACCCAAGTGTGCCACCTCTGCCAGGCTCACTGACCTGAGCACACCACGCCCGCATCCTCCTTGTGGCCGCAGTACCGGTCTCCTGGCGTCCCGGGGCAATCCCACAGGTAGGCCTCGGTCCCAGAGCAGTTCACCTGGTCGCGGTGGATGGGCCCTCGACCGGGGTTGAAGTGCAAGCCCGGCAGCGCCCGCACCGCCCAGCCGCACCGCAGTTGCTTACATACCACGTGCGCGTCCTCCAGGTCCCACGCGTCGTCGCACACTGTCCCCCAGTGGCCGTGCTCCAGCATCTCCACTCGGCCTGCGCAGGGACTGCCACCGTCCACCAACCTCACGGCAAGGTTCTCTGAGGGTGGGAGGGGTTAGGATGTTGAGGGCAGGGCCAGGGAAGGGGGTGGGTTACTGAGCTAGGTGGGAGGGTCTGTCACCAGAAAGGGGGGGGTCTGGGAAGCCGGATGGAGACCATTAGGTTGGAGAGGGAGCTGCTGGGAGAGCCAGTGGGCGGAGCTTGAAGGCCAGGAGGAGGGGCTGGAGATCCAGTGGGCGGGGCCTGGGGCACAGGTCAAACCCAGGGAGCCACTGCTAAGGAGGCCGGGGAATATGCATATTTATGTACTAGGAGAGAAGAGTGGACATAGAGGTCCTGATTAGGAAGGAGTCAGGGAACGGGCAGGGGCCCCGCCCATTAGGATGGGGAATTCAAGGAGACCAAGTAAGAGATCTGGGGATCCAGACAGGGAGGGATCTATAGGCCAGCTCTGGGATGAGGCTCAGATCTGGGAATGACTCATTTGGTGGACTTGCAACGTGGGACCATTTGAGATTGCACGGGTGGGGAAGGCTGGAGCCGGAGACGAGATCAAGGCTCTGCTGCAGTGGCTGGGTCCTGAGGAAGAAGGTAGGCAGGGGACAGACAGCACGTGTACCTGCACAGGTGACCTGGGCCGGGCTCGGGTCCCCGCGGCACATGTGGACCACCACCTCGCACGACTGCCAGTCTCCTCCTCCGCACTGGACCACCAGCCCCAGCGTCCGGGTGGTGTTCTCCGTGCTGTTGGTGTTCCCTGAGCTGGCCCCTGGTGGCAGCTCCGTAGTGGGCAGCACCCGCTGGACAGCTGTCCGCGCTGTACCACAGCCCAGGGCGCGGCACACGGCCTCTACGGCCGGCCTGTCCTGGGGCGCCTGGCACACGGGCTCCCAGGACGCCCCCAGCCGGGCCTCCAACGACCCGCTGCAGCGGCCGCTCCGGTTCACCAGGCGGACCACCAGACGCTCTCCTGGAAAGATCAGGATCGAGCTGAGACCTCTTCCGACCTGGACTCCCCGATCCAGGAACGGGGGTAGCGCTGGCAATTGAAGGGGGATGAGGGGCTTGCACCTCCACCCTGCTCCTTGACTTTGGCCAACACCCAGCCCAGCTTTGGGACTCAAGCCTTCCAGCCTGTAGCCTTTGAGGCCTGACCCTGGGGTTCAGCTTAGAGAATAAGGTGAGGCTCAGGGGCGCCTCTGCAGCTTGAGATGGGATGACTGAGAACCAGAGTCTGAATCCATCCCAGGGCCCTCTCTCTGGTGACCCTGTCTCCAATGGTATCCTTGTAGAAGAAGTGTAGCGTTCTGGTTCAGGGGTCCTGTGCTACCAAGAGTCTCCTGGGTATCAGGCTGCTGGGAAAGTGCTGTGCTAGAAGCTTGACAGTGACTTTTGGCCCTAGAGGACCGGCGTGTGGTGCATCAGGGGCTGGAAGACCAGCAGGTACAATGGAGTGTTGCCTTCTCCGGAGCCCTTCCCTTCGGTGGGGAGGGGAAGGGCGGGGCATGGGTCTGAGTCTCTTGCTGCGAATGCAGCCCACTACTAGCTCACAGTTTTGCAGAGTAGACCTTTTAAATGTGCAGAACAAACAAAAGGCTGCATTCACAGTGCTCAAGGCCACCACAGACCCGAACAAATCCCTCAAGTGCTGCTTGAGACTCTCAGCTGCAGGAGTTCTCAGACCTCAAGGGTTGCCTAGTGATGGAACCTCAGTCCCCAAAAGAAGTGTCTGGAACCAGGCAACTTCCTTGGGACTGGAGATGACCTATTTGGTCCCTGAAAGCTAACCCTAGAAAGATGATTGGCTTACCTGGGTCCAAGGGCCCATTCTCTGTGTGGTTGTTACTGTGCTGGTCAGACAGGGCTGGAGACAGGAAGCCTAGGATTAATCAGCAGCAGTCAGGATGGGTGGCCTGGCAGGGAGGTCACGGCAATATCCAGACAGTAGAGACCACACAATGCCTTGTCCTTTGCTCCCTTCAAGGTGTGGAAAACCCTCCACACTGTGGGGCAGCCTCCCTCACTACATCTATGAAACTGCACACACAGCTCAGAAGCCAGGGGCAGCTGCAGGGGCCTTTGTAGGCAGAGTCACTTATGAAATCCTTGCAGGAGAGAAGGAACTCAAAAATGGGAATGATTTTAAAAAAAATCTATGGAGAATTTGGTGAATTCCCTTGGGGGTAACTGACACAGGCTAGCCTGGGATCCACTGAGCTACAAAGAATTTCAGACACTGAGAAGCTGGCCTTCCCTGAGGGTCTATCCTGCCACACGTAGGAATGTACGTACTCGCCACAGCACAGTGCAGTGTTAGTGACCGCATTTCACAGATCAGACAGGGAAGCCTAACTGACATGAAACGTATTGCCGGTGCCAGACAGGACGCTTTTGTCTCTCCAGAAACACTGTCTATTCTGTTCTAGGAGGCTGACCTCGACACCCCTCCTGTCCCATGCCGCCATGTGGAGCCACAGAAGAGCTAGGAGTGAGGGGGGGAGTGGTGGTGTGGCTCCTCCCTGTGAGGTCCCTTGAGCAGGCTGTCCCTTATCCGAATGCCATTGTTCCTCTCAAGGTACAAACCTCTCTTCCGCTGTCTAAAGACCACCCTGACCACTCTTGGCTCCTCGGACCCAGGGATTCCCAGCTCAGTTGTTCCCGCAACTCCTTTCTCTGTAATCCTTGGTAAGCAGAGAAAGTAGTTTTTTCCTAATAAATGAGCCTCCTGTAAACATTGTTTGAGACAGGGTCCCATATAGCCTAGGCTAGCCTCAAACTTACTATGTAGCAGAGGATGGCCTTGAGCTCTTGATTCTTTTTCTTGTACTTCTTGAGTGCTGGGATTACAGGCTTGCACCACCACACCTAGTTTAATGAAGTTCTAGGGATCAAACCCAGAGCTTCATGCCTGCTAAGAAATCACTCTACCAACTGAGCTACATTCTTGGTCCCATAAACTCTCTATTTTGAGTGTATCACTTATTTCCTGTTAGGACCTTGTTATGAGACTAACATCAGAGCCAGGACTTGAACTTTGCCTAAGGAATTGTTTCTGACCTGTGCTGGGATGTTCTGGTTGGCATGCCTAAAGAGAGGGTAGAGGCAGGGACCCTCATGCTCACAGACGGGCACTCTCCTCTGCATTTCCCTTGCTGGGTGTTCGAGTCTGGGAGAAGGGCAAATGCCCACTGTGGGCCAAGTTGGGCAGAAGTGGTGAGCATCCTGCACTTTTTCTCCCTGTTGTAGGACATTCAAGGTCCTGGTTCCAGACATACCTGCAACCCAGGGGCAGGTACTGACCCAGCTTTCCACTGTGGGCAAGAAGTGTACCTTCACTGAGATAAACCATGAGGAGTCTGAACTGGGCTTGTGTAATAAGAGGTTGAAGAAGACCCAGGCTCTTCTGCTGTACATTCTCCTATCTCCCCTGAGGATGTGACACTTGCACCAGAAGCACACACACACACACACACACACACACACACACACACACACACACACACCCTGCAGGTGCAGCCTCCTTATGAGCGCCCCCGGGCCACTTCAGCACCCTGACAGAACGTGTCAGTCCCCTACTTGCCAATCCCCACCAGCTCCCTCCTTCCCTGCCCAACCTGACCTAGATCGGGAAATGACTCAGAATTCAGAACATAAACTCTGCAGCAATGTAATATTGAATGTAATATTCAGAGTGAGAATTCAGATGCCCATGAGTGAGACTTGCAGAATCCTGGTTCCCACAGCAACGGGTCCAGTGCTCCAGTGTGGTTTTTAATATTTCTGCATGAGCAGGAGGAGGAGGAGGAAGGAGAGAGGGTTGGGATGCTGGCTTTGGGGCACTTGTGTGTGTGTGTGTGTGTGTGTGTGTGTGTGTGTGTGCACGCACGCGTGTGTGCACTGTATGTATTTACACATGACTGAGACTGTGTTTGTAGTATGTAGTTGTATATCAGAGTGTGTATATGTAGCTATGCTTGGTAATGGGGTCTTCCACTCAATTTAGAATCCTCTGTCTGGCCTGGAAACCAGTTTCTCATGTGTAAAGGTGCACATTATTTCTTTTTCTAAACCAGAAAATCCTGGAAGATGGGGCCCCAGGTGGATCCTCCAAGGCATTTGTTGATTGGCTGACTGAAGCTGCCAGCTCCGAGAATAGCGGTCACTGGTTCACTGGACTGGTGGTGCTCAAGCACCATGGGCTTTGTGTGGCAGGGCCTGTTCTTTCTTTCTCTCTCTCTCTCTCTCTCTCTCTCTCTCTCTCTCTCTCTCTCTCTCTCCCTGGTCACAAGAAAGGAGCCTGGCTTTTGTCTTCTCAGACTTCTGCAATGTAGGAACAAGAGTAGCGACTACTTTGAGCCATTCTTCTATCTAGGTTCACAGAAGCCCAGGGCCAGGACAAGGGCTTCCCACTGCAAATTGGGTCACTCTCTTCTGTAATTAAATTTATTTGGAAAGGAACTGTTGTCTTTTCCCACGCATCAACCTTGCATGATTAAGACGTCCAGATGTAAAAATGTTCAATGCTGAGCAGGAATGTTGGCTCAGTGGGTTAAGGTGCTTGCTGCCAAGTCTGGGGACCTGGGTTCAATCTCCTGGACCCACATGGTACAAAGAAAGAACCAACTCCCATGGCTCTCTGACCTCCATACACACACTGGGGCATATACAGGCACACTCAAACACACACACACACACACACACACACACACACACACAATTTTAAAAAAAGGAAAAAATGTTGGAGCCTTTTTGGACTAGCACAAATTGACAATGGAGTGAAAGTCTCTGTCGGTGGGAGAACTGCCAAGCAAATTCTGATCTACCCGTGGCTTGGCATCTTACCCAGAGCCTTTATAATGAAATAAATAAAGCCGTGTTGATTAGAGGGAGTTTCCATGTTGTGTTAAGTAGGGAAAGCAAGACACGGAGAGGAAATAGCAACGAAAGGAAAAAGCTCCTCTTTTTATTGTTTGTGCTTTTATTTTTGAAACAGGATCTCCCTGAAGCCCCAGTTGTCCTGGAACTCACCATGTAGATCAGGCTGCCCTCCAACTCACAGAGATCAGCCTGCTCTGCCTCCCGAATGCTGAGATTAAAGGTATGGGCCAGCACGCCCCTTAAACACCTATACTTTAACAAATGAGCAATCTGTAAAATTAGGTCCATATGTAAAAATTAGAAAATATTGAAAGATCTTTTATACAGCTTGTATGAAGTAGACAAGTCTTAAAAATAAGCATATTCAGGGCTGGAGAGATGGCCTAGCGGTTGAGAGCGCTGACCGCTCTTACAGAGGACCCGGGTTCGATCCCCAGCACCCACATGGTGGCTGAGAACCGTCTGAAACTCCAACTCCAGGAGAACTCCAGTTCCAGGGGAATCCGACACCCTCTTCTGACCTCCGCGGCATTGCACCACACGGGTGCACAAACCTACATGCAGACAGTACACTCATACACATACAAAAATAAATAAAATTAAATTAAAAATTATTATTAAAAAAAAATAAGCATATTCAAAATAAATAAAGCCCAGGGGCTAGGGATATGGCTCAGCCAGCATGCCCTGGGTTCCACCCCAACACCACGTGTGGTGGAAGCCTGCCATCCTGGAGCTTGGGAGGTGCAAACAGGAAGCTCAGAAGTTTAAGGTTGTGATTAGCCTGGGACACATAAGACCATCTTAAATATTCAGGCACAAAATAAAATAAAACAAAGCTTTGTTAAATGTTAAAATTTACATTACCATCAAATAGACCATTTTTATAGAATCAGAAGAATGGTAAAGCACTGAAAAGAAAATAGTTAAACTTCCATCCCCATGTGATTCAGTGTTATCTGTCAAGTTCACTGACCAGCTGAAGTTCTTCCTTCCCCTGAACATGATCTTGAGCTGTGCTTTGCATGCTGGGAATTAATGAACTGACATGGGAAAGAGATGGAGAGGAAGAGGTGAGGTAAGCAGTCCCAGCCACCAGATAGCCTGCCTTTCCAGTCCAGCCCCAAGCAGCAGCATGGGTCAGAGGTGCCAGTGTGACAGGCAGGGTCCCTGGGGCGAAGGCTCCAGAGGAAGGTGTGGCCCCGGGGACTCTGAACACAGAGGAATGACAGCCTGGAAGCAACCAAGAGCACTAGCCTGTGCTCACAGCACCCTGTAGGTCCAGGCAGGAGGATGGAGAATTCCAAGCCAGCCTGGGCTACATAGCAGGACCCTGTTTCAGAAAGCAACAAAACAAAACCCATAGAAGAAGCCAAGCATGGCTTTCTGACACTGTGATCCCACGGAGGCAAGAGGATCACAAGTTCAAGGATCATCCTTGGCTACAATAGTGAATTTGAGGCCAGCCTGGGCTACATGAGATTCTGTGTCAAAACAACAACACAATCCACAGAAGAGTGACAAACTAAGATTCTGATTTATTTTGTGTCACCCAGCCTCATGGGTTCCTGTGGGCATCTGACAGGGGTTGGGTGTGAGAAGGGCCAGGAACCTAGACACTGAAGGGAAGCTGAGACCCCAGTTGACCATCCCACTGTCAGAGCAAACTCAGTACGGGGGTTCTTGGGCCCGTTCCTGGGCACAAATATTGCAGGTGTCAGGCAATGCTAGGGCCCCTGCGGCCACTAAGCTTCACCCAAAGTGTTGAGAAAATCGTAGGTGTGTAATCACGTGGAGGACATGATGGATGAAGGCTTTGTGTGGAAGAGGTTTCAAGGTGAGGGTGGGAAGGGAGCACTAGGGAATAAGGAGGTGGAATCACATAAAGAAGCATGTGGGAAGCATGACTGTCTTAGTGCTAGAAACGCACTTTAAAAGCACTTAAGCATTTGCAAGTACATATCCCAGAGGCCTTAGCAACAGCAACAATAGCTAGGCCTTCTGGAGCCCAAGCTACTACTTGGAGAACATAGCCTGGGGTGCAGCTCGGGGGCACAGCATTGTAAGGCCTTGGGGGCAGGGAGGAGCTGAGGAAGGGAACCCCTGGATGCCATTCTTCAGAGATACAGAGTCCACACTTGGAACGGTGGCTTGGTTGTAGCCGAGTCCCTGTCTGTGTGGCTGAGGCAGGTCACCAGCCCTTTCTGAGCCTCAGGTGGCCTCTCTGCCAATCAGAAACTAGTCTCACCATGTTGTAGGCTTGCGGCGAGGATGACTTGAGATGGCATTTAGTTACTGCAAGGCCTTAAGGGGGGGCAGAGCTCTGCCAAGTGCTTTGTCGTTACAACCCAAGCTTCCTGCTGCCTTAATTCTCATAGCACTAAACCAAAACCAAAACCAAACACTCACACGGCCCCAAACTGGAGATAATTGTGTTCTCTAAAGGCAATTGGGTGGGGGTGGTTGGGTTGGTTGGGGAAAGACTGCACATTACAAATATTTGCCATAATCAATTACAGAGGGATTTTTTAAATTTTTATTTATTTATTTATTTATTTATTTGATCTTTTTTATGTGTACGAGTATAGTGTCTGCATGTAGGTTGGTGCATCTGTGTCCTGCAATGCTGCGGAGGTCAGAAGAGAGCGTCCGATTCCCCTGGAACTGGAGTTACAGACAGTTGTTAGCCATCATGTGGGTGCTGGGACTTGAACCTGGGTCCTCTGCAAGAGCAGTCGGTGCTCTTAACTGCTGAGCCATCTATCCAGCCCCTACAGAGGGATTTTAACACCATGGAGAGAACAGCTTACAACAGACACCGTTAGCTTACAGCACCGTTACCGAGGCAACCTGTGTTTGACCCTCCAGCCCTGTCCTGCTCCTGGCCAGGTGCCAGCTTATGAAGATCTTCCAGATTATTCCTTTTCCTTGCTCTCTACTGACAACCCGAGGTTTTCCCTTGTGGGCCCAGCCATGGAGGATGACATGGCTATCTTGGTCATGAGCTGCTAATGGCATAGGTTCCTGCGATGGGTAACATTGATTGGATGGAAAAGTACATCGAAAGTTTGTAAAGTGGACAAAGACACTTGCCACTAAGCCCTGAGTTTGATCCCTCGGACCCACATGGTGGAAGAAGAGAACAGACTCCTGAAAGTTGTCCTCAGATCTCCACAGGCTCCTCCCCACCTCCCTATGAACACACAGAATGAAGAAAAATGGAATTAAAAATAAAGAAGAAAGAGTGCAAGAGAGAGAGAGAGCAAGTTAGTAAAGCACAGCTCTAACATTTCCCAAGAGGACTCCCTAAGGGAGGAGACCTGACGTGAATAAGGCTGACACCATCCTATAGCCTGAGGAGCCTGGGTGGAATAAAAGAGAGAGAAGGAAACCCACTAGCACAGGCAGGGTCTTTCTCTGCTCCCTGGCTGCCATAAAGTAAGCTGCTTTGCCTTGCCATGATGGACCAACACCTCTGAAACTGTGAGACAAAGTTAATCTCTCCTCCTTTATTTCATTTTCAAAGGTATCTGCCTCAATAGAAAGTGTGACTAACCCAGTCCTCTAGATTCTGAGCATCTTCTTCCGAGTGAAGTTCTGTTCCCAGTGCTCAGGTCCAGCCAAATAGATCCAGACCCTGCCCAAGTGAAGCTTAGAATCTAGAGGACTGGGGCTGGAGAGATAGCCAAGCGGTTAGGAGCACCGACTGCTCTTGCAGAGGACCCGGGTTCGAGCCCCGGCACCCACATGGCGGCTAAGAACCGTCTGTAACTCCAATTCCAGGAGAACTCCAGTTCCAGGGGAATCCGAGACCCTCTTCTGTCCTCCGCGGCATTGCACGACATGGGTGCACAATCCTACGCTACATGCAGACAGTACATCCATACACATACAAAAATAAATAAAAATTAAAAAAAAAAAGAATCTAGAGGACTGTGTTAGTCACACGGGCAGGGTCTGCATCTGTTTGGCTGGGCAGAGTCTCACTCAGAAGAGATGCTGATGGTATAGAAATAATGGGACTCAACCTTTGCCACAGAGGAGAGCGCTTAGGAAGAAGGAAACAGACTTTTTCACAGTGAGTTTTTTGCTTTCTACCTGCTTTGTGTTCTAAATTTTTCAAATATTCTGCATCAAAATAAAAATTAACTAGCTAAGTCATTCATTAATAAATCTCCAAATACACCAGGTGTATATACCACCTGCTCACTGAGTTTCAATACCGATGATCCAAGCATTTTGCTCACAACATCCTGTAGAGAAGGTTAGAACAGACCATATGGCCAGGTTAACCAAAGCCAACTCCTTCTTGGGGAGAAATTAATGGTTCATCTAGCTGGACATTCAGGCATTTTTCCTGAAAATGTCAACATTCTGTGGGGGTAGGCACAGTGGCAAGGTCACCAGGTTAAGCACCAGCAGATGGGGATCTGGTTGGTTCCTGCCATTAACTGACTGTATGACCTTGGGTAAGTCCTTTGCCTCCTCTGGCCCTGTTTTCTCAAAGGCATATCAAATTAAAGACACTTCTGATCCACTCCTTACATTCTTTGATGATAATAGATAAAAGTCTATAATGAAGCCGGGTATGGTGGCGCACACCTTTAATCCTAGCACTAGGGAGGCAGAGGCAGGTGGATCTTTGTGAGTTCAAGGCCAGCCTGGTCTACAGAGCGAGTTCCAGACAGCTGAGGCTACAGGGAGACCCTGTCTCAAATATATATGAGAGAGCAACTTGTGAATACTTACTGTGTGCCTTAGAAATGTAACTGTTACCCAAATGCCTTATGTGTGATATACACTCTGTGGGGTGGATCCCCTTGCCAGTCTGGGTTTACTCATCACTGAGTAAACAGACATACAGAGGTTCAGTGAACCATCCAGGGCCACCCAGAAGGGCAGTAACACAGGCACGACTGGGACCTGAGCAGGCTGCCTCTGGAGGCCACTATGAAGCCCCGCCGCCTGCTCCCGTCACTGTAGTAGCGTCTCTGCTCACCAGTCTATCGGCACAGAGGCTGGGCCCACCGTCACTGTGCAGGGAGAGCTCCTAGCTAAAGGCAGAAGAGAACATGGATTTGGAGAAAGTAGAGATTGTCCCACCCAGCCTGGAGGGACAAGAGCATGCTGCTGTGACTCTGTGCCAGTCAGTACTGACCCCCCATGGGTATGAACCCCATGGAATGTGGTCTGGGTGGATGAGAAATGGAAAGCTTTATTTTACTCTAGTCAATGCATTCCTATTTAATTTTCAGTTCAATCATTGGAGAGCTTTCTCATTTTTTTTACATTGTGTGTGTGTGTGTGTGTGTGTGTGTGTGTGTGTGTGTGTGTGTTTGTGGGCAGGTGCATACACGTTCATGTAGCACTTAAGAGTATAGGAAGAGGTCAGAGAACAATCTGTGGGAGTCCTTTCCTTCCATCCTATGGAACTCAGGTTGTGAGGTTTGGCAGCAAGCGCTTTTATCCACTGAGCCATCTCACCAGCCTGAAACTTTTTATCTATCTATCTATCTATTATCTATCTATCTATCTATCTATCTATCTATTATCTATCTATCTATTATCTATCTATCTATTATCTATCTATCATCTAACTATCATCTATCTATCATCTATCATCCATTTATCATCTATCTATCTATCATCTATCTCTCTATCTATCTATCTATCTATCTATCTATCTATCTATCTATCTAATCTATCATCTATCATGCAGTGTACATGTCGGGGCAAGAGTGCCACGGAGAATTCTGCGGAGTTGTTTCTCTAGTTCCACCTTTATGTGGCTTCCAGGGATCAAACTCAGGTCTCCAGGCTTGCTCAGCAAGTGGCTTTACCTTGTGAACCATCTGACTGGCCCTGGAGAGAGCTTTTGAAAAATGTTTAGAGCAACTTGCCTTATGAATCTCTTTTCTCAATTGGAAATGCATGAAATCTAACTATAGATAGTTGCCTTCCCTCCCTCCCTTCCTTCATCCTTCCTTCTTTTCTTTTTTACTCTGAGACGGGGTCTTGCCTAGGCTTTTATGGTACCTGTTATACTACTGTAGCCCAAGCTGGCCCTTGAACTTATAGCCATCCTCCTGCCTCAGCCTCCCAAGTGTTAGAATTACAGGTGTGCATCGCCATACCCAGCTAAGACTGAGTCTTTCTGACTACAATTAGTGTCCAAATTGAGACACGATTTAAGTGTGAAGTTTACACTGGGCTTTAATGACTTAGTGGGGGGTGGGGTGCAAAAGAGATGCCCTGGCAATTCTTCTGATATACTGAAATTTTAAAAATGTAGGTAATGAAACATTAACATCGCCTGTTTGATCAAGGTAGTGTCATTAGCTTGAGATTTTTGATGATTTCACTTTCTTTCACAAGCTCTATGTTTCTCATTCATCTCTCACACTTCGCTAGGAAGGGCTTGGGGACACAAAGAACTCTTTGCACTTGATTGACAGAGGCACATGGTATGGGGGCTACAAAGGCTCAAAGACTTCCAGCTCCCAAGAACTTCAGCCCTAATCGTGTGTGTGGTGTGTGTGTGTGTGTGTGTGTGTGTGTGTGTGTGTTTGAGAGACAGAGACAGAGAGACAAAGAGGTGTATGAGCATATGTGTGCAGGTGTAGACTTTTTTTCTTTTTGAGACAGGGTCTCCTTATAGCCCCAGCTGGCCTGCAACTCACTCTGTAGACCAGGATGGCCTTGAACTCACAGACATCTGCCTGCCTCTGCTTCCAGAGTGCTAGGATTAAAGGTGTGTGCCACCATGCCCAGCTTAAAGATGGTTCTTAGCCACCACGTGAGTGCTGGGAATGGAACCCAGGTCCTCTGCGAGAGCAGTCGGCGCTCTAACCGCTGAGCCATCTCTCCAGCCCCAGGTGTAGACCTCTATACCCTCGGAGACCCTAGGAGGATGTGTCACTGTGTCACTGCTGTGTCATGTTCCACCTTGTTCCCTGAGACAAGGTCTCCCTCTGAACCTGGACCCAGGCTGGCGGGGAGCAAGCTCCAGCTATCCTCTGTTCCCCTGTTCCACAGTGCTGGGCTTGCAGGTCATGCCTGTCCTTTTACATGGTGCTAGGGGTGTGAACTGGGGTCTTCACACTTGAACAACAAGTACTTTTACCCACTGATCTATCCTTCTAGCCCAAGAATTATTGTGATTACGTCACAAAGCAGAGGATGCTTACTCAGCATCTTCTACGGCCACCCAGACTTTCATTTTCTCCCTTCCCTTCCACCAACGACTCCAGGAAGATGGAAAGGACAGTTCAGAACCTCCGCAGTGGGGTCTGCGAGTCCAGTAAGCTTTGGTGTGTCCCCCACTCCCACTCCAAATAGTGAGAGCACATGACCAAGGTTCTCCTCGACTCTGAGAAATGAGCCCGTTACCTGCCGACCTGCATTTCAGTCCCATTAACATTTGCTGAGCTCAGCCTCTTGCTGGGAGCTGGGGTGGGTATGAAGAAGCTAAGTGGCAATGGAATGTGGACGGTAGAAATAGCACAACCTTCCCCGGCAGCACCCATCCATGTCACAGCCTGTTCTCTCAGTGCATTGTTTCTTCATGACTTAGAGGAGGGACTTTGGAGACAAACAGTGATTTACGTCATTGCTGCCCATCACTATCTGTGTGACCTGGGAAAGTCACTAAACCCAGTTAGCGTTAGCCTGTCCCTGGGCCTAATTCACAGGCACACAGGATTGCTTTGGAAGGTGACATATGTCAGGCGTTGAGGACTTAGCACATGGCAGCCGCTGTTACTACCCTCCTTCCTGAGGCTCCAACCTCCCTTCTCTGGTTCAGCTCTGAGTGGATTTTGAGAGGGTACAGGGGCATCCATTATACAGTCTCTCCTTGGCACGCACGACTCTGAGGCCTCTCAAAGTGCACCTTGCAAAGGGACAGCTCCACTCTCCCAAGGCCGCGCATGCCCCTCTTCCGTCCCCGTCTTTCTCCTTAACTGTATCAGAGTCACCTCTCAGTCACAGCCGAGCCGCCGGCTTCCCTCACTCTGCAAAGACATCAACCAGTCCCTGTTCCTGGAGAGGAGATGTGGGCTGCAGTTGCCATGGTAACAGGAGTTGCTTTATAAGAAAAGACTTCCTTCTTGGTCTCAGGGCTTGCTCAGCTTGCACCTTCTTTACAGCTACTAGACAGTGAGATGAGACATCACTGCGCACAGGGTAGAGATCACACAATAAACTTACTAAGGGGCAGCCGGGAGCCTTCATCTCCAGGAGACCCCAGCAGGCAAGGAACATTGCCTTCTCAGTTGTCTCATATCCTTGACCTTCCACTAAGGACTGAGACACAGAATGGAGGAAGAGGAAGTCCAAGTCCTTCCCTACAGTCTCAGTCACAGGAATATCTTAGGATCTGACTGGAATCAAACATGCATGAGTTCAAAACGCAGCCCTGAGGTGGGGATGGAGATCAGTTGGTAGAGTGCTTGCCTGGTACACAGGAACCCTTGAGTTCTGGTTTGTTTTGTTTTGTTTATGGTCTTTTTGAGATAGGGTCTCCCTGTAGCTCCAGCTGTCCTGGAACTCACTATATAGACCAGGCTGGCCTTGAACTCACAGAGATATGCCTGCCTCTGCCTCCCTAGTGCTGGGATTAAAGGCATGCACCACCATATCTGGCTTGAGTTCTGTTCTTAACATTGCATAGACCAGGGATGGTAATGGACATTGTACATCTGGGCTTAAGGGGTAGAAGAAAGAGGATCACAAGTTTAAGCTACATGAGTTAGAGGCCAGCCTAGGGTACCTGAGACCCTGACTCAAAAACAACTCATTAGAGCCAGGTGTGGTGGTGCTTGCCTTTAATCCCAGCACTTAGGAGGCAGAGGCAGGAGGGTCTCTGTGAGTTCTAAGGCAGCCTGGTCTAAATAGTGAACTCCAAGCAAGCTGTGGCTAGAAGAAGACCCTGTCTCAAAAACTAAACTAAACTAAACTAAACTAAACAAATAAAAGTAGTTATTTAAGAATACTCAACTTCCCTTCCAATGGTGTGGCCTTGGGCAGATCTCTTCATATTCCGTTTCCTCATGGAAACCACCATATGTGGCTGAACCCAGAAAGTCACTGCTGGAGAAGTCAGTGACTGCCAATTCAGTGACGCTTCAGACAGGAAGGAGCTCCTCACTAGGCTGGTGAAGTGTAGTCACATGTATGAACTACTTCCTATGTGCTAGTGCTTAAAATACATTACAGTATATGAGGAAGCGCTATTTAAAAAAAAACATTTCAGGGGGCTGAAGAGATGGCTCAGCAGTTAAGAGCCATCTGCTCCTGCAGAGGACCTGGGTTCAATTCCCAGCACCCACATAGTGGCTGAGAAGTGTCTTTAAGCCGGGTGTAGTGGTGCACGCCTTTAATCCCAGCACTCGGGAGGCAGAGGCAGGTGAGTTCAAGGCCAGCCTGGTCTACAGAGTGAGTTCCAGGCCAGCTGGGGCTATAGGAAGACCCTGTCTCAAAAAAACATTTTTTTAATAAAAAAATTTTAAAAATAAAAGATAAAAATTTTCAGGGACATAGCAGCTCAGAGAAATTAAATCTTCAGCCCCAGGTTATTCCTTGACAATAACAGTCAGAGTCCAAATCCAAGTTTATTCTATAGATTTCCAGTACAGCAGGTGGCCTCAGTAAATGAGAGGAGGCAGAAGCTGCATTCTGGGCAGCTGGCCATTGTATCGTGGCAGGATGGGGCTGGTGTCTTGGCTTAGACTCAGGAGACAGAAGTGAAGAAGAAACCTGTCCAGAGCTTGTCTGTGCACAGGTTGGGGTCATGCGAGATGCGAGGGGCACAGGCTGAAACTGCCAGGCAGAGCATCACCTCCTGGGGTCTGCTACCACCCACAGGTCAGGGGGCCCTTGCAGTGAAGTCTTCTCAGGCTGCTGGGGCAGCAGTTTCTGTGTGAACAAACATTGAGTATGAACAAGAGATGAATGGTCTCTTTGGTGTGTGTGTAGGGGGTGGGGCGGTGGTGATAATGAGACTTTTCTAAAGCGGCTGAAAACCCCTAGAAGAAGGCCGCCTTGATATAGGGTGTCCAGAAGCCACTGGAAGTAATCAGCATCCCACCCTAGAAGAATCGCAGTTCTTCACAGGCTGGACCAGAGCCCAGTTCCCTGGGTCTCAAGACAAGCCCTAGCTCAGCAGTCAGGCTCAGCGGGCGTCTCAACTGTGCCCGTGAGCTTCGTGGTCTTCCTTCTAGCCACCATTTGGCTTAAAATGAAGACAGTGCAATGTCAGGTTTAAAGAGGAGATGAGGGGGGCTGGAGAGATGGTTCAGCGGCTAAGAGCACCGACTGCTCTTGCAGAGGACCCGGGTTTGATTCCCAGCACCCACACGGCAGCTAAGAACCATCTTTAACTCCAGTTCCAGGGGAATCTGATGCCCTCTTCTGACCTCCACGGCATTGCACGACCCGGGTGCACCAACCTACATGCAGACAGTACATTCATACACATAAAATAATAAATAAATTTTTAAAAATTAAAAAAAGAGGAGATGGGGAAGGACTGAGGGTGCTCAGCTTGATGACCCACGGCCACCGTCCACCCTGTGCCATTAATGGCTGGACTCTGGTAGCCATCAGTGGCCACATGGATCTGTGGTTCAGCATCCAGCTAGGCCTAGGGAGGGGAGGTAGAGCCTAGATGCCCATTACAAGTTGTGTGTGTTTTACATACACAACACATGTGACCATTCATCTCTGTAAGGAGCTCATGAAATCTCGGGTTCCAGATGAGAAGGCTGGATGGCTTGAAATGATGTCTCCATGGTCACAGTTTCTAAGCAACTGGTCCTGAATTATGCGTCAGGAGCCTCAACATCCCAACCTGGCCATATGGTTGTCCCATAAGGTACTTTGTGAGTCACATCCTGGGTGCCTCTGTGACAGTTCTAAGTCCTTCCTATTCTCCTTTTCTCTCTGAACTCTTAGTCTGGGAAGTACAGCTTGCTGATGCCTCTATGAATTCCTTATTCCCAGCCGGCTCTGTGCCAACCTGTCCCAGGAGAGGACACAGATCTGCTGGCAGTTGACTGGGATTAGATATAAGTAGTGTCTAGAGTCTGGGGTAAAGTGCAATGAGAGAAATGGAGATGAAAAGAATGAAGTTTTAAAGACAAACAGGAAGTCTCAAGGTTGAGGAGGTAACGGAGAGATGTCCAGGTCTTGGCCCAACAACTGAAGCTAACTAACACACAGCTTTTCACAGGGTAAGTGGGTAAAGAGTAGTTGTGTAGAAATCGAGGCAGTTCTCCTATCTCATTCTCCCAAGTGCTGGAGTTACAGGTGTGAGCTACCACACCCAGCTGCCTTCTGACTTTTCTGTGTAAACTCATGATCTCAAAGGACCTAGAACACACACACACACACACACACACACACACACACACACAGAGGTATGGATTGAGTCTTGTCTCTCTAAAAAGACACATTTTTTAGAACAATACAGAGAAGATTCACATGGCCCCTGTGTGAGGAAGACATGGAAATTCACGAATCATTCCATAGAGGGGCTAGAGATATGGCTCGGTGGTTAAAAGCACTTGCTGTTCTTGCAGAGGACCCGGGTTTGGTTTCCAGCACCCACATGGCAGCTAACAACCATCTGCGACTCTGGTTCCATGGGATCTGACACCCTCTTCTGACCTCCATGGTCATTGCAGGGCATGGGTGCATCTACCTACATGCAGGCAAAACACTCATACATATAAAATAATAAATAAAATGTTAAAAAAAAAGATACATAAGCTGGATGTGGTGGCAAGCACCTTTAATCTCAACACTCTGGAGGCAGAGGCAGGCAGATCTCTGTGAGTTCAAGGCCAGCCTGGTCTAAAAAGCAAGTTCCAGGACAGCTGGGGCTACAGGGAGACCCTTTCTCAAAAAGACAACAACAGTAACAAAATGGATACAGTGTAATCTTAACTCCAGGTCCCCAAGAATGTGACTTTATTTAAAGACAAGTTCTTTATAGAAGTCAAGTAAAATGAGGTCCTTGGGACAGCTCCTAATCCAATATAACTGGTGTTCTCATAAAACAGAACATAGGTACAGCGCCTAAGGGGGGAAATGCTATGTTACTATAAAAGGAGAGACTGGGGTGATGTTTTGCTTTTTGTTTTGTTTTGTTTAGGCAGGGTCTCTTGTAGCTGAACTTGGCCTTGAGCTCCATGTAACTGAAGATGATTCTGAACACCCGATCTTCCTGCCTCTACTTCCTGAGTGCTAGAATAACAGGTGTGCACCACCATGCCTAGTTTCTGAATGTTGGGCTTCGTAGATGCTAGGCAAGTACTCTACCAACTGAGCTACATCTCTAGCTCCAGAGTGATGTTCTAGAAGACAAAGGGATGCCCGCGATGGTTGGCAAACCCACAGCAGTAGGTCAGAAGCCTGGAACAGATGATCCCTCAATGCCCCCAGAAGGAACCTCAGCTACCAACGCCTTGATCTTGGACTGGACTCATTTCCAGCCCCCAGAGCTGTGTTAAAATACATGTTTCTTGTTGGTGCCACCTGGTCTCTGGAACTTTGTTATTCAACCCTAAGACACAAATCATCCACCTCTGCACTTTTATATGTAGCAGAAATTCAACAGGAGCTGAGTGGGAGCAGCCTAGAGAATTCTGGGAAGGAAGAGAGGAGGCAGTAAGATGGAGGAAGGTGTTCTCCATCACTTCCAGAGGCTGAGGGGTCTACAAGCCAGCAAGTCCTTCACAGGACTGAGTTTTGTGACTACATTGATATGGCTAGAACTGAGTCAGCCTGAGTACGTCAGTTGTGGGTGAGGAAAAATTATCTCCAGAAGCCTTCAGGGAGCCACGGGGTCTGTCCACAGCCCAGGGAGCTGACCTGCCAACTGTACCCATCTCACCTCAGAGATTCAGGGACTTGTGCAAGTTCACAGCTAAAGTGGTGGAGTTTCGAACCATTGTCACTGGATCCCAGAACCGACGTGCTTACCCCCCACCCCCCACAACAAAAGCCATTCAAAACCCACCTGATGCATGCCCTTCTGCACCCCCATCTCTGTGCTGATGGGACAAAATGCTCCTGAGACCTAAAAATTCCTCCTTCAAGTATGAAAGGCTGAGGGCCTGTGAAGGAACTGGGGGAGAGGTCTTCTCTCCATATTTCTTTTCTAATGTGGTTGTTACAATGTTTTTACAATAAGGATGACAATATTTACACCATGTCTGAATTTTCACTACACTTGGCTGGGGTGGTGAGAGTCGGGAGAATGGAGACCAGCCATTATTGCCACCCCAGATACATCCCTGGCCCTTTCCACAGCCTCGGTTTCTCTGTGATCAAAAGGTAGATTGAGCCAGATGAAGGAACGGAAGGACACTCTCACAGGTGACAACACAGACCGTAGGCTGTGCTTCTACAACACGGCTACCTCCCCATCCTCCCTTTCCCCCCTCCCCACTACTGTTTCCACCAATTACTGAGAACTTTCTCATACCAGGCTTGGTTCTGAAGACAATTTAAAATACAAGACTAGGGCTGAAGAGATGGCTCAGTGGTTAAGTGCTCTTGCAGAGGACCCAGGTTCGATTCCCAGCACCCACATGGCCGCTAGGAACAGTCTTTAAGCCGGGCGTGGTGGCACACGCCTTTAATCCTAGCACTCGGGAAGCAGAGGCAGGTGGATCTCTGTGAGTTCAAGGCCAGCCTGGTCTAAAGAGTGAGTTCCAGGCCAGCTGGGGCTATAGGGAAACCCTGTCTCAAAAAAGACCCCCCCAAAAAAGCAAGATTAAATGGTATTGAATTGACACCCTGAGTTCAATACCTGGAACCCGTATGGTAGAAGGAAAGAACCAATTTCTGCAAATTGTCCTCTGGTCTCTACATGTGTGTCATCACACACACACACACACACACACACACACACACACACACACCTCTCATGTAGCACTACCAGCCTTTAATACTTATCACTATTTAATTGACAAAGAGCCCACTCAGGTCTGAGTGTCGCTGTCTGCTGACCCTGTTCTCTGTGTTTTGATTATAGATATGGATAGATCTTTCATACTTTAAACTCTGATTTTCCACTTCTTCTGGGTGAGTACTAAACCCCGGGATCTGTAACCAGGAGCCTCACTAGCCTCTCCAGACCCACCTCCTCCCCCCTCAGACCCCTGTGAAATCTACTTCAGTTCTACCCCAGGGTCCCGAGGGCAGCTCCTCCCTCTGCCTGGAATGACCTCCTTCCTCATGTCAGATTCGAGCATTGCCGGGATCTCTGCACAGATGCCCTGGGAGGCCTCACATGCATCTCTCTATCCCAGGCTACTCTATGGCTCTTGCTGTACACACGCTTCTCTGAAATGATTCTACTTTTCAAATATGTTTATTTGAAACTGGAGTTTTCTTCTTTAATCTCTACGACTTGAAAAAGTGTCCAATATCAATAATAGAGCCTAAACAAGTACCAGTTGAAAAGGTGGAAGAACTGGCCACAGCAGCAGAGAGTTGCTGAATCAAACTCCGACATCTGAAACAGGACAAGATGGCGGCCAGCAGAGGCTCCCTGAGGGACGACTCTAACCTAACCTCCCTTCTATCAGCCTTCCATGGACTGGGTCAACTGATTCACACCCTGAGCCAGCCAAGAAAGCCAAGTCAATAATGATAAATGTCAAAGGGATGATAGAATTCTACCACCATCATCAGCAAACCATCCTTATAACTGATTTGGGCAACCCCCACAATGTTACAACCGGTGCGTGAAGGTGTGAGGAGACCAAAATATTCATGTATATTTATACATATATTAACAAAGAGTCTAGCCACAAGATGCATGTTAATTCAAAGAAGAAAAGGAAAGTTTATAGTGGAGCAACCCAGAAGATAATACCTTAGCCAAGCGATCACTTAAACCACTAATGATAGGACAGGCAATCCCACATGCTTCCTGCAGGGGACGCTGGGAAGGACGCACATCGGTCTATGACACTTCTACCCAATGAGGCATAACTCTAACCCAATCTCATGGAATCATCAGACAAATCTGATAAATCATTCTGATTAAAGAGACCAGACACAAGACTCCCATATAGCACGTTAAGCAGAATTTTCTTTGCATATTATTAGAATGGTTATCTCTGTAGACCAATACTACTGAATCCTTGTCAATTTCCCCGACTTCCATAAGTGCACTCTGGCATGTAGGAGAATGTTTTTACAAAAACGAAAATGAAAGATGTCCCACTTAAATGGGACATCGTTATTAATCCCTGTCCCCTGCCAGGGCTCAGGGAACATCTCAGAAGAGGAGGTGGAAAGAACACAAGAGCTGGAAGGTGACAAGACATGGTTATCTCAGCCAAGAACTCAGAACTGAGGTTACCAGATCAAACCAGCCCAAATTCAGGCACTCTCCAGGCGCCATCCCTTAATGAGGAGCTATTGGAAGTTGATGGCTTCAAGGAAAGGGAAGTTCAAACTTCTAGAGTGTGGCCATTGGTAGAGTCCCTATGCTCCAGTGGATGCTTCCACACCACGCAACTACAGACAGCAAAACTGAAAAAGACAGGAAGTCAGGAGGGGGAGGTGTTGGGGATGGGGGTGTTATGTAGTCATACCTCATTGTATACATGTATGAAATTCTCAAAGAATAAAAACAAAGCTAAAATACCGCTAGTCACAGTGGTCCACACATGTAGTTCTAGCCACTTGGGAAACAGAGGCAGGAGGATCGCTTGAGCCCATGAGTTCAAGACCAGCCTGGGCAAAGGTAGCCAGACTCCGAGAACAAAACAAAACAGACGACATAAAAGACAAAACTAAAATATATTAGGGTGTTTAGAGGAAACAGACATTGTGTCCCAACCTACTCTGAAGTAGTTAATGGACTTTGGGAGAAAAAGATGAAGCAAATGAGATACACTTAGCAGTCGGGCGTCTGAGCGAAGCGTCTGTGGAAGTTCTTTGCATCATTCTGATTTCTTGGTAAGTCTCAAATTCAATTATGATGACAAAAATCAACAGAGGGAAAAGAGGGAGGAAGGAAGAGAGAGGATGAGAAAAAGAGAAAGAGGTGGGCGTGGTGGTACACGCCTTTAATCCCAGCATGGGAGGCAGAAGCAGGTAGATCTCTGTGAGATGGAGGCATAGTGAGTTCCAGGCCAACTGGGGCCACAGGGAAACCCTATCTCAAAACGAAACAAAAACAAAGAGAGAGAGAAAGAGAAGAGAAGAGAAGAAGAGAAGAGAAGAGAAGAGAAGAGAAGAGAAGAGAAGAGAAGAGAAGAGAAGAGAAGAGAAAGAAAAGCTAAGAGAAGCAGCTGCCAGAGCTTGAGGGCTGAGGCTTTGCGTAGCTGGCATCAGAGTGGCACCACGAAGCAGCCGCTGTCTTCACTGCTGGCCAGTAGGCTGAAGCCCAGGGCCAGGGTCACTACTTTCCTGTGGGACCATGTTGGAACCACAGCACTCCTCAGCCCGTCTGGCTCAGAGCATGAACAGAGTTCTCAGAGTGCCCAGGACACACCTTGTGTGTGGTGCTGGTGGGTGGGGGAAGAATCCCTGGGAGACAGAAAGCCTGTAGAACTGCCTTCTCAGGCCTGTTCTCCAACCTTGGGCACCTCACCTGCCACTCCACAGTGCCTTTCATGGCCTGGAAATATGGAGGCTGGATTTTCGAATAGGCTCTTACCCCCCCCCCCCAAACTTTGGAGTTGTGGAGACTCCAAGGTCTCTTGCAGAGGAAAGCGAGAGGTCAGTTTTCCAAGACAAGAACCTTGTCTCCAGTCTCTCACAGACTCCGGGCCCCACGGCCTGCTCACAGTCTAGCAGCTTATCACTCTGCCTCTGGGTCTCTGTCAGCCACCATTTTCAGACTGGAAGCTGTCAGGCTGCAGAACCTATAAAATGGCTGGTAGAAAGCAGAGGACTGGGGCTGGAGAGATGGCTCAGTGGTTAAGAGCACCGACTACTCTTGCAGAGGACCCGGGTTTGATTCCCAGCACCCACATGGTGGTTAAGAACCATCTTTAACTCCAGTTCCAGGAGAATCTGACACCCTCTTCTGACCTCCACAGCATTGCACAACAAGGGTGAACCAACCTACATGCAGAGAGTACACATAAAAAATAATAAAATATAAATAAATAAATAAATAAATAAATAAATAAATAAATAAATAAAATAAAAAGCAGAGGACTCCTTGTTTCTCTGCCGTCCCGTGCCCCAGGTCCAGGCTCAGCCCCAGTTGGGAGGCTCTCCTAGCATCCGAGATGCCTAGTATTTCTCCTATAGTGTCACAGCCACCATTTCATGGAATCCCAGCCCAGCCCTAGGTCTATTGGCCCTGAAGTCTAGCTGGGGAAATTGATGCTCAGAGTGGCCAGTCAGCCCAGAAACGACAGCACCTCAACTCTCCACAGTTCCGTCCATAGGTTGGTGAGGTGGGGTGAGGCCGCAGGCGATGGGGGACATGTTCCTGTAGGAATCCTGAGGTGGCCGGACCCCTGCCCAGTTTCCAAGGCTGGGAAGCCCAGTGAAAGATTAGCCATGATGGTGCCACCATCCCGCAGTGGTGCCACCATCTCACAGTGGTGCCACCATCCTGCAGTGATGCCACCATCTCGCAGTGGTGCCACCGTCCCGCAGTGGTGCCACCGTCCCTCAGTGGTGCCATCGTCTCACAGTGGGGCCACCATCCCGCAGTGGGGCCACCATCCTGCAGTGGTGCCATCATCCCACAGTGGTGCCATCATCCTGCAGTGGTGCCACTGTCTCTCAGTGGTGCCATTGTCTCTCAGTGATGCCATCATCTCACAGTGGTGCCATCATCCTGCAGTGGTGCCATCATCCCGCAGTTGTGCCACTGTCTCTCAGTGGTGCCATCATCCTGCAGTGGGGCCATCGTCTAGCAGTGGGGCCATCATCTCGAAGTGAGGCCACTGTCTTGTAGTGGTGCCACATATACAAACCCTACGGTGGGTCCTTCCATCTAAAATCCTTTTCTCCCCTTTTAATTGCTTTTTTTGGAATTACAGTTGCACAGGCAGTTGCAAAAATAAGCACTAAAAACATCCTACGTCTGTCACCCTGCGCCTCACCCAAACCAGTACAGCATGCTGACTAAAGGACTCTCTCCGAGGCCAGCAACTTGCATACTTTCAGTTTTTTAATACCGCTCTGCTGAGACTGCTTCTGCTAGCCCTCAAAGCCAGCCTCTGAGACAGCAATGACCCCTCTTCTGAAAAGTGCCCCTCTTGTCAGAGTCCTGCCCTCCCTCTCAGCTCCCCTGAGAAGTGCAGGTCATAATGGGTTGTTGACACCTTCTAACATGAATCTCATGTATATTCGGATGGGTACTCGGGCACGTGTGCTTGTGTCCTTGGAGATCATAAGTCAACCTCTGGTGTTATTTACTAGGAGCCGTCTGCCAGTTTGTTTGAGACAGGTTCTCTCATTCAGCTGGAACTCTCCAGAACTGGGATTGCACACCAGGCCTTCCTCACACCCCCCCCCCTTCTTCTTCTTTTGACGAGTTCTGGGGCTTGAATCCTCATGCCCACAAGGCAAGAAGTTTACCCACTGAGCCATCTCTCCAGCCCCAGACACGATTTGTTTTTAATTCAGCATCAGCTACCACTGAGACAAATTTCACAATCTTCTGAGCCTCACTTTCCCCGCTCCTAAAATGAGGCTGATTGCTGAAGCACTGTGCAGGTGGGATGGGCTGAGCATCTAAGCTGAGATGTACAGAGCGCTATCTCCCTTGATGGCGGTTACAGCTTCACTTTCGTGCTTGGTCCTAAAGTACATATTAACTACCAGGCAAACTCCATGGAGGGGATCCAGGCAGCCATGCTGGCTCTCCTGTACTGCTAAAGTCCTTCCCCAGTCACAGGACCCCAGAGGCTTCTCATCGCAGCCCCTGGACTCCGTAGTGAGGTTGCAAGGAAGGGAGGGGGGTGGCATTTGGAGAAGAAACTTCAGACCTGGATAGAATGCCAACCAAGCCACTCTCATGCAGGAGCAGGCTCCGGGCTGCTTGGGTTCTGACACTTAGTAGCTATAGATTGTGGACCCGTCTCAGAGGCTTGCTAAACCTCAGCTTCCTCATCTATAAAACAGGGCTGCCTTGTGAGCAAACAAGCTCACTGTGCAAACAGCCTCAGGTTAAGTACCAAGTCCTGTATGAGCACACGTGCACACACACACACACACACACACACACACACACACACACACAGGATTAATCATTTTTAGCCTTATGTGCAACATTTCTAAGATGATATTTTTGAATATTACATTTTGTTCTAGACTTTGGGATGCTATATCTAAGTTGACTTGAACAACTTGGCTAGCCTGGCCTTGTATCTATAGCATGCAGCCATATAAACAACCCTGGGCTCATGCAAGGCTGAAACTTGAAACACAAGCCTGCCTGATCTGGCTGGGGTTTTAGTTCTGTGCTTGTCTTGGGGCTGGGCCTCTGTGTGCTAGATCGCTGCTTTCTCAGCCTGTGATCTCTAAGGACACGCTGAGGGCGAGGATGCTTATAGACCATGTGCTTTATATTCAATGTGTTCATCTTCTAGGAAGGAAATTAGGACCAGAGAAAAGAAGGAATTTGCCTGAGATTACCCCAAAAAGTTAGTTAAGAAGAGAGCTAATTTCCAGACCCCATCCTAACATTACCCTCCAAAGACCCCCACCCTTTCCCCAGGCCATAGGGACTCTGCTCCCCAGAGTTGAATTGGGAGGTAGGTGGGAAGATAGCACAGTCTGTAAAGTGTGCTCCTTGCAAGCACAAGGACCTGAGTTCAATCCAGAATCCATGTCATTATATGGGCGTGGTAGCATGTACTTGGAGTTCCAGCGCTGGGGCGTAGAGACACGGGGATCCCCAGAACTCAGTGGTCAGTTAGTCTAGCCTTTCCCAGGAGTTCCAGGCCTGTGAGAGCCCTATCCAAAAAGTAATGGGGGCTGCCATGTGAGGAATCCCTGAAACTGACTTCCGACCTCCACACACGTGGGCATGTGCGTGCACACATGCATGTATATCTGCATGCACACAAACATGGACATATGTATACACACATATACACACACAAAAAGCAAAGCTTCAGAACCATTGCCATCCCCAACTTCAGAGCACACTCAGGAAACTCACTCAGGGGCTTCCCAGGGTGCCTGGTACTGCCTGTTACTGAGCCCCTTGTTTCCAGAATGTCGCTCGGGGAGCTGAGTGGCTTCCCCAGGCTCAGTCGTGGGATGGGCAGTATATACCCAGGCCCCTTTGCCATTTCTGTGATCAGTGTTTCTAAAGTGCAGGGCACGTTCCCAGAGGTTTGCATGGTGGCTTTGGTGGCTTCCTGCAGCACCTTCACCATAAAGACACTTCCCTTCCAGCCCCGCCGCTGTCCTTGAGGAAAAGCCTCGGGCGCAGCAAGTCCCGAATACCGTTTAGAAGAGCAGCGAGGCATCTGGCTGGCATCTAACAATGTCTTTTTCTTTCTGTGGTATTTCTTTTCAATGTTAGCACCATTTGGATGTGTTGCAACACCTTTCCCTTTATGTGAGCTATGTAAAGTCTCTTCTACAAATCAATGTGCTTTTACTTTTTATTTATTTATTTATTTATTTATTTATTTATTTATTTATTTTGTATTTTCGAGACAGCGTCTCTCTTTAGTCCCAGCTGGCCTGGAGCTTACTCTGTAGACCAGGCTGGCCTTGAACTCACAGAGATCTGCCTGCCTCTGCCTCCGGAGTGCTGGGATTAAAGGCATGTACCACCACCACGCCCGGCCTGTGCTTTTACTTTAAAATATCAGTTAAGGCTGGGCGTGGTGGTGCATGCCTTTAATCCTAGCACTCAGGAGGCAGAGGCAGGTGGATCTCTGTGTGTTCAAGACCAGCCTGGTCTACAGAGCGAGCTTCAGGCCAGCTGGGACTAAAAGGAGACCCTGTCGCAAAAAAGACCAAATAAAATAAAATATCAGAAGCAGTGTTAAGGAAGGGGTGGAAGGCTGCAGGACGCTGGTGACCTAAGGTTGCCGCCTAAAAGGCCCCTTCAGTGCAAGCCTAGCACTCGGCCTGGGAGCTGAACTTGGTGGTTTCGGTCTGTGGTTTAGACATGGGAGGGCGACCTGGTCCCTGGATGGTCTTTCTCTACAAGGCCTTCCAGCCCCTGTCAGGGACACTTGCTTATCCTTTATATGTTTATTATTATTATTATTATTATTATTATTATTATTTGTGTGTATGTATCTCTGTGTGTGTATGTGTGTGTCTATATGTGTGTATACAAGCATACATGTACAGGTCTGAGGACAATTTTCAGGAGTTGGTTCTCTCTACCATACGGGTCCCAGGGAATCTAATTCAAATCATCAGGCATGGCTGAGCCTTCTTGCCCCCAGCCATGTAGAAGAATAAGCTGCTTATTCTTCTCTGTCCCAGAGAGAAGTCTGATTCCTTAGCGTCACAATGGAGCAACCAGCACTCAGCTGAACTCCTGAGCTTTCTCGCCAGGGAAATGAGGCTGGTGTGGACAATAAAGTCCTCACTGAACACAGACTGAACACAGGAGCTGTTGGTCCTCCATCTCACTTCTAGATCATTCCGTAACCATCCATGTCTGGCTAAATATGTCAGCCCCACTACTTGGGACAGCCACTGTGGTAACATCCATGCCAAATGTCCCCCACCGGTCGTCACATGTGGCCAGACAGCATAGGAAACCATCTAGATGGGAAGCTTTCCCTATCTGTAAGATGGATCATAGGCAGGAAGAAAGTGAGACAGAGAATGGAAGGGTGTAGATGGGTGCTTGATTTAATCCTGTGGAGTGGAGGAGCCTTCTGGTAAGTACACGATGTAGAAGATTAGGTCTATGTCTCTCGTACCCAGAAACTGTGGGTCAAAAGTCCTGCCGAGCTGGAGGACAGAGGGACCCAGCATGGCCACCAGCAGCAAGGAAGATCTATGACTTTTATCGTACAAACAAAGCCGACCCCAGCGGAGTCCACCGAAGTGAGGGATTCCCCTGCTCCATTCTGGATGGGCCCAGCTGCAAGTGGGAAATTGCTTTTCCTAGCAAGTGGCCTTCAGCCCTTAGGAAGATTAAGCTTACAAAATACGCATAATTAAGTAAGCAGAACCTTCTAGTATTTCCAGAGGGGCACCAAGCATTAGTTGGGTCAAGTTCTGTGGGTTGGTAGATAATATCCTATATTTTTGATGTTTCAGGACATGCTGCTGTTAGAGTTCTCACTGATACAATGGAACAATGGACTTCATTCAAAGTTTTAGTTAAAAACTCAAGAGACTTTGACAATGTCTGTAAATATCATTACAATACTTAAGAGACATTCAGGGTCTCTTACGTTAGATTCTCAGATCTGCAAATAACCTTTAAATGCTATGTTTTCTGTTGTAGGAGGAAAGAGATTCGTAGGCCTTAGCTCAGCAGGACAGCACTTGCCTAATATCTGGGAGGACTGGAGTTCAGTCCCCAGCATGAGATAGATAGATAGATAGATAGATAGATAGATAGATAGATAGATAGATAATAGATAGATAGATAGATAATTTCTTCAATTCTTAAGTTCAATATAAAATATGGGCAAGATGGGCTCAGCCAATAAGCTCGATGACCTGAGTTCAATCCCTGGTCTCCTATGGTGGAAGGAAGGAGAGTCCTACAAGTTATCCTGTGACCTGTACATGTGTGCCATAGTATGTACAAGCACCCACAGACATTCAGAGAGAGACAAAGAGAATAAATAAATGTAAACCAAAAGAAATTAGATTATGAATGAGAACACTATCCAGTATAATGCAATGCAAGCTAAGCTCCCTGTGTAATTTAAATGTTTTTAGCAGCCACGTTTAAAATTAAAAGGAAACAATGAGCTTAACACTAATAAAATTATTTAGCTCTCCATGTCCAAAAATGCTCTTAACATGTAATTCACATATAATGCATTAATGTGACATACTATATCCTTTTAAAAACAGAAACAAACTCATTTTCAGGGTCAGTGAGATGGCTCAACAGATAAAAGCACTTACTACCACCAAACCTGAGTTCAACCTCTAAGACCCAGATGGAACATGGTGGAAGGACAGAACCAACTCCCTCAAGTTTCAGCCTGAAGTATTACTATTACTATTTATTATTATTTATTATTATTATTATTATTATTATTATTGAGATAGGGTATTACTATGTAACTCTGGTGGGTTTGGAATTCACTCTGTAGACCAGGCTGGCTTTGGACTCACAGAGATCTCCCTACCTCTGCCTCCCAAGTGCTGGAATTAAAGGCACGCACAAACACACCAGGTGAAGTATTACTTTAAAATAACTACCAACTGCCTTTTCAGCACACAAATGCAGCCAGTGTAGTGTTGGGGGTTGAGGCCATGGACTGGGGAGGGCAGAACATTTCCTTCTGATCCTGTCAGACCAGGGGACCTACAAGAGTCCCTCAAGATTCCTGCCCGAAGCCCTTACGTTCCACTGACCAGAAAAATGAGGTCCAGAGAGGGATGCGAGCTCAGGCATGTGGAGAATTAGAGGACGGAAAAAACAATTGGGTCTCCTAACCCTATCTTCTCTCCAGCCAACAGCTTCTAGTTTATTATCTCGGCCCTTTGCCTTGGTGGCCTATAAGGCCCGTGAACAGGGGAGGAGAGTCCGCCCAGCTCCTGGACGCAGAGCAGAATCAGGCAGCCCACTCGGGTTCTTGAGCAGAAACCTCCAGAACCCTCCTGCAGCACACTCACTCATCTGCTCCCTTTCTTCCGTCTTGTTACCGTTTTTCTATGCTTTCTCCGAATCTGTTTCCCTTGGGCCCACACAGACTCGGTTCCCCCACAAATGCAGCTCAGGGTCCTGCGGGCCCTGAGGGGCTGGGGAGGGGGGGAGAAACACTCCGGCTGAGACCCGGCAGCTAAGCCTTCCTCACATGGGCGGGAAGGGGACACAGAGATATTCTGGGGTGCAATTTTCCTTCTGTCCACCAAGCCTTTCCTCCCAGGCCACGTTTTTCAGGGAAACATTGACCATCTGTGACCTTGAGTGATCAGTGTCCAATGACGGACTATTCCCTGCTCAGGACACTGTCTGACAAATTCAGAAGAAAAAAAAAATTTAGAACCAATTTGTCCTTCCCCCTCCCTCACTTCCCCTTTAACAGGACTTGGGCCTCAGGCTCCAGGGCCTTGAGTGGTATCATTTCAATTTCCTCAAATTGTCTTCAAATTATCTTTACTTTCCTTGCCCTTTTATTTCTGGTGAACCATAACAGGTTTCCACTTACGACAAGACAAAGTTTCCCTTCGAAACTAGACTTGTATCAGTAACAAAAAAGAGTGAGTCAATTGAACATCAACACGGTTTCTAGAACATGAAGGCGCCTAGGGAATGGATACTGTGGGTGGGCAAGCACGATGAGGGCATCGGCTTCAGGACAGAGGGCACCACCTCCACCTCAGCCCCAGACCCCATGCCTACCGGGCGGCTGCGGCTATAGAAGGAACCAGTGTGCAGCCCCAGTGGGGGTAGGAGGCAGATCTTTCTGATTAGAGCTTAATCCTGAGCCTGTGTCAGGCCTCATGGAAGGGTGACGATGGACAGGAGGAAGGAGGAGGCCTCTCACCTGGACAGACAGCAGCTGAGACCCGAGAGTGACTGCTTTAGAAACGGCCAGTCAGAGCAGGCCAGCAAAGCCCAGGGCCCTTCTCTGCACACACAGGCCTCATTCCCAGAGCCAAGTAAATAGCTTTCCCTGAGCCCGAGCAACATCTGGAAGCTTAGAGGACATGCGGGCAGATCCAGACAGAGGGGAGGGGCCCTTTAGAGCTTCCCTCGGCCTCTGAAACAGCCCTCTCACTCTACCCCTCTGACTGGGCTCCTCTGCTGTGGAACAGACCTGAGGCCCTGGGCCATAATTCTGTTCCCACGTGTGGGGAAACAGGACAAATAGGAGACCCTAGGTCTCCGAGCCTCTGCCCGCTGCTCCCAGCTCAGGTCTTTCTCTCTGCTGCATCCAGTGACCCCAGGCCCTTGCCCCGGAGGCCCGGTCCAGGTGGTGGCTCTGGATACTGGAGTGGCCCCCGAGAGCCCTCTTTCTCCAAATGAACCCTAGATTTCATGCTGAAGCCGCTAGGACTAGTTGTCTAGCACTCCCCGAAGGTTCCCTGAGCTGGGCCTCTGGCCCTAGTGAGTCCTATCTCGGCCTCAGCCTTGGCACAGAAAATACTACAGTTGGTCAGTCCTGATTCTCTGGAAGGAGCAGTTCCCTCCTTTCCTGAGATAGGAAAAAACTAGCAGGGCAGCCGATGTTCCTGAGCCTACGGTGGGAGGGCGGCTCCCATCCTCAGACCCAGGACCCCGGTGCTACACACAAGGCTTATTGTCCTACTGTATCACCCCTAGGAGGCCTCGGAGAATGGGGGAACCATATACTCAGTCCTGCTGTCCTCTCCAAGCCCCAGTCTGCTGTCACACCAGGGTGGTCTTGACTTAAAAAGCTCCAGAGAGGTGGCCACGGGGAGAGAGCTAGAAAGCGATCAAGCAGCAGCAGGAGGTGACGGAAGGGAGCTACCTGAGAGGGCCGTTGTCAGCAATCCGATGATCCCAGGGAAGAGCCACATGTCTGGTGCCATCTCCGACTGCTACGCTTGCTGGCTTGTGGAGACGGCCATCCTGGTGGCGGAAGGCAGGTGTACCACTGATGGCCTGGCTCAGTGTACCACTGATGGCCTGGCTCAGTGTACCACTGATGGCCTGGCTCAGTGTACCACTGATGGCCTGGCTCAGCCGAGCCACACTTTCTGTTCCTGTTCTTAACTCCCCCACCCCAACACACACGGGTTCAGCCTACCAGTATCTCACGCTTCTACCTTCTGTTTGTGGTTTTGATCTCCAGGAAGCCAGTCTGGCGTTACAGGGGGTGGAGTGGGGGAGCCCCAGCTGCCTCTGTCATGAGACCACCAAGTCAAGAGACATGCACAATGTACACTTCCCCCGGGGTCTTCCAAGAAAGACAAAGAGAAGAGGCCACACCTCATTCCTGCCAAGCAAAAGACCAGGATCTGTTCCAGCAATCCATGTTGGAAGAGAGAACCTGTGGCCTCCTGCGGCCTCTTCCATGAAACATAGCTGCCACGGGATTGAGTCCCAAGGTTTGGGTTGTTCTTAGAGGCATGGTGGCTAGGAGGCAGGCAGACATGGTTCTAATGCATTTTCATTGTATATGCATGTTTGAATAGTCACACGTGTGTCCGTGAGCAGGTTTTGAGCAGGTCAGCCATGGGGAGAGGCTACGGGAGGAAGATCAGGCCACCTAGGAGATGCCGGATTATGCCGTTGAAGGGAGAGCGGTCAACACATCGGGAGGAGGCAGGGACCACCCACCAGTGTTTAGCTCACCTTGTACTCCCTGAGGAGCACACAGTAGGCGCTGAACAAAACCTTGGTGAGACAACGGAAGGGATAGATAACCTGACCCTAAGCAAAACTCTAGGGCTTGAACCCTAGCACCTCATTCTAACTTGCCTTCATTTCTTTACCTGAGGATGGGGAAGACAGCCTCCCTCCCTCCACCCCCAGTAAGAGTGTGCCCCCAGTGCAGGGGGCATTTGATGTGGCAGGCTGAGTTGCCAGGGGAAACCAGGCTCCTCCCACTGTGGGACCCCGCCCATCCTTGCAGGAGAGAGGGGCGGGGACCCAGGGGACCCACCCTGGCACCTGGCAGAGGGCGCCCTCCAGTGGGGAGTGGCTGGCAGTACAGGGCACATGGGCACACCCCCCAGCTAGGCTGCCTTCCGGATTCTATTCTACACTGGATTCTAGTCCACTCTCCCCAGAGGCTTGGGCGCAAGCAACTTTAGAATCATTCCATGGGAATGTACGGTCCACAAATGCATAGACACACACACACACACGCACGCACACACGCACACACGCACACACATGAACTCACGCACGCACGCACACACCATTTTACTGTGGTTTGCTGTCTCTTAAAGTTCATATACTGGAAACAATCTCCAAATTTATGTAATGATGATATAAGGTAATGCTTTGGGGAGGTGATTAGGGTCAGATGAGGTCATGAAAGATCCTCGGGAAGGGACTTTGTAAGAAGAGAGACGCTAGCTGTCCACCCTGGCTGTCAGCACATGATGCTTTCTGACACAGTGTTAGGCCCTCGCCAGATCCCAGGAGTTCCCCGGTGGACTTCCCCACATTCCAGGTTTCTCTTCACCCAATCAGTAGCATTTGGTTATAGCCATCTAAAACGAACTAAGACACTTTTTCAGATAAAGTTTAAAATTATTTACAAATAAGAGACCACCAGCCCGAGGTGCTGTAGAGCATGCTCTTTAAGAACAAGGAAAGTAATCCTAGACAGAAAAATCCAAGATTCAAGACAGGATGCTGGTAAAGAAATATGTAATCACAGGAGCTAGGGGTGGGTCTCAGTGGTAAAGGGCTTGTCTAACATGGGTGAGACCCCACATTCAACCCCTGGTACTGCCAGAAAATAAAGAAATTGATAATAGGGTGGGAAATAAAAAAAAGAAATTGATAATAACAAATGTAGATTAAATAAGCATTAATTGTATGAAAAAATTATAGCAATGTCTAAGTTATAGTGTAGGGGGAACCCACATAAAGATAAAGAACATAGGCTGGGTGTGCTGGCGCACGCCTTTGGTGCCAGCTCTGAGGAGACAGAGGCTGATAGGTCTCTGTGAGATCAAGGCCAGCCTGGTCTACATAGAAAGTTTCAGGCCAGTTGGGACTACAGGGAGACTCTGTCTCAAATAACTAATATGAGAGAGAGAGAGAGAGAGAGAGAGAGAGAGAGAGAGAGAGAGAGAGAGAGAGAGAAAACTAAAAGAAGCAATGAGAAAGACAAGGGGTGGGAGGGATGACCAGAGTTTGAAAGCGGCATTATTTAGTGGGATGGAAACAGGACCAGGCCTTGATCTTCTTAAATTAAATATGCATATTAAATTAGTAAAGCAAGGGCTAGTAGGATGGCTCAGTGGAGAAAGGTGTTGCCGTCAAACCCAATGAACTGAGTTCAATCTCCAGGACCAAATGTTGACAGGAGGGAACCAACTCCCTCAAGTTGTCCTCTGAGCGCCCCACCACAGTACAACACCCACACACACACACACACACATAAACACACGGACACACACACATACACACACACAATATGTGTAAATTGTAAGAGTTAGGGAAGACCTGGGGAGATGGCTCAGTCCGTAAAGTTCGAGGGTCTGAGCTTGATTTTCAGAATCCATGTAAAATGCCAGGTGACAGTGGACTTGTGAGCCTGGCTCTGGGGAGCGGAGACCTGGGGATCCCCAGAATGGATTGGTCAGCCAGTCCAGCCCAGTGTGGAGATTCAGGCCACTGAGAGACCACATCTCAAAAAGAAGTGTTCAAAGCCAGGCATACTGGTGCACACGTTCAATCCTAGCACTTGGAAGGCAGAAGCAGGTTGATCTGTCTGAGACTGAGACCAGCCTGGTCCACACAATGAGTTCCAGGCTGGCTAGGGCTACAGGGAGATTCCATTTCAAAAAAATAAAGAAATATGGGGCTGGAGAGATGGCCTAGCGGTTAAGAGTACTGACTACTCTTGCAGAGGACCCGGGTTTGATTCCCAGCACCCACATGGAAGCTGAGAACTGTCTTTAACTCCAGTTCCAGGGGAATCTGACACCCTCTTCTGACCTCCGTGGCATTGCATGACACGGGTGCACAAACCTACATGCAGACAGTACATTCATACACATAAAAAAAAAATTAAAAAAAGACAAAAAAATAAGAGAGGCAGTCAGGGTATCTGAAGAAGCAACACCCAGGTTATCCTCTGGCTTCTACATGCACACCCATAATACAAATAATCCACGCATACGCATCGCACACCTAAATAAATAAATGCAAAGAGGCTGGGGAAGTCATGATCGTGTGCACTTGTAACCCTACCACCTAGGAGCTGAAGGCAGAAGGATCACAAGTTGAAAGTCATCCTCAGTTACATAGCAAGATTGAGGGCAGCCTAGGGTACCTGAGACCTCATCTCAACAAACAAATAATGAAAAGGATCTGGGGATGTGGCCCTGAGTTCAATACCTGTGGGAATGACTTCTGGGACACCATCTCAGCCTGTTTATAATGTAAACAAGCTTACTAGGCTTTGGGCTCCTCTTTTACTGAAACATATCACTTTAATTCCTCATAATGCTTCCTTGTCCTTGACCCAGAACAGTGCATGAATGTGTGTGTGTGTGTGTGTGTGTGTGTGTGTGTGTTGCATATCAAGTGCTGCAATCAGTAAATGTTCTAAAACAACAGATTATCCCATTTATTTTGCAAACAACAGATGGGATTAGATGGGTAGCATCTGTTTGTGCTTGTATGGGTTGTTCTAGATCAGTAAGAGTCACAAAGGATAAAACCCTTCTTTTTTTTTTTTTGGTGTTTTCGAGATAGGGTCTCCCTGTAGCCCCAGCTGTCCTGGAACTCATGCTATAGACCAGGTTGGCCTTGAACTCACAAAGATCTGCCTGTCTCTGCCTCCCAAGTGCTACAATTAAAAGTGTGAGCCACCTTGCCCGGCGATAAAACCCTTGTTTGATGAGACAAGGGTCCTCCTTTCCTTCCCCATTTCATCCTGGATGGATGGTTTCAATAAAGAGAGAGAAAGGCCTTGGAGAGTACAGTTCCCTGAGAAACCTGAAAGGACTGGTTTCCAGAGCAGCTTGGATTCCACTCTTGATTTAAATGGATCCTGAGAGTCAGGCTGTGATTATTCAGGTACTGTTGTAAGGTGGCCTTGCACTGCCACAAATACCCAGCCCTAGAAGAGAAAAAAGAAAGCGACACTAACCCCCAAATTAGCAGGAATAAGTGGCATTGTTTTACAGTTTTACAAATCTCTTCAGTGTCACACTTTAGAGAAGACATTTGGATTTACGCATTTGCTTTTTCATTCTGCTGAAGTGTGGTGTTTGGGTTGAAGTAGATAGAATCTAGACAATACTCAGTGAGTGGTAGGAAGACTGTGGTAATAGTGTTTAAAGATGACTGTAGACATTCTTTGAGGTTATAACAAACCTTGACAAGAGGGCTGGTGAGATGGCCCAGAAGATAAAGGTGTGTGCCACCAAACCTGATGACCTGGGTATGATCTCTGGGATCCCTGTGGCAGAAGGAGACAGTTATCCTCTATCTCCATGCCTGTGCTGTGGCATGCGCATGCCCTCTCCCTCAATAAACAAATAATAGCTCAGCAATTAAGAAAACTAGCTGTTCTTGCAGAATACCTGGGTTCAAATCCCAGCACACACATGGCAGCTAATAACCCTCCTTAATGCCCGCTCCTATCCTGTCATTGCAGGACACGAGTGCACTTACATACACGCAGGCAATACTCATACACATAAGATAAAAATAAATATATTAATTATTTAAAAAGAATTTTAGAAACGATCGAACATTGCTGAAGGTGAATTGTAATATGGAATTTAAAACCACATCATAGTTTCTTATAGATTTAAATTGGAACCCAGTATTTTTTTTTCCCTTTCACTTATATATTACTCTAAAATATGCAGAAATACCCTCCTCCCATATACCAAAATTACAAAATCCAAAAAGAAGTGGTAAGTTAATTTTAGAGTCTGTTAAAGGATTCATATTTGAACAGTACATTTGCTTTCATATAAAAAGAAATATAACATGAACCTATGGGATACTTTAAAAACAGTCCTAAGAGGGAAGTTTATAGCCCTGGGTGCCTACATTAGAAAAACAGAAAGAGCACAAATGAACGATCTAACACTGCAGCTAAAACCACTTCAGAGACAACAAATAAACCCTAAACACAACAGACAGGAAAAAATAACAAAAATCATAGCAGAAATCAATGAAATAGAAACAAAGAAAATAATACAAAAAAAAAAAAATCAATGAATCCAGGCTGGAGAGATGGCCAAGCGGTTAAGAGCACCGACTGCTCTTGCAGAGGACCCAGGTTCAATCCCCAGCACCCACATGGAAGCTGAGAACCATCTTTAACTCCAGTTCCAGGGAAATCTGGCACCCTCTTTTGACTTCCACAGCATTGCATGACACGGGTGCACAAACCTACATACAGACAGTACATTCATACACATACAAAAATAAATAAAATTAAAAAAAAATCAATGAATCCAAAAGTTGATTCTTTGAGAGAATAAACAAGACAGACCTCTAGCCCAGTTAACAAAAAGAAAGAACAACTCCAAATCAATAGACTCCATGATGAAAGGGGAAATATCACAACAGACAATGAAAAGATCCAGAAAATCATATGGGAATACTTCAAAAACCTAATCTCTAGTAAGTTAGAAAACCTACGAGAAATGGATGCATATCTGAAATCCTGGGAATCACCAAAGCTCAACCAAGAAGAGATCGACAGCTTAAACAGACCCATAATATATGAAGAAATTGAAGATGTAATAAGAAACCTAACTTAAAGAAGCCCAGGCCAGATGGTTTCACGGCAGAATTCTATAAAACATTTCAAAAAGACTTACAACCATTATTACTCAAATTGTTTAGGAGGATACAAACAGAGGGAATTCTTCCAAATTCCTTCTATGAAGCCAGCATCACTCTAATACCCAAACCAGGCAAAGATACAACCAAAAAGGAGAACTATAGACCGATCTCATTAATGAAGACAGATGAAAAATTCTCAATAAAATACTTGCAAACTGCATACAGAGCCACATCAAGAAGATCATCCATCATGACCAAGTTGGATTCATACCAGAGATGCAGGGATGATTCAACATATGAAAATCAATAAATATCATAAAACATATAAATGGACTAAAAGACAAAACCACACAATCATCTCGATGCAAAAAAAAAAGCCTTTGACAAAATCGAGCATCCCTTCATGCTTAAAGTCCTTGAGGGAATTGGTTTGGAGGGATCATTCCTCAATGTAATCAAAGCCACATACAGGAAACCCACAGCCAATATCATCCTAAATGGGGAAACGACAGAAGCATTCCCTTTAAAGGTAGGAACTCGGCAAGGCTGCCCCCTGTCACCACTCCTCTTCAATATAGTTCTTGAAACACTTGCTAGAGCAGTAAGGCAAGAAAAGGAAATTAAAGGAGTGCTAATTGGAAAAGAGGAAGTCAAGCTATCCCCTTTTGCTGATGATATGATTGTTTACTTAAGGGATGCTAAAAACTCCACCAGAAAACTCCTGGAAATGATTAAGAGTTTCAGTAAAGTGGCAGGATACAAAATTAACCTAGAAAAAGCAGTAGCATTTCTTTACACCAACAGCAAGCAACTGAAGAAGGACTACAAGGAGACCTTCCCACTCACAATAGCCTCAAAACAATAAGATACCTAGGAACACACCTAACCAAAGACACCAAAGATCTCTACAACAAAAATTTTAAACCCCTGAAGAAGGAAATTGAAGAAGACATCAGAAGATGGGAAAACCTCCCATGCTCATGGATTAGGAAAATTAATATAGTAAAAATGTTCATTCTACCCAAACTCTTGTACAGATTTAATGCAATCCCAATTAAAATCCCCAAGAGTTTCTTCACAGGCTTGGAAAAAAAAAGCCCTTAATTTCATTTGGAAAAACAAAAGACCCTGAATAGCCAAAGCAACCCAGAGCGAAAAGAGCAATACAGGGGGGATCTCTACACCAGACTTCAAACTATACTACAGGGATATAGTCATAAAAACAGCTTGGTACTGCACAAAAACAGACCTGTTGACCAATGGAACAAAACTGAAGATCCAAACTTGAGCACATACAATTTCAGCCATCTCATATTCGGCAAGGAGGCCAAGAAGACACATGGAAGAAAGACAGCATCTTCAGCAAGTGGTGTTGGCAAAACTGAATCATCACTTGTAGAAGAATAAAATTAAACCCCTACCTCTCACTCTGTACAAAAATCAACTCCAGATGGATCAAAGAACTCAATGTGAAACCCAAAACTCTGAAGGTGATAGAAGAAAAAGTTGGCAGCAGACTACAAGACATAGGCATAGGAAAAGACTTTCTAAATCAGATAGCAGCTGCACAAGAATTAAGGTCAGCAATTGACAAATGGGACCTCATTAAACTCAAAAGCTTCTGTACATTGGGGCTGGAGAGAAGGCTCAGCAGTTAAGAGTGCCGACTGCTCTTGTAGAGGACCTGGGTTCAATTCCCAGCACCCACATGGCAGCTAAGAACTGTCTTTAACTCCAATTCCAGGGGAATCCAACGCCCTCTTCTGACCTCCATGGCATTGCACTACATGGGTGCACCAACCTACATGCAGACAGTACACTCATACACATAAAAAATAAATTTTTAAAAAGCTTCTGTATATCAAACGAAACAATCAAGGAAGTGAAGAGAAAACCCACAAAGTGGGAGGAAACCTTCACTGCAGATACAGCTGACAAAGCATTGATTTCCAGAATATATAAACTACTCAAAAAACAAAGAAAGAAAACAAATGACTCACTCAAGAAATGGAGCAAGCCGGGCTTGGTGGCTTGCGCCTTTAATCCCAGCACTTGGGAGGTAGAGGTGGGTGGATCTCTGTGAGTTCAAGGCCAGTCTGGTCTACAGAGCAAGCTCCAGGACAGCTGGTACTAAAAGGGAGACCCCGCCTCAAAAATACCAAAGAAAAAAAAGGAAAAAACTAAAAGATGGAGCAAAGAGCTGAACAGAGACTTCACAAGTGAGGAATTAGAGATGGCTGAGAAACATCTTAAAAAATGTTCAACGTTGCTAATAATTAAGGAAATGCAAATTAAAACCACTTTAAGATATCATCTCACTCCAGTAAGACTGGCTAGGATCAAGAAAACAAATGATACCAAGTGCTGGAGAGGTTGTGGGGAAAGGGGAACACTCATCCACTGCTGGTGGGAATGTAAACTTGTACAGCCACTATGGAAAGCAGTGTGGAGAACCCTTGGAAGACTTGGAATGAACTTGCCACCTGACCCAGCCATACCACTTCTGGGTATGTACCCACAAGACTCATCTTACCACAGAGATACATGCACAGCCATGTTTATTTCAGCTCTCTTCACAATAGCAAGGAGCTAGAACCAACCCAAGTGTCCCTCGACTGCCAAGTGGATAGAGAAAATGTGGTACATCTACACAGTGGAGTTCTATGCAGTGGTAAAGAAAGATGACATCATGAACTTTGCAGTTCATGATGTCATCTTTGGACGGAGCTAAAAGATATCATGCTGAGTGAAGTAACATAGTCCCAGAAAAACAAGCGACAAATGGTATCCCTCATCTGTGGATGCTAGCACCAGTTTCCTAGTTGTATGGCAAACTGAGCAATGTTAATGTGATCTGAAAACAACTGTGCTCTTGGAATTGGAGTTAATGACGGTTCTTAGCCACCATGCGGGTGCCAGGAATCAAACCAGGGTCCTCTGCAAGAGCGGTCAGCACTCTTAACCGCTGAGCCCTCTCTCCAGCCCCAACAACTGTGCTCTTATATTGTAGAATCCCTTAAAAAATCAACAAATTTCTGGGCATGGTGGCCCACGACTTTAATCCTAGCACTTGGGAGGCAGAGGCAGACAGATCTTTGTGAGTTCAAGGCTAGCATGGTCTACAGAGTGAGTTCCAGGACAGCTGGGGCTACAGGGAAGACCCTGTCTCGAAAAGACAAAAACAAAAATAAAAAATAAAATAAATAAATAAATAAATAAATAAATAAATAAATAAAAAAAAAATAAAAATAAAACCACATCTGGGAAATAAGTTTTATTTACATCTTAGTGTGGGATTGAAAGCTCTCTTGTTACAGATTTTTTTCATTTCCATATTCTATATTAAATGAGGGTTTTCTGTACTTACCTTTGGTTTTGGCTATCTTTTTTATATTTAAAAATTAAAAATAAAAGTTATGTTACTACCTTAAAGCTTGATTTGATATCTGTTTAGATGCCAAAAATGTACTTAAGCAAGTTATGTAGCATGTTATAAACTTGCAGTTTTGTATGTATATATCATGTTCTTGTATACTTAGACACTTAATCTTAGACTTTTCAGGATAAGTTTAAATTTAAAAATTACCACATTTAAAGCTTTATCTTTGTGCAATTTAATGCCCATGAGAAGTTGTGATTGACATAATTCGTCCTAGTTGATATTTGGGCTTTAGGCACCATTGTCTTTGGATTGATGAGTGAATTCATGAAAAAGTATAGATGGCCAGAGGACCATTAATTTTTTTTCCTGGATGCTAGTCTGATTATACTGTGTGAGCTAATATTTTTGATTCTTTTTGTTATAGATTGTCTTAATAGTAGGTCACATAATAAAAAAGATGAAATAATTTAAATTCTTAAAAAAAAATAAATAAAAAATATCAACTTGTTACAACTTAGAATCACCTGGGAAGAGAGCCTCAATGGAGGAATTGTTGATCAGGTTGCCCTGTGGACATGCCCATGGGAGACTGTCTTGGTTGTCAGTTGATACAGGAAGACCCAGCACATTGTGGGCAGCACCATTCCCTAGGCAGGAAGTCCTGAACTGTATAGGACAGAGGAACACTATGTGGAAGCAGACAGGCATAGGTGCATGCACTTCTTTCTCAATCTTTCTTGACTGTAGTTGCTTGAGTTCCTGCCTTGACTCCCTGGAAATGATAGCCTAAAACCTAGAATTGTAAGCCAAACAAACCCTTTCCTCTTTATATTGATTTTTGTCAGGATGCTTTACCACAGAGACTGGAACCCTGCATCAGCCAGCTGTTCACTGCTGGGACAAACGAAAGGAGTAAAAATGCTGTCTCACAATTTCAGGGATTTCAGAACTCAGTCACTGTGTCTCACTGCCAGGAGCCTCTGGCATTCAGAGCATTGTGACAGGAAGTACATAGTGGTGCAAAGTCCCTGCTCATGGTGACCTAAGACAAGCAGGCTGGAGTCCCAATGTAGCTGTGTAGTCACAATGTAGTTATGATGGGTGGTTTTGATTATCTACTTGACACACTGTGAAATCACCTGAGAGGGGATTCTGAGGGCTTGTCTAGATCAGGTCGGCTTATGGGCATGTCTGTGGGGGTTAGCTTTAATAGGAAAGCCCACCTAGGAAATGGATTCTGAAATACCCAAGAGTGGAGAGAGTAAGCCAGGTAGAATGGTACACACTTTTAATCCCAGAACTCAGGAGGCAGAGGCAGGTGGATCTCTGACTGTGAGATCAAGGCCAGCCTGGTCTACATAATGAGTTCCAAGCTAGCTAGGGCTAAAGGGAGTCCCTGTCTCAGAAGCAAAAGTGCTGGAGAGATGGCTCAAAGGTTAAGAGCAATGGCTGCTCCTGCAGAGGACTCAAATTCAGCTCCCAGCACCCACATGATGGCTAACAACAGTCTATACTCCAGGTCCAGGGACACTTATTCTGGCCTCCACGGGCACTGCATGCATGTGGTGCATTTAAGAATTCATTGCTCTCCGTTCTCGACTGTGGATGTGAAGTGACCAGCAGTTTCATGCTCCTGAAAGCTTGACTTCCACACAACAATGGACTTTACCTGGAACTGTGCACCAAATAGCCCTTCTCTTCCTTCATTTGCTTTTGTCGGGCATTTCATCACAGCAACAGGAAAGGAAACTAAGATAGCTTTCTTTAAGGGCATACCCTCTGGATGGGCCAAATACCTCGTATCCCAAATGGGTCATCTGTTGAAGGCTTGGTCTGTAGCTGGGGCATCCAACCATTAAGAGAACACTGGATGATGACGACCCTGCCTTCTTCCCTGGATTCTTCCGTTGATGGATCAACACTTTGCTGGTATTATGGAGGTGCAGGAGGTGGGGCTTGGGTGGAGGAAGCAGGTCATTGAGGGTGTGTCTTTAAAGAATATCTTGACCCTGGCTCCTTCCTCTCTATGTATGTTCCCTGGCCACCATAAGGGAAGAAGCTTGGCTCACCACATACTTACACTGTCATGACACTTGGACTCACCACAAACAAAGAGCACTGGAGCTGATTGACCCTGAGCTGGAACCTCAAAAACCATGAGCCCAAATCAATCTTCCCTGCTTTAAGTTGGTTTGCTTCAGTATGCTGCCACAGTGACAAAAGTTTAGCACACCCTCATGGACCTACCACGCCCACTGAGGCCCTAGCTTCTGAATCTCCCACTAGGGCCACCAGCTCGAGGCCAGCCATCCAACACAGGAGCCTTTGGGGGACATTTATCCAAACTGTAGCAGGCACCATTCAACAAGCACTTACTGAGTCAGTTCTTCTCCGGGGATGATTTTTTACCCCCAGGGAATATTTGATGGTGCCTAGAGACCATTTCGATTATCACAGCAAACCTCTATGGTGTTGTTTGGGTCTTAAATGTCCCCCAGAGCCCATGTGTTAAAGGCCTGGTCCCCAGCTTATGGAGCTATTGAGAAGTGAAGGAAACTTTAAAAGGTGGAACCTTGTGGGAGGTGAATGTCCATTATCAACTTGACTGGATTTAGAATCACCTAGGCAATGAACCTCCGGGAACATCTGTGAAGGTGTTTCCAGGGAAGTTTAACTGGAGAAAGACTTACCTTGAATATGGGTGATACTATTTGATGGGCTGGTGTCTGGGACTGGATAAAAAGGAGACATCCAGCTGAGACCAGCATTCGTCTCTTTCTTTCTACTTCCTTGCCACACGTTCCTGCCACCATGCCTTTCCTTCCATGGGAGGGTAGTAACTAATAAAGAGGGCTTCTGGTCACCAGGAGTGTGCCCTTGAAAGGGACTTTCCTAATTAGCTTTAACTGTTCATTTGACATAGCATGGAGTCACCAGAGAAGGGGATCTCAACTGAAGTTGCCTACATCAAATTGACTTGAGAGTGTGTCTGTGGGGGATTGTCTTGATTGTTAACAGTCCACTGTGGCCAACGCCATTTCCTGGGTCTGGGGCCATGGGCTATATACAAAAACTAGCTCATGTGGTTTTTTTTTTTTTTTTTGCCTGCATTCTGTTCTTCATCACCTAATATTTCTCTTCTGTGGTCTCTTTATTAAATGTTATTATCCCCATGTTTATAGCCATTTACACATATACATGTCTACATTATAGGCTAGGATCTGCATACAAGAAAGAACATTCTTTTTTTTTCTTTCTGAGTTTGAGTTTGAGTGACCTTGATTGATTAATATTATACATTCTAAGGCCATCCATTTTCCTTTTTTTTTTAATCCATTTTCCTAATTTCATTTTTCTTTAGAGCTGAATAATAGTCTCTTTTATATATGCACCACAAATTTATTATTAATCTGTCGATGGACATCTAGGTTGGTTCCATGTCTTTGAGATCATAAATAGAGCAACAGAAAACATGGATGTGCAAATATCTCAGTGGTAGGATATCGAGTTCTCCAGGTATTTGTCCAGGAGTAAGCTTAGACACATGGTAGTTCTATTTTTAATTTTTTGAAGAACTTTCTGTATTATTTTTTCTCTTCTATTAGCAGTGAATAGGAGTTCCTCTTTCTGCAACATCCTCTCTAATTCATTGTCTGATTTCTCGATGGTAGCTATTCTGACTTGCCTGAGATGGTAATTCAAAGTCGTTTCAGTTTGCATTTCCTTAATGACTACAGAGGGGTTCATGACTGCCAAGTGGCCCAGTGCTGCAGTTACGGACAGGGAACTCTGGCTGCCCGAACACAGTGATTGCTGCAGCATGGGGGTGAAGAAAGACAACTGCTGATCAGCATCTGTGAGCCTTAAGGACAGAATCCCTGGGGAGATGTAAAACAGGTGTTCCACACCATTGCCAGTTTTCTGCAGGGTTGGTGAGGACAGATACTCAATAGCAGGACATAAGAAGTAGCTATCCAGCCGGGCGTGGTGAGCCGGGCGTGGTGGCGCACGCCTTTAATCCTAGCACTCGGGAGGCAGAGGCAGGTGGATCTTTGTGAGTTCAAGGCCAGCCTGGTCTACAGAGTGAGTTCCAGGACAGCAGGGGCTACAGGGAGACCCTGTCTCGAAAAGACCAAAAAAAAAAAAAAAAAAAAGAAGTAGCTATCCAGGGGGCTGGAGAGATGGCCTTTAAGAGCGCCGACCGCTCTTGCAGAGGACCTGGGTTCAATCCCCAGCACCCACATGGCGGCTGAGAACCGTCTTTAACTCCAGTTCCAGGGGAATCCGACACCCTCTTCTGACCTTTGCGGCATTGCACAACACGGGTGCACAAATCTACATGCAGACAGTACATTCTTACACATAAAAAAAAAAAAAAAGAAGTAGCTATCACTGTGGCTACTTTGTATCTTGAAGATTCCCCCAGAGGCCCACTTGTCCAGGGCTTGGTCCCAGTCAGAACTACCATGGGATGGGTCCTTCAGGAAGTGGGGCCTGGTGGAAGGAAGTAAGAAAACTGGAATTATGTCCTGAAAGGGACATCAGGACGCAACCTGTGATGGTTGTCAACTTGACAGGCAGGGTTAGAGGGAAACTCAGGTAAGGAATTCCCTTCAAAAGTGGCACGTGGGCCTGTCTGGGTGGGTAGTTTCTTGACTGCTGATTGATGCAAGAGGCTCCAGCCCGCGGTGGGCAGTACCATTCTTGGACAAGTGGGCCTGGGCTACGTAAGGATGGTAGCTGAGCAAGCCCGGGGGTGTGAGCTGGTAAGAAGCCGTTCCTTCTTGGTCTCTGCTTCAGTTCCTGCCTTCGGGTTCCTGCCATGGCTTCCCTTCATGATGCGCTGTAACCTATAGGAGGAAATTTACTCTATCTCCCCAAGTAGGGTTTGGTCACTGTGGTGGTTTGAATGAGAATGTCCCCCGTAGACTCCAAGTATTTAAACAATTGGGGAGTTGGTGGTGTGGTTGGGGGAAGTCATGGACTTTTTAGGAGGTGTGGCCTTGCTGGGGGAGGCAGTCCCTGGGGGCAGACTTTGAGAGTACATATAGCTTATCCAATTATAGTCTGTCTGTCTGTCTGTCTGTCTGTCTGTCTGTCTGTCTCTCCTCTCTCTCTCTGCTTCCTGGGCAGGGTTCAAGAAGTGAGCACTCAGCTCTCTGCTCCAGCTACCTCTGCCACCATGCCTCCCGGCCTTGATGAACTCCTATCCCTCTGGAATCATAAGTCAAATAAACTCTTCTATAAGTGGCCTTGATCATGGTGTTTATCACAGCAGGAAATACAGTCCTTGTTTTATTAAGCAAAAAAAGTTTCAGCAACAAAAACATACCTGGAAGAGAAGTCCCTTTATCTCCTTTGATCCTCAGCTGCCACACGCCAACCATCTTGCAGACTCCCAGCCACGACATTCTGACTCGCCACAGGCCCAAAGGGCAACCTGGCCAAGCAATCATGTACTGAAAACACGGAGAATGCTTAAGACTTTCTTTCTTTTTTTTAATATTTTTTATTTATTTTCATATGTGTATGAATGTATTGTCTGCATGCAGGTAGGTGCACCCATGTCGTGCAATGCCGCCGAGGTCAGAAGAGGGTGTTGGATTCCCCTGGAACTGGAGTTCTCCTGGAATTGGAGTTACAGACAGTTCTTAGCCACCATGTGGGTGCTGGGGATCGAACCCAGGTCCTCTGCAAGAGCAGTCGGTGCTCTTAACCGCTAGGCTATCTCTCCAGCCCAAGACTTTCTTAAAAGGTGCTAGGCCTCAGGCATTGTGTCACAACGACAGGAAGCTAAGATATCTGGTGGGCTGTTGCTGAACCCGCTTATTCCCGATTTATGGTTGCTTACATTCCCGGGAGCTAAGGGGACAGGAAGATAGAAAGGGGGTGTGATCTTGACTGTCTCCTTCCATGAGTCAGTCTGTCTCCCATCCTCAGAATGGTCCTGTGTCTTTATTCTGGCTCAAGGCTTGGAACCATGTCTTCTCCGTCTCACTCCTGCTGAGGCACCTGGCTCTTCTGGTGGTCACGGGAATGGAGGAAAACAGCAGCTCTGAACCTTGTGCTGAGCCAACACAGGGAACGATGGCGTTCTGTGTGCAGTACATGGTGTGCCGAAAAATGGTGGAGTCCCTTCTCTCCCCTCCCCTCCCCTCCCCTCCCCTCCCTCTCTCTCTCACACATAGCTCTTTATTTGAACCTGGGATCCTCCTCCCCCTCTGAAGTGTTGGGATTACAGTTGTGTGACACCTGCTCCGCCGTGCCCTGTCCCGCACCGCTGTGCCCAGCCTCCAGGATTTCTTTCTCTCCTGCATTCTTCTGGCATCCCTCTGCAAAAAGGAAATCTTTCTCTTCATCCAGTGCTCCTTGAAGATGACTGATGTCATGTTAGTGCTGTCATTTGTTTTTTTGTTTTGTTTTGTTTTGTTTTGTTTTGGGTCTTTTTGAGACAGGGTCTCCCTGTAGCTCTGGCTGTCCTGGAACTCACTCTGTAGACCAGGCTGGCCTCGAACTCACAGAGATCCGAGTGCTTCTGCCACCATGCCCGGCAGTGCTGTCATTTGTGAGGCTTGGTTCTCTGGACAGGCATCCGCCACCTCTGCCGCGCACATTGCTAATGGAGGACAGAGCTGCTAATGGAGGACAGAGCTGGGGCTCCATAGCCACACCCTGCTGTCAGAAGATCCTGAACTTCCCCTAAGAGAAGTAGAGGCGGCTTGCTGGAGTGTGCTCCCCAGTACTCCTGCCTCACACACACCACAGCCTCGGTGGCCAGCAAAATCTGGGTAGAGCCCCCTTTTTACCCATCCACCCCGAGCCTTGAGCCCCCGTGGAATTGCCTTCTCCCCAACAGCTGTACTTCTTCCCTCATAGAAATTGTTAAAAACTGGGCTGGGGCTGCAGCTCAGTTGGTAGAGTGCTGGCCTCGCAGGCACAAAGCCCTGGGTTCCATTCCCATCACCACATAAAATGGGCGTGGTGGCACTCCCTCTAGAGGTAGACGCAGGAGGAGAAGTTCAAAATCACCAGTCATGGTGGTGCATGCCTTTAATCCCAGCACTCAGGAGGCAGAGACAGGAGGATCTCTGTGAGTTCAAGGCAAGCCTGGTCTACATAGCAAGTTCCAGGCCAGGGTGGACTAAAGGGAGACCCGTCTCAAAAAGACCCCCCTCAAAAAAAGTTCAAAATCATCCTTGGCTATTTAGCAAGTTCCAGGCCAGCCTGGGCTACATGAGACCTTGTCCTAAACGACAATGCTAGGTGTAGTGGTACATGCCTTTTACCCCAACGCTTAGAAGGCAGAGGCAGGCAAATCTCTGTAAAAGCAAGGCCAGCTTGGTCTACATAGCAAGTTCCAGGCTAACTACAGCTACAGGGAGACCCTGTCTCAAAAACAAAACAAACAAAAACAACTATACATACACAAATCAAACCAATGCTTTTTTATGGTGATTATGGCTTTGGCAGGACTTGTTTCAGCTTTTCAATTTCCTGATGTTATTCTTGCAAATCTTGCTTTCATTCTTGTTCATTTATTCATCCAATACTTACTGCATGGGTAAGCCCCCGGAAGTCACTAAGAACACAACAGTAAAAAGGGTTGTCAGGGTGTCACCATGAGGAGTCCACCCCACCAGGGGACACCACAAAGCAATATCTCTGCTCTAAAGACACTCATCCAGGGCAGTGTAACATGCTGAGTATCTAGTGGGCAGCTGCTGACCTCCAGGTCCCTGGGAAGGGGCTCTTTCTCCTGACACCTAAATAGAGAAGCCAGCCCCCACAAAACACTGTGGGAAGAGCTGGTAAAGGGCTCAGCTCGAGAGGGGAACAGAAAGACCATCAAGCCCTATTCAGCGACTGTGGGCTGAGCTGCAGCCAGTCAGACCTGGCTGATCTTGAAGGTCAGGATGAGGCCGGCTGCTGTCTGATCTCTTGCAGGGTCTGAGTAGGGGGTGGCTGTGATTGAGCCTGAGGTCAGTGTTTCATCAGTCTTGTGGCTCCTGTATGATGCCACTTCCTTCCTCTCCTCAGCTTTTGCACATTGCGAACCGCACATGGTATTTCTTTGACATCGGCACGGAGTACCCAGGCTTCTAGGGGAAGAGGTAGTATCACTGGAAGTATCTTCTGTCACCCAGTGTCTGCCAGCCTCATCCAAAGTATAAAGTCCATAGCTACAGTGACAGTCACAATCCGATGAAAGATGATACAGAGCGAGTGGGCTCCAGATGAGAAATGAAACTGAAAGAAAGCTCTTCTCCCAGCCTTGGGCAGCTAGCAGAGGTGGGCTGGGGTGGACAACAGCCGGGGTAAGGGAGATTTTTAGAAAGCTGGGTGGTGAGGGGCCCTGTGACCAACACTTTCATTTCTCCTAAATACTAAGTGACGTAGGCAGCCTCAGAGCCACTGAAAGGGGAAGCTGAGAGTTTCCTAAGAAGAGAGAGGGATGGAGGGTGAGGGAGGAGGAAGAGACAGAGGGGACTAGGAGGACAAGTGCGGTTGTGGAGGAGGTGGCAGGGCCGGTGGGGGACACTAAGGCTCAGGTGTCCCAGGGAAGGGGACAATGGTTGAGAGAGGGCAGCCAACCAGGGACCACTAGAGGAAAGTGGGGGTGGGGTGGGGAGGTGAGCAGAGAAGTGGAGCGAAGAGGAAGAACCAGGGGTCTGGGTGACAGAGTCAGGGCTGGAGGAGGGAGGGGAGACAGGGAGGAGGCAAGAAAAAGGAGAATTAGGGGTGGCAGGGGGCGTTGAGAATTACTGAGGAGCTGGGATCTGGGTTGGGCACAGAGAAAGAAGGGGACGGAGAGAAGAGGGGACAAGGGGGAGGAAAGAGGAGGGGTCCCGTTTAAAGGAGAAGGGGAGGAGAGCGGCTGGGCCCAGCAGGCAGGAGGCCCGCGATGCCGCCGCTGCGCGCCCCCGAGCAGCCGGGCAGGCCTGGGGAGCGGAGACCGCTGCTGGCCCGAGGCCCCCGGGGGCCCCGACCGTGGCGACGGACGGCGGGAGCCGCGGTGCTGCTGGTGGAGATGCTGGAGCGCGCCGCCTTCTTCGGGGTGTCCGCCAACCTCGTGCTGTACCTCAACGGCCTGAACTTCAACTGGGACGGCGAGCAGGCCTCGCGGGCCACGCTGCTCTTCCTGGGCGCGTCCTACCTGCTGTCGCCCGTGGGCGGCTGGCTGGCCGACGTCTACCTGGGCCGCTTCCGAGCCATCGCGCTCAGTCTGCTGCTCTACCTGGTCGCCTCGGGCTTGCTGCTGACCACCATCACCGACGATGGCCGCAGATCCTTCTGCGGGGAGATGCCCGAACTGCCCCTGGGGCCCGCCTGTCCGTCGTCGGAATGCCTGCGCTCCTGGTCCAGCCCCTACTGCGCCCCCACCATCTACGTGCTGCTCCTGCTGCTGGCGCTGGCTGCCAGCTCCTTCCGGAGCAACCTCACCTCCTTCGGGGCTGACCAGGTGAGTGGCAGCGGCCTGGTGACATGGAGGCCCACGGGGAGTGAGGACTGAAGGGCCTTAATTGACGCTGGCGTCCAGCTTGACCTCAGGCCAACCACTTCCCTTCTCTGAGCCAGTTTCCTTGTTTGAAAGGACGGCGAGCCTTTCACAAGATCCATGCCAGCTTCAGTAGAATGAACCACAGGGCCGGCCTCTGAGCCGTGTCTCCAGGACCCATGCCAAGCACTTATTTATTTATTTATTTATTGTTTGTTTGTTTGTTTAATCAAATCTAGACCCGCGTTCCCCCATTCCCCCACCCCACCAGAGCTCATGCTTTGAGAATGAGCTTTGAGCTCAGCTCATTCTGCCAAACGTGCTTTTCATCTCTGTCTCAGTCTTTCTCAACACTCTCCATTGGAAGTTGACTGCTTTGAGCAGAAGTTCACTGTTTCAGTCAGTTCTTCCATGCAGTCCTTTCTGTTGTTGTTTCCAATATGCATCACTCCCAACTGCTTTGGACAAAAGCTCAAGGGGCCGTGCATAAGAAATACTTACAACTAGGTAATTGGCACTAGCATCCACAGATGAGGGATACCATTCGTTGTTTGTTTTTCTGGGACTGTGTTACTTCACTCAGCATGATGTCCTCTAGCTCCAGCCATTTTCCTGCAAAGCTCATGATGTCGTCTTTCTTTACTGCTGCATAGAACTCCATTGTGTACATGTACCACATTTTCTCTATCCACTCATCAGTTGAGGGGCATTTGGGTTGGTTCCAGCTCTTTGCTATTGTGAAGAGAGCTGAAATAAACATGGCCGTGCATGTATCTCTGCAGTGGGGTGAGTCTTGAGGGTACATGCCTAGGAGTGATATGGCTGGGTCGGGTGGCAAGTTCATTCCAAGTATTCCAAGGGTTCTCCACACTACTTTTTATAGTGGCTATACGAGTTTACATTCCCACCAGCAGTGGATGAGTGTTCCCCTTTCCCCTCAACCTCTCCAGCACTTGGTATCACTTGTTTTCTTGCTCCTAGCCAGTCTTATTGGAATAAGATGATATCTTAAAGTTGTTTTGATTTGCATTTCCTTAATGATTAGTGATGTTGAACACTTCTTTTTTTTCTTTTTTTTTGAACACTTCTTAAGGTGTTTCTCAGCCATCTCTAATTCCTCAATTGTGAAGTCTCTGTTCAGCCCTTTGCTCCATTGATTGAGTGGGTCATTTGTTTTCTTTCTTCTTTGTTTTTTGAGTATTTTGTTGTTGTTGTTGTTGTCTTTTTGAGACAGGGTCTCCCTGTAGCCCCAGCTGTCCTGGAACTCACTCTGTAGACCAGGCTGGCCTTGAACTCACAAAGATCCGCCTGCCTCTGCCTCCCAAGTGCTAGGATTAAAGGCATGTGCCACCACGCCCGGCGTTGAGTAGTTTATATATTCTGGAAATCAATGCTTTGTCAGATGTTTCTGCGGTGAAGGTTTCCTCCCAGTCTGTGGGATTTCTCTTCACTTCCTTGATTGTTTCTTTTGATGTACAGAAGCTTTTGAATTTAATGAGGTCCCATTTGTCAATTGTCGACCTTAATTCTTGCGCAGCTGCTGTCTGATTTAGGAAGTCTTTTCCTACACCTATGTCTTGTAGTCTGTTGCCAACTTTTTCTTGTATCACCTTCAGAGTTTGGGGTTTCACATTGAGGTCTTTGATCCATCTGGAGTTGACTTTTGTACAGGGCAAGAGGTAGGGGTTTAATTTCATTCTTCTGCAAGTGCCAAGCACTTTTAAATATATCTTATTTATTGCTTCTATTTTACATGTATGAGTGTAAGTGCACCCATGTGTGCAATGCCCATGGAGGCCAGAAGAGGGCATCAGAACTGGAGTTAAAAAGATGGTTGTTGGCTGCCATGTGGGTGCTGGGAATCAAACCCTGGTTGGTCCTCTGCAAGAGCAGCCAATGCTCTTAACCTCTGAGCCACCTTTCCAGCTCCCCCCCACCCCACCTCACCCCCCACACGCATTTTTTTTGTTTGTCTTTTGAGGCAAGGTCCTAATATTCCAGAGTGGCCTGCAGTGACTTTGTAGCAATGGAAGGCCTTGAGTTTCTGATCATCCTGCCTCCATCTCCCAAATGCTGGGATTATAGGTGTGTGTCACCAGGCCTAGCTCAGTGTGGGGTATATTTGTGTGTGTGTGTGTGTGTGTGTGTGTGTGTGTGTATGTGTTGTTTTGATGCAGAGTTTCACCTGTATAGCCCAGACTGGGTTGGAACTCACTGTGTAGCCCAGAGGCCTCCAACTTGTGACCATCCTCCTTCCTCAGCTGCCATGTGATAGGATTACAGGTACGAACCACCATGCAGGTTGCTTTCACTGTTTTTAACTTGCCCCTCATGACTACCCCCCTCCCAGGTAAAGAGTGTGGCAGCTACTTTTCAAATAAGGACACTGAGAGGTCTCTCAACTTTGACCTAAAGTGACAGAGGGCAGGTCGTGTGTTCAAGTACTGCTTCTGGAGCCAGGCAGGAGTCGGCCAGCCTCTTCTTACCAACAGCACCAGAGGCTGTGGGCAAAACTGTTCAGATCCAGGCCGTGTCTCTCATCAGGCAGCAGGGACGGCCAGGCATGTATCTCAGCCTCCGCCTTTTTCCGTTTGTCTGGGACACGGTGTGGTGTGTGGGGGGGAACAAAATCAAGAAATATTTGGTAAAGAATGACCAGAGCCCTGATAACACAGCCCCGCCCTGAGAGCTGTAGTCAGCGGGACTTCCAAAGACAATATAAACGAATAGAAAGTTTGTTTTTATTTTTTTAGGTCTTTTCGAGACAAGGGTCTCCCCGTAGCCCCAGCTGTCCTGGAACTCACTCTGTAGACCAGGCTGGCCTTGAACTCACAAAGATCCGCCTGCCTCTGTTAGGATTAAAGTGTTAGGATTAAAGGCATGCGCCACCACGCCCGGCTAGAAAGTATTATTAAAACAACTGAACAGCATGAATGACCACAGGCAGAGTGCACCGTGGCACACAGACAGCCACAGGAAAGACAGGCGCTGAGAAGAGCTTCAGGTAGCACTGACAGCAGGATCAGGCCACTGCACCTACTACTGTCCCTTCTCCCTACTCACTTTGTTGTACCCATACTGCGCTCAAGAGGCCAAAGTTTTAAATGAGTTACCCCAGCGCAGTGACCAGTCTCCTGACTAAGGATTCCCTTTAAAAAAAAAAAAGATTTGTTTTATGTATATTTGTGTGTGCACGTATGTATATGTGTAGAGTATATATGTGGAGACCAGAAGAGGGCGGATCCTCTTGGTTGTACCCAGGGCAGCCTTTTGCTGTCTTATTTAGTGTTGCCCAGGAGTTGTTTACAAAAGGAGTTCACCCTTCTTCCATTAGTCTGCTCTTTCACTGATATCTCACTACCTACCTAATCCCAGCTACCCCTGGAGTAGACTAGGGTGGGCATCCATTCTGGGGATTGGCAGTCAGTGGGTGAACTCACTCCACAGAAAAGAATACAAACAATCGTTTGTTGAGCATGTTGTAAGGAGCAATTGCCTGGCTAGTACCTGGAGTACCACATACAGCACAGGACAGTGGGCTTTGGGGGTCTCCATTTGGGAGAAATATTTCTATGGTTGAGTGTATTTTCTGTATGCATTTTCCTGGTATGTAATTTGGGTCTTGTGAAGGAAGGCAGTCCAAATGGGAGGTGTACAGTTCTGGGAAATCAGCATGAGTTGCTGTTTGTAACTTCCAGTTGTGCAATCTCTACCATGCAAATGAGAGCCATGCAAATCAGGGCAGTCCATGCTGATAAAAATTCAGCCTTGATCAAAGCTCAGGTCACAGGGTGGCTCTGTCAGGTCAGAACATTCTGTGACCAGCAGTTTGGGAGCAAGCTGTGGAAATTCCCTAAGGGAGACTGGCTCCATTTTCTGGACTCTTATCAACGGCTTTTCCTCCATGCCTCTAGGGGTCTCAGATACCCAGTATCTCCTCTCTCTTCTCTCTGTTTCCTTTGGGTGGCAGAGCCAGTCTCCCAGACGCCAGGCCATCCAGCAGAGGCGAGGCTGCTGAGCAGAACATCCTGCGACATCCGCAAGGACATTGGCTCCTGTGCATGCCTGTTAACTGAGTGTGGGCCTTGGCAGCGCAAGGCTGGGCCGGAAGGCCATGGTAGGAAGCTGAGGCATCAGCTGGGGCTGAGGAGATGGCTCAGTGAGTAAAGTGCTTGCTGTCAAAGCCTGATGGCTTCAGTTCGGATCCCCAGGACCCATGGAATAAGCCGGACATAGTAGCACAAGTGTCTATAATCCTAGCATGTCCATACTGGGAGATGGGTGGCTGAGATACAAGAAACACTGGAAGATCATGAGCCAGATGATAGATTGGAATGCCCAGCAGTAAACAAGAGAGACCCTGTTTCAAACATGGCGGAAGGCTCCCAAGACTGTCTTCTGACCTCCACACCTGCACTGTGGTACGCAGCAACCCCCCCCCCCGCCGGAAGTTGAGATAGTCCCAGTGGAAGTGGCAGTTACCACCAGCATCGTGAGGAGGTTCCTTATCTTTTGGGGACTTCTACTTGGGTGAAGCTGAAAAGCCAGTATGAAGCAGAGTTGGCACTTCTTAAAAGACATTTAACAGGGCCGGGCCTGCCAGCACACACCTTTAATCCCAGCACTCAGGAGGCAGAAGCAGGCAGATCTCCGTGTTTGAGTTCCAGGTTGGGATTACAGGGAGACTCTGTTTCAGAAAAAAAAAATTAAGATTTTAAAGTAGATATAGTAGTAGTGATCACGGTAGCCTGTAGTCGCACTGTTCCTGTGATGAGCTGGCAGGCAGGGACAGGAGAATCCCTGCAAGTTTCCAGGCTGGCCAGCCTGGCCTACGCAGCAGCTAATAATAAGAGACCCCGTTTCAAATAAGGTGGAAGGCAAGAAAGACAACCCCTGACAGATAGACACACACACACACAGACACACACACAGAAACATATGCATACACAGATATACATACACAAACATACACAGACATGCTATACACACAAACACACAGATTTATACATATGGACACATACACAAACACATACAGATATACACACAGATGGACACACAAATACAGATACAAACAGAGATGTCCGCTCATGGGCACATACTCACAGAGACACACAGTTACAAAAACTCACGTGTAAATGTAAAATAAATAAATATAAGTAATTTTTTTATTTTTTTGACACAGGGTTTCCCTGTAGCTCCAGCTGTCCTAGAACTCACTATGTAGACCAGGCTGGCCTTGAACTCACAGAGATCTGCCTGCCTCTGCCTCCCAAGTGCTAGAACTACAGGTGTGCACTACCATGCCCAGTTGAAATTTTTTTTTAAATTGATAAGAAATATCAAAATCTGAAGTTCCCCTGAAACCTGGGGGCCCAGGGCTTTGCCGAGCCAGCTCTAGCCGACCAATGTGTTGGGACTGCTTATGATCTCATTCAGGTTCCTTAGCAAGGCTTTGAGATGTTGCTCCAGAAGCCGCCAAGAACGGAGGATATGGCTACTGTAAAGGCTTGACCCCGTCTTCTTTGAGAGGCCCCCGCACCGGTGCCCTGTGGTGTGTCTTTGTGTATTACTTTCTTTTTTATTTTATTTATTTTTGTATGTGTATGAATGTACTGTCTGCATGTATGTTGGTGCACCAGTGTCGTGCAATGCCGCGGAGGTCAGAAGAGGGCGTCGCATTCCCCTGGAACTGGAGTTAAAGATGGTTCTCAGCCGCTCTGTGGGTGCTGGGGATTGAACCTGGGTCCTCTGCAAGAGCAGTCGATGGTATTAACTGCTAGGCCATCTCTCCAGCCCATGTCTTACTTTCTTCTCAGCCACTGCTCTGTTAACCCCTACTTTGTTCTGCCTTGTTTGGTGTGTGCGTGTGTGTGTGTGTGTGTGTGTGTGTGTGTGTGTGTGTGTATGTATGTGGTGTGTTGGGTGTGTTGCTGTACTAGTGTACAACTAGTGTGTTAGTGTGGGTGAGTGCACGTATGAGTAAGTACATGTGTGCTCGCATGTTCCGGTGCACACTTGTGTGGAGGCCAAGAGTTGATGATGCCACGCCTTTACTTGTGGAGACAGGGTCCCTCACTGGACCTAGAGCTCATCCATTTGGCCAGGCTGGCTGGCCCATGAGTTTCAGGACTCTCTCTGGCTCCACCCCATCAGTGCTGGGGCTACAAGCAGGCACCTCCACTCCAGGTTCCTATACATGGGTTCTGGGGACTTGAATTCAGCTCCTCAGATTTGTGAGCCATCTCCCCAGGCCCGTCATTGCTGTTTTAACATAAAATAACTCTATCTGGAAGGAATGTTGTGTCTGTGCCAGCAACCTTCACAACAGATATTGTTCATCATGTGAAATTCTTGATTCTCAGCTGCTAAGAGGCTTCATACCAGACTCTGGGTTGAGGGGCTCCTTTCTGTCTCCATCATCTCTCCTTTCTGTCCTGCCCCACTGGGGCAGGGAAGAGCTGCTGGACTAGATTGAGGCAGGGCCAGCATCACTGGATATGAATATTTTAAAGATAGATCTGCTGCCCCGTAGAGATGGATGGACCCACAGGAACAGGGACAGGCTGCTTCGGGATTGGGGGGGGGGTAGGGAGTCGGTGAGGCAAAGTGACGGGTAGGGTGGCTGGTACCATCTGGAAGACAGCTATGCCCAGGAGCTGCACATTTAACACACTTGATGATTTCAGGAAGGGCCCATCCATCATTTTCCGCAGTGCCGGCTCGCTCCGGAAGGACTCATTTATATCCCACACAGCGCCGTCTGCTCTTCCCCTTCCAGTTATAATTGTCATATGCACTTACTTCCAATTAATAAATGGAAGTAGCTGTTCAAAATGGGACTCACTCAATTTTCTGCTTGAAGGTCTAGGCAAGGATTCTTATCTAGCTGACATGGAGGTACCCTGCCTCCCTATCACTAAGAGGGCCCCTAAGAATCCCCAGGGCAATGTAATTTTAAGCACATCTGTAAGGATTATAATTTTACATTTAGATAAGGAGAAAAACATTTCTTTATTCCCAGTACAACTGCAGCGAGTAAAACTCAAAGAGAATCCTCTCAGTGAGTGAGTGGAAATGTGTATTCAGTATTGGGGATTGGTAGATGCACAGCAGTGGGGTTTGAGATTCAGGGATTACTAAAGATAGCTGGTTGCTAGGCCTGGTGCCTCAGGACTGCAGTCCCAAATCAATCTTGGGAGGTTTAGGCAGAACTAGGCAGAGCAAGTTTAAGGCCTCAGTGGACTTTGGGGAGCTAGTTCAAGGTCAGTCTCCACAGCTCAGGATCGATTTCAAAATAAAAATCAAAAGAGGGCTCAGGGGTAAAGCACGAGTGTAGCATGCTTGAGGCCCAAGGTTCATGCTTCAGTATGGGAAGTGGTGGGCGAGTGGGTAAGAGCACGTGCTATGAGAACATGAAGACTTGAGTTGGGATCGCAGGACCCACAGAAACAGCCAAGTGTGAACATCATAAACCTGAAATCACAGTACTGTAATTCCAGCCAAACTCCAGGTTCAGTGAGAGACTCTGTCTCAAAGGAGTAGGGCAGAGAGTGGTGGAGCAGAACATCTCACATCCTGCTCTGGCCTCCATGTAGACACACACACACACACACACACACACACACACACACACACACACGAGCGAGTGCAGAGGTTCATTTATCTTTTGGAGTTTTGTTTTTGTTTTTTTTTTTGGACAGGATCTCCCATAGCCCCAGCACACCTGGAACTCACTATGTAGACCAGGCTGACCTCAATCTCACACAAATCCACCTACCTCTGCCTCTCGAGTCCTGGCATCAAAGACGTGTGCCACCATGTCCACAGTGATTCATTTATCTTGAAACACAATTGCCTCACCCCCTTCCCAAATACTTGTGCCTTTGTAGAAATGCAGGTGCCCAGGCCTTGATCTTGACTTGTTGAATCAGAATCTGGGATCAAAGTGTGGGAATAGGCATGCAGCCAGTACAGTTAGCCAGAGCCAGCAGGCCAGAAGGGGATCTGTAGCACATTGAGCTAAATCTGGGGAAGGATTTTCAACCCATCTCCCCTTACTGAGGGCCAGAAAAATATTTTTTCATGAGATCAGAGCCTGCTCCTGGGGCTGCCTGTCTAGGAACCCATCGACCTCCTCTAGTTCTCCAGCTTTGACTGGGCACAGATTGGAGGGAAATCAAAAGGCTGTTCTACACTATTCTGTTCATATCTCCAAGCTGCAGAGGAAATTCTCAAGCAGACACAACCTCACCGTTCTTTAAGTAGCATGAATACATCGTATTTAACAGTGTGGAATGTAGCTGAGTTCTTTATGGGCTTTTTGTTGATTATAAAAGTGATGTACAGTATGGGTTGTTCAAGCAAAGACAACAGGCTAAATCAACCAGAAGTGGCCTTAGAGACCTCTGTTGCATGGCCTATTTGGTGACAATAAAAATCAGTGTGTGTTGCCGGGCGTGGTGGTGCACACCTTTAATCCTAGCACTTGGGAGGCAGAGGCAGGCGGATCTTTGCAAGTTCAAGGCCAGCCTGGTCTACAGAGTGAGTTCCAGGACTGCTGGGGCTACAGGGAGACCCTGTCTCTAAAAGACCAAAAAATAATAATAATAATAAAAAAAAAATAATAATAATAATAAAGAAAAGAAAAAATGAAGGTGGGGTTCGGATCCCCACTGGCCATATTGGTGAGCTCTGGGTTTGAGTGAGTGACCCTACTTCAATGAATAATGTGGAGAAAGAGAAACTGAGGATGAACAGTGACATGGGCCTCCTTTCTCCACATGCACTTGTACACACCTACATGCAACCCCTGCACATATGTTCCCACACACATGCAAATATGCGTACACACATGCACACCCTACACACATGAAAAGAAAATATATTCACTATTCATTTAATGGCTATTTATTGAGCATCTATTTAGCGATGACCCAAAAGCAGCCTGTGGGAGGTATGCATGTGGGTGCAGAGGGGGCCCAGGGACCTCCTGAGTCCTCCCTCACCCACACTCATGACTGACTGGCAGGTGATGGATCTCGGGCGCAATGCCACTCGTCGCTTCTTCAATTGGTTCTATTGGAGCATCAACCTGGGAGCCATTCTGTCGCTGTTGGTGGTGGCCTTCATCCAGCAGAACATCAGCTTCCTGTGGGGCTACAGCATCATCGTGGGGCTCGTGGGCCTGGCGTTCTTCATCTTCCTCTTTGCCACTCCTGTCTTCATCACAAAGCCCCCTACAGGCAGTCAAGTATCAACCATGCTGAAGCTGGCGTTTCGAAACTGCTGTCCCCGGCTGTGGCGAAAGAGCTCTGCAAGGTAAGAAGGGAGAAGGGGGGCTCCAAGACTTGGTGGGAGCCCAGTGCAACTTGTGGGCCTTCTGGTTCAATTTTAGGGCTGGTCTTGGATGAGAACCTGCCTGCCTTCTGTTGGGCCTGAGCTACTATCACTGAGGAGATTGGGGACAAAGTGGTAGGTGCTGCTGGTGATGGCTGTGCTGTTGGGGAGCCTGCCTTTAGCTAGAAATCTTGTGGACAGGGCTCACAGGGGCCAAGAGCTGGCCCAGCCAGGAAAACCCTTGCCTTGAATGCAGGAAGACATGGGTTCCATACCCAGCACTCACATGAAAATGTCAAGCATGGTGGTGGGTGCCTGAAATCTCAGCAGGAAGGGAAAAACAAGTGGATCCCTGAGGATTTCTGGAGAGCCAGCCCAGCCTAATGGGTGGCCTTCAGCCCGATGACAGACTGTGGTAGTGCCCTTAAGCCCAGCACCCGGGAGGCAGAAGCAGGTAGATCTCTGTGAGAGTAAGGTGAGCCTGGTCTTTATATCTAGTTGCAGGTAGTTGGGGCTACAGGGAGACCCTGTCTCAAAAAGACAAAGAATAAACTAATAAACAAATAAAAAGAAGTAGATAAAGAAGTAGGTAGACAGAATTCCTGAAGATGATACCTCAGTGAGGTTATTCTATGGCTTCCACACATGCATGTGTGCACACACATGTATACCCATGCGCACACATACACACGAGTACACACAAATATGGCACACACATACCCATGCGCATGGGCATGCACACACACACGAGCACACACACACATGAGCATGCACACAAGCACACACACATACACACACACGAGCACACACGTGCACACACACATGTGAGCACACACACACCCACACACCAGGGCTGGGGACATGACTCAGGTGGTAAAGTGCTCGCCATACAAGCATTACGACCTGAGTTTGTATTGATCCCCCCACTAAAAGATGAACATGGGAGGCACATGTCTGAAACCCTGGTGCTGGGAGATCGCCGAAGGAGGCTCCCTGTGGCTGGCGGCCAGCTAGTCTAGTGGGATTAGTGAGATCGAGGTTCAATGAGAGACCATACCTCAAAAAAAATTAAGGTTGAGGCTGGAGAGATGACTCAGCACGTAAGGTACTTGCGTAATGTGAGGACCTGAGTTCAGATCCCTAGAACTTGTGTAAAAAGCCAGGTACACACACACACACACACACACACACACACACACACACACACACAAACCTGGAACTAGGAAAGTGTAGGAGGAATGGAGACAGGAGAATCACTGGGGTTTGCTGGTCAACAGGGTTCACTGAGGTCTCCTGTGGTCTTCATGCACATGGGAGAGTGCACCAAACACAAGTGTGTGGATGTGCACACACAAACACTACAAATTTAAAAATATAATCTGGGCTCACACCTTTAATCTTGACACTCAGGAGGCAGAGACAGGTGGGTCTCTGTGAGTTCAAGGCCAACCTGGTCTACATAGTGAGTTCTAGGCCAGCTGGGGCAATAGGGAGACCCTCCCTCAAAAAAAGTCCAAAAAAAGTTTTAATATTAATAAGATGTGATACAATTGAGAAAGACACTCTGCCCATCTCTGACTTACACACACGTGTTGCACACATGCTCAGCTAGCTTTCTTACACAGCCCAGAACCATCTGCCTAGGGGCACCCACAGTGGGCTGGGACCTCCTGCATCAATTAGCCATGAAGACAGTGTCCCCCAGATGTCCCCACAGGCCAGTCTGATCTGAGAAGGCTCTCAATCCAGGGTCCCTTCTCAGATGACCTTTGACAGTGCCAGGTTAGCAGCAAATTAGTTCACAAGTGCATGTGCACACAGACAAGCGCATACAAACATGCACATGCACATCCACAGAGGGGAAAAAAATAAATCTTGAGGACAGTAATGGCCTTGGCAATGACAGTGGTGATACAGGTGGCGAAGATGAATGTGGACGGCGGGATGACGAGGACAGTCCCGGTGGGGTGGTGGCACGATGGTAATAGGGAAGGTCCCTGGGATGCATTATGAACCATCATCTTTGAAAAAGACCACACTGCAGTCTCAAAGGTTGACTTAAGGCTTTTGGAGGAGAAAAGGATCAGATATTCTCAGGACAAAGGGCAAAGGTGCAGCCATACTTGATCTAATTATTCTAAAATGAATAACTCTGGTATTAAGTTCTGGTATTAAGTATAAAAGAGTCTTCGGGAACCAGCAGACCTCGCTCCCTCCCCAGGATTTCATGTCTGAGGGAGAGTGCCCCCTAGAATGCTCCGTGGCCCCTGACCTTTCCTCCCAACCTTTCCAAATGTTTGTTTATTATGTATCTATTTAGTGTGTGTGTGTGTGTGTGTGTGTGTGTGTGTGGAGAGAGAGAGAGAGAGAGAGAGCGAGTAGAGAGAGAGAGAGAGGTAGAGAGATGAGAGAAGAAGAGAGGTGAGAAGAGAGAGGAGAGAGAGAGAGAGAAGAGAGAGGAAAAAGAAAAAAAAAAAAAAGAAGAGAGAAGGGAGAGGGAGCGGAGAGAGAGAGAGATGAAGAAAGAGAGAGAGAGACAAAAAAAAAAAAAAAAAGGGGGGAGAGGAGAGAGAGAGAGGAGAGGATGGAGAGAGAGAGAGGAGAGGTGGAGAGAGAAGAGAGAGATGAGAGTGAGCGAGAGAGAGAGTGGGACGAGCGAAGATGATGGGAGGAGGAGAAGGAGGGCGAGATGAGAGAGGAGAGGGAGAGAGTGAGAGAGGAGTGATGAGAGTGGAAGGAGGAGAGAGAGAGAGGACGAGAAGAGAGAGAAGGAGAGAGAGAGAACGGAGAGAGAAGAGGGAGATGAGAGAGAGAGACAGAAAGAAAAAAAAAAAAAAAAAAAAGAGAGTGAGAGAGAGAGAGAGAGAGAGAGAGAGAGAGAGAGAGAGAGAGAGAGAGAGAGAGAGAGAAAACTGTCTTTCTGTTCCTGGGTTTCCAGTTCCATCCATTTCCCTCATATTTCATTTCATTTTTCTTTACGACTGCATAAAACCCCACCATGCACAGTTGACCATTCATGCCAAACACATTTGTGTCCAGTCCCAGCAGAGGTCAGTGGGATCTGGACGGAAAGGGCAAAGCTTCGCCCTCCCCGCAGCCTGGCCTGTTGCTGGAGGTCCTGCAGGTGCCGGGGAGTCTGGTGGTTTTAATTACCTCTCAGTGCCTCAAAAACCACACTACAGCTTACTGACTCAAAGGCCAGCCTTTTCATCTGCTCTCAAATGCCGTGGGTGACTGGGCTCAGCTGGGCGGCTCTTCTGCCGGTCCTGACGTCACATCACGGGGCCTGCAGGCATTTGGGAGCTTTAAAGGGCTAGATTCTAGAGTGTTCTCACAAGTCTGACAGTCCATGGTGAGCTCAGAGCCTTGGTTTCTCCTGTGTAGCTTATGTTTCCTAGGGATGGTGTCTGGGTTGTAAAAGGAGGAAGACTTCAAAGAAGGAATGTTCCAGAAGGTGGGAGGTGGAAGCTATAGACCTTTTTAAGGCCTTGAGGAGGCTTAGACATGCAAAACAAAGCCTCTCTGTTGGTCAAAGCGTTGCATTGGCCTCCATCAGGCAAGAGAAACACACCAGAACTGGTGAAGAATGGCACTGCATGCTGGCAGGGAGCAGTCGATGGCAGCTGTCCCTGGAGGGAGCCATGCTGGTTGTGTCTCTCTTGGACTCTCAGAGGATAGTGCAAGGGTCTTGGATAAGAAAGTTTCAATGCCAGGCATGGTGGCACCCACCTTTAATCCCAGCACTTCGGAGGTAGAGGCAGGAGGATCTCTGGGAGTTCTGGTCTAGAAAGTGAGTTCCAGGAGAGAGAGAGAGAGAGAGAGAGAAAAGAAAAAGAAAAAGCACGAAGGTCATGGTGTTACAGTAGTGGTGTGGATCTATCTGGCTTCCTAGTCACTGTCCTTCCACCCTCACCTCTCCATGCTCTACTTCATCATCAAGTCCACTGAGAACAGACTTGGGTCAGCGGCAGGGGAACTGGGGTCCATCAAATCCACGACAGACTCTGAGTTAGATTTGCCTTGTAACAAATGGAGGCCCAAACCATGAAAATCCTGCAGAGCTCCACTGACTCCATCCTGCTTTTGCTTTTCCCCAAACCCAAGGCCACTGCTTGGGAGTGTCCTGAGTCTAATGACTGACTTTGCTACTAAAGAAATGTGCGTGGTGATGTAGACAGTGTGGTGCCAACAAGGAAAGAATGAGATAGAAGAGAAACTTCTGTGGATCAGATGGCTTGAGTGACAGCAATCACCCTAGCGGTGCTGGTGGTGATGGCAAAAGTGGTGTTAACAGTGGAGTAGAAAGGGGTGGCTGGGGTACATGGGGATCCCAGAGTTGGTTCCCTCTGTCTACCATAGAGGCTCTGGAGATGGAGCTCAGGCTGTCAGGGTTGGCACAAGTGCCTTTACCCACTGAGCCATCTCACCAGCTTCCTACATAGGGATCCTGGGAGGACGGTGGTTGAAGAGAGTGGTGGTCATAGAAACAGGGGCCCTGGTGATGTTTTATCTCTTCCCCATGGCCCCACAGAAACCCTCAAGGTGCCCACCTGCTGCATCACCAGAGGTCTCTGCAGCCCGGTCCTTCCCCTCAAGAGGACTTGGCAAACTTCCAAGTGCTGGTGAAGATCCTGCCCGTCATGGTGACCCTGGTGCCCTACTGGATGGTGTACTTCCAGGTGGGCATCTCTGCCACATCTGGGGCCTGGTACCCCTCCAACCCTTGCTGTAGGAGGAATACAGGCGCACAGTGAGTTGCTGCTATAGCAGCAGAGGTGGGCTTGGCACAACATCATCCTGTTACCTCCTGGGTGACCACAGGAGAAGCTGGGGAGGAACTGGAGGCTCAGCTCCTTGTGGATACCCACCTCGCTGGGCCTCAGTTCTCCTATGAGTGCAATGGGTGACTTAGACCAGAAGGCTTCCAGCCCCACAGCATTCAGATCTGACTTGGCAGGAAAAACCCAGGGAAGGTATGTGTCCTAGTTTGTCTTCCATTGCTGTGACAAAACACTCTGACCGACACCAACTTGGGGAGGAAAGGGTTTATTCAGCTCACATCTCCTGGGTCACAGTTCATCACTGAGGGAGCCCAAGGCAGGAACTCAGGGCAGGAACCTGGAGGCAGGAGCTGAAGCACAGGCCATGAAGGAATGCTGTTCACTGGCTTGCTCCCCTGGCTCATGCCCAGCTTGCCTTCTTATACAGTACACAACAACCTGCCCAGGGTGGCACTACTCATTGTGGGCTGGGCCCTCCCACATTGCCTGACAATCAAGACAATACTCCACAGACGTGGCCACAGGCCAATCCAATGGAGCCAATTCCCCAACTGAGGCTCCCTCAACCCAGGTGTGTCAAGTTGACACTAAAGCTATCCAGCACAGTATGTCAGCTGCCCAAGGTCACACAGCAGTAGGTGAGGGGCAGGCTCGCTATACTAGGTCACTACAATAGTGCCTTCTGTCCCCAAGCTGTACCTCAGAATCACCTGCAGAGCCTTAAGAACTACAGCTGCCCAGGTCCCCCCAGACCACAGAACTGCAACAGTGTCCAGTTTAACAAAGGTCTGAGGAGACCCTGGTACCTACTCACCATGACATTTCCCAGGAGGGAGGTAGTGGGCTATATGTAGATATGTGAACATGCATATATGTAGCAGTGTGATATATTTGAGTATGCATATATGTGCCTGTGTGTGCTCATGTATATACATGTGTATATGTGTCCACGTGTGCACGGACTACATGTGTCTGCCTGTGTGTATACATGTGTGTCTGTGTGCAGGTGTGTATGCATGTGCATTCTCATGTCCTCCTACCCACTCTTCGTTGAAAGGCTAGTCGCAGCAATATAAACTAGGGTCATCCTGGGGCAGCCTGCCACTCTGGGGTGCCACAGAAAATGTCCGGATGAGATAAGGACATGGGGAGGGTGTCCACACCAGCTGTCAGGATGTCCTCCCACAGCAGTTGACAAATGGCCACTGCCCTGAGTGACCCCAGAGGCCTCCCTGCCTCCCTGCATCAGGAATCTCCTAGAACCCTGCATTTCATGCCAGCAAACCTGCCAATGCCTGGTACGGCAGGGGTAGGGGAGGCCACCAAACATGCCCCTTCCTGCAGTGCTGCCCTGAGCCACAGGCAGTTCAGCGCCTCTGCGCAGGCTGTGTTGACCTGTGGGGCTCAGCTTGGCTTCAGTGGCAGATGACAACTCCCTGCGGGGACGGCCGTGTTATTATGTTCCCATTTGACTCCACCCTCTGGGCCCTGGAGACATGAGTGGGAGCAGAGTCTACGCAGCTGTGCCCACTTTGGATAAGTCTGCGGGCACGGCTCATGGCCTGGTAGCAGCGAGAGGGAGCCCCTGTTCCCAAGGAGCAGCGGCAGGATTGCCTTCCTGCAACTCGGGGGAGGGCCTGCTGCCCAGCTGCCCAGCCGTCCAGGGCCCTGCTGAGGACTGCTGGCCTGAAAGGTTTCTAAAGCCCGAGGCCAGGCAGCCAGCTCCACCCCAGCCCCTCCATCTTTCCGCAGATGCAGTCCACCTACGTCCTGCAAGGTCTCCACCTCCACATCCCCAATATTTTTCGGTCCAACCCTATCAACAGCTCGTTGACTCTGAGAGAAGAGACCAGGAACTACAGGGTAAGACAGTGAGTGAGTGACCAGCCCGGGACTCCGGGCCGGCTAGGAGCGCCCTGTGAGAAGCCATGTGCACACACCTGCAGGATGCAGGGACAGGTGCCGTGGCCCCTTCCCAGCATGACCACCCGCTCACAAGAACTCAGGCCAGGTGTCTCCCACACTGCTGCTCTGAAGCAGGCCACACTGTCCAGCTGTACCATCGGGCAGACCCTGTTCAACACTTCCCTGGTCCCTCTTTCTCTGGGACCCTTGACAACCTAGATCTAAGTCTAGTCATCCACCAGAACTGTCTAGGCCAGTTAATTTCCATCATAGACACATAAAATTAGAGACTGTTGGAGCTGTCAGATAAATGGCACATTTGTCCCTGTACTCCCTCCCTTCTCCATCACTAATCATGCTGAGCTCATAACTGTTCGAAGCACACACTACCAACTGACAGAAGTGACTACTCAGGAAGAAACTCTTTACCCTCCCTGGGTCCCTCAGGGGAAATTCTCCAGCCTAGAGCTCTTTCTACTTTGACGGCCTACCTCTCCTTCAGATCCCAGAAGCCTGGCTCCTGCTGGCCAATGTCGTGGTGGTATTGATTCTAGTCCCCATCAAGGACCGCTTGCTTGACCCATTACTGCTACGTTGCAAGCTGCTACCCTCGGCTCTGCAGAAGATGGCCCTGGGCATGTTCTTTGGGTGTGCCTCAATCATTGTGGCAGGTAGGAACTCTGAGCAGTGTCTTAAAGCAGGGGTAGTATTCATTCATTCAGACCCTGAGGGAGACAGGGCTCTGTCCTCAAGAGACATATATATGGGGGGCAGGGAGTATTGCGAGGACTTGTAGTGATAGATAAGGAGTTCAAAGCCAACCTGAGGTACATAAGACTTTGTCTGGAAACAAAGAAAAAAAATAGGAGGTGAAGAAATTAAAGCTCAGGGGCTAGAGAGATGACTCTGTGGTTAAGAGCACTAGTTGCTCTGCAGAGGACACAGGTTCAGTTCCCAGCAGCCACATAGCAGCTAACAGTCATCCACAACTCCAGTTCCAGGAGATCCAAAGCCTTCTTCTGGCCTCCATGGGCACTGAATTCACATGGCACACATACGTACATGCAGTCACAACACTCATACACATAAAATAAAAATAAAAAAATAACTCCATGAATACCATCTTGTTTAACGTGTGCAAACCAAAACTAGATTCTTTTATGACTATGTTCTTTAAAGCATGCTGTCCTATTCCATTCTCAATGATCTCGGAAATCTTATTTCTTCTTGAGTAAGGAAATGGAGTGTCCAGAGGTTAAGTGATTTGCCCACAGTGACATAGCAGGCCAGTGGAAGATCCAGGACTGGAACACAAGTCCCCTAACTCATTGTTTGGTTCATTCACTAGAGCAAAGCTATCTCCCAGGTGATGTAGGGGAGGACAGTGAACTTGAAAGCCAGATTAGAAGCACTGCTATAACATCTGGCCTTGCCCCAGAGACATCACGTGGAATGCAGGCCAGCTTTAAAACCAGATATACTGGAGCTGAGATTCAGTCCTAACTACTTATCACCTTTATAATTCTGGGCTGGTTGCTCAATCTAAGTTTCACTTTCTTCATTCATAAAAGATGTCATAATTTGGGGCAGGGGAGATGGCTCAGAGGTTAAGAGCACTGACTGCTCTTGCAAAGGACTCAGGTTCTATTCCCAGCACCCACATGGCTGGCAAGAACGGTCTTTAAACCAGGCGTGGTGGTGCATACCTTTAATCCTAGCACTCTGGAGGCAGAGACGGGTGGATCTCCGTGAGTTCAAGGCCAGTCTGGTCTACAGAGTGAGTTCCAGGCCAGCTGGGGCTATAGGGAGACCCTGTCTCAAAAAGACAAAAATAAAAAATAAAAGATGTCATAATTAGACTGGATTAATTAGAGCTCCTACTAAGCATAGAATCTAGTTGAGCTTCCTGGGAGCCAAGCCAAGCCCAGCCAAGCTGCCTGGGGTGGTCTGACTGTCCTCTCCCTGATCCTCCACCAGGAGTCCTGGAGAAGGAGCGCTTACAGTACATCGCTGCCAACCAGACGGTGTCTCAGCAGATCGGGAAGGATTTGTACTACGCTGCACCGCTGTCTATCTGGTGGCAGATCCCCCAGTACTTGCTCATTGGGATCAGTGAGATTTTTGCCAGCATCCCAGGTACCTTGAATCTCCTGCCCGGCTCTCACGTCAGTGCTGGGCTCTGCCTGCTGGAGCCTCCAGACCAGAAGGGAACCACAGACAAAGCATCAGGGCTTCTGCGTGGAGGTGGAGGACGGCAGTGTGGGAGGCGGGGTTTCCTAGCAGGGTCTGGATCCACCACAGAGGAGTTTGGGGGACTTGCTAGCACAGGGTTCAGGGTTGAGCCAGTCACTGTGACAGAGCCTGGAGAGCTTGCATTTGTCTCCCGTGGCAGGGTCTCTACCCTGCCTGCACTGGCAGCTGTTCCTTCATCTATTTCGCTTTCAATCTCAGGCCTCAATAAGCTCCTCGGTGGAGAGGCTCTTCCCTTGTAGAACTCAGCACTGTCTTACAATGCATATGTGTATGTGTGCATGTGCGTGCACCTGTGTTCTCTCCCTTCCCTCACCTAATCAGGAGGCTAGAGCTGCATGCAAGCTTAGGGCAGGCTCTTCCATGAAGCTGTGCTAGGAATTTAGTCTTTATGATAAAAGCATCCCTGTGAGTCCTCCTTGTAATCAGGGAGCCCAACCATTGATGCTGGTGGGGGCTGGGACAAGGAGCTGGATTGCGGGGGAGGCTGACGTCAGCAGGTGTGGGAAGGACCTTAAATGTAGTGGGAACTGTACAAGGCTGGAGTTAGGTGGGGAGTGAGGGGGATGGTGCTGGAGGGGGCAGAGTGGAGAGAGGAAGGTCACATTGTCACATCAGACCTAAAGGCTGGGCCCCTTCCCACTATGGCAGTGACTGGAACAGCACCTATTTGGCCATGAGTGGGTGATGGGGTCAAGGGCTCAGCAGGACATAGCCAGGGATGAGGTTTGTCCTACGGTGGAGGGGACAGAGAAGAGGGCATGCATTTGGTAGCTATTTTAGAGGCTGAATGGAAAGAATTTGGTGGTAGGGAAGGGGAGCCCAGAGGTGGGGGATAAGCTGACGAGGCTGCTGGTGTGGCTACACCATTGCCCAGTGGGATGCCTGGGAGGAAGGGGCACCGTCAGTCCTGGGGTAGCATGAGCGGTGTCCAGGTGAGCGGTGTCCAGGTGAGCGGTGTCTCACCAGGGGTGGATGGGCAGAGCAGAGCAGACACATCATGTCATGGGTGCTGCAGTGCCCATCAGTCACGAGGGCACAAGCATCCAGAGGAGCCTGGATGGAGACTCAAGGAGGAGGCGAGGAAGAAGAGCCGGTGGGCCTAGTGACGAGCCTGGGCTCCCCTTGCAGCCTCAGGCCATTCTCTCTCCCTCTCTCAGGTCTGGAGTTTGCCTACTCAGAGGCCCCTCGATCCATGCAGGGTGCCATCATGGGAATCTTCTTCTGCTTGTCAGGTGTGGGCTCCCTGCTGGGCTCCGGCCTGGTGGCCCTACTTTCCTTGCCAGGGGGCTGGATGTACTGCCCTAAGGACTTCGGTGAGTGAGGGGGCCTCCCCAAGAGGGGGAGGATGGAGAGAGTGTTGGGATTGGGGCGGGGGGGGGGCAGTGGCACTCGGAGGCTCCTGTTAGCCAGCCGTTTTCACAAGTGGCCACTTTTCTCCTGACATTTGAAGACTCCAAATGAATAGGGGAGTGGGAGACACTCGAGACACTGGGGGAGTCCAACACTGAAGGGCTGTGTACCCAGGGTGCTTCAGGATCGCACCCACCGGTGTTTCCAGGGCAAAGGTTAGTTGGAGCCACTGCCCACCCACACACTCCACCTCCTTTCCCAGGGGACATCAACAACTGCCGGATGGATCTCTACTTCTTCTTGCTGGCTGGCACTCAGGCTGTTACCGCTGTCTTGTTTTTCTGGATTGCTTGGCGCTATGAAAGGGCTCATCAGGGTGTGGGTTCCCAAAACCCCTCCAGCCGGGACAGGGGCTGACGTGGCCTCCACCTACCAGGACAGCATCAGGACAGTACGAGATGTGGCTGTTTCCTTCTCATTTTATTCTGTACCCAACATTAGAATGAAGTGGTTCCCATAAATACAGGGCATGCGTTCTTCCTCTTGCCCATGGTCCGTGACAAGGGGCGGGACAGAGGGGACCTGGGTTGGGGTTCCCCAAGGGGAGCCCCCAACAAGGGACTCAGATCAACAAGCACCGGAGGACGAGTACAAGGGCTCGGCTCGAGGCTCAGTGGGACCCCTCGCCCACCCCACTGCCTAGACTGCTGGCCCACACTGCACCTGGCAGGCCAGGGGGTGGTCAAGAGCTTCCCCGGATCCTCTCCATGTAGTTGCGAAGCTCCTCGGGGTCCTTCAGCCCCATGTCCTCACACACCCAGCGGATGTCCTCCTCCCCGGCCACCAGGATGGACTGCACGGCTGGGGCCCCTACGGGCTCTTCAGGCGGTTGGGCTGGGGGTACTGGTGCAAATGTCACAAACTCTACCCGCTTCCTACGTCCCCCAGCTTCTTTGCGGGCCAGGGTACTGGAGGAGATGGCAGGGCCCTCCGGGGGGCCAGGGGCCACAGTCTGGCCGTCCCCTCCTGACCCGCTCTCACAGGGGCAGCCCCCCTCCCCCTTGGGTGTACTGGGGGAACGTCGGTCCAGCTGACGGCTCAGTTCCTCCTGGTCAGTGCCCAGCCAGACCCAGTTATGGGGCTGGGGGGAGGCAGGGTCGGCAGCACTGTCGGGGGGCTCTTTGCGCTGGTAGCGCAGCACGAACACTACACCGTTGACCAGGAAGACGAGGATGGCCACACAGAAGACTCCCAGCAGAGCGTACATGCCCAGCTCTAGGTCGGTGACACGCTGAGGGGCAGGAACCATCTCTTCCTCATCTTCCTCCTCTTCTTTGGCATCATCTTCCTCCTTCCCAGCCTCTTCCTCTTCCCGCTCAAACTTGCTCCTCACACCTACACTGCCTCCCCCACCAACGGCTACCTGCCGCTCACCTCCGACACTGGCCTCTGTGGCCAGTGGGCTCCGGGCAGGGCTGGATGGTAAGGCAGGAGCTGGTGTGGGCACGGGGGGCAGCCCCAGCCACGCAGTGCCTGAGGCCAGAGGCACACGGTGTCGACCCCGGCGACAGGGCTCCGGTGGGTGCAGAGCCACCTGTAGGGGCAGCCCTTCTGCGCCCCCCCCACTCACCACCACGCTGAGCTGGGCGTCCTGCTCTTTGGCTGGCAGGACAGCGCTGGGCTCCTCAGCTGAGACTGACAGTCCCAGGTCTCGGCGGTCATAGAGTTCAGCAGGGGCCAAAGTGTGGTCAGAGAAGGACAGCCACAGGGAGAGGGCCACCTCCTGCAGGGCACACGGACACAGGCAGAGACACGCAAGGGCACGCATGCATGCACACACAGACCACTCCCACAGTGACAAGCCACAGGGAGAGGAAGCACAGAGAAACAGAGACACAGGCGGATGGACAAAACACAGGGAGAAAGGGGACGCGTGTCAATCTCCTGTCTGCCACTCAGCCCCGAGGTCTGAATCCTCGGGAGGGCCTAAGGAAACTCCCAGTGTCACACTCCAGCCAGCCACTGCTTGGTCACTTTCAGCCAGAGACACCTCACTTCCTCACTGGGAGCCAGTCCTTATTTTGAGAGCCCTAAAGTAAGGGGTTCGGGTACCAGGGCCTGGTTCCTCCCCTCCTCCTTCATCGTCAGCCCCCAACAATGGCTGCTGATCTCACCCCCTGACCCCCAGCCATCACCTGCTTTGGTGCTGGAAGGGCTGACTGGGCCCAGCATGTGGCTGTGACCTCCCCAGGGTGGGCAGTGCCCCGGCTCAGGGCGAGGGAGATGCCCATCACCGGCTGTACGCGCAGCTCCAGCACTGAGACCTTGTCGTCTGTCACAGCCAGTGCCTGCTCCCCCAGGATGGAGTCAGACAGCGGGGACCGCACCTGAGGGTGGGAAGCCTCTTGTTTTAGCTGCCAGCATCTGTATCTCCAACTTCTGTACCCCAATATATGCCCTACACATACACAGACTCCAAGCTACACCTCTACCCTGAGGCCTGGTCCCCACAGACCCCTACCCCAGCCTCTCGTATACAGAACACTGCCTCCACTGAATCCTACTCTCACCCAAGCCCCCAATCCCACCTAGTCTGCCCACGTCCTCTCCTCCGGCTGGAGCCCTTCCTGCAGCCTTTACACCTGACCAGGAACATTCTGGGGACAGCTGCACCCTTGGGAAGGAGGAGGCTTGCTCTCCTGTGTCCTCTGTGGCCCACCTCAATAGAAGTGACACCTGGCTCCCGGCCCACCAGGATGCGGCCACCTTCCAGGGAGGCTATGCGAGGATCTTGCACATGGGCGTGGTCCGCCACAAGATGAGTCACATCTAGCAGCCAGTCAGGGCCAAGCAAGTGGGTGAGGTGGCGACTACCGTCCAGCGGGTGGGCCACAAAGGGCACCAAGAAACGCACACCAGCTCGTTGGTACTGCAGACGGCAGCCTCGGGAGCGCCGCTCAGCTTCCTCTGCCGCTATGGCTTCTGGTTCCTGCTGCCTGTGTGTGTGAGGGGGGACATCAGTGAGGGACCACACACTGCAGACCACACCTTCAACAAGCCCAAAACACATCAAGAGACTCTGAATTGAAGCATAATGCCCCAGGCTCCAGCCTCAGCTGCCCCCAAAGGGAAAAATCCCAATAACAAGGGGGCCTGATTAGTGTATGGCACCTGTTTTTCAAACTTAGTCCCTAAGGCCCACCTTCTCTGGGTGTCAAGTCCTTCCACCCAGGGCAGGGATGCCCCACCCCCAATCCTGACTAGTACATGTGCCTTTCTATCAAGGGGGATGTACCTGTCGGAAACCTCTGGGGCAGGGAGGTAAGGGGATAAGCGGATGACAACTGTTTATAGGACCTGGGAGCCAGATTCCTTCCCAAAGGCCTGGGTGCCTCGTCCTCACTGTCATGTTTTGATGAGCCTCTGCCTGACCAGCATAGTTTGGACTTACAGATCTCTGTGCGTCCTAGGCTACAGGTGTAGGCTTTGGTGTATCTATAGCTGGAACAGGATAGGAAGAACTACCTGCCTTCAAGGGCTCTCACATATACAGGAGTGGGGGAGAGAAGTGAAGAACGATGTAGGGAAAATCAAGGAAAGGGAACCAGTGAGTGTACAGTGCTCGCAGTACAGCTTAGGAAGCAGGCAGGGGAGGAGAAGGAGTGCGGATGTTGCCAGTTTAGACTAAAGTGGCCAGGGAGTGTGATGGTTAATGCTGTCGACTTGACAAAATCTAGAACCATCAGGGCATGGCTATGAGGGAGTTTCTAGATATGTTGACTGAGGTGGGGAGATCGAGATGGGCTGAGGTCTCTGGACCAAACAAAAAGGAGAAGGTGAGCCGAGCATTAGCATCTACCACTCTGCTTCCTGACTTTGGACGAGATCTGACCTGACCAGGACCTCATGCTCCCAGAAGCCCCCACTCTGATGCACTGCACTCTGGGACTGTAAGCCACAATAACTCCTTCTTTCATTAAGTTGCTTTTGTCAGGTGTTTTGTCACAGCAGCTGGGAGAGTGACTAACACAGGCAGGATGGGCAGAGGGCACTGGAAACAGCGAGCAGTGTTTCAGACCCTAGTGTGGGTCCATGGAGATGCTCCCCCTGTGCACTGTTAGTCCCGGAGTGAATGCACCGAGGCCTGCAAGCTCCTGGAAGCCTGCACTCACCCTTCCGCTGGACCCGGGACCCTCCAGCCTCGGACCTGCTCCAAAGTGGTATCGGTCAGCTCAATGTGCAGGGGCAGCAGTGGGGCCCACACGGTCAGCTTCAGTGAGGCCCGCAGCCGGCGCCACCAGAAGTCCACCCGAACCCCTTTGGCACCCCGGCTCTCCTTGCCAGATACAAAGACAGTGTCGCAGGCCTCAGATACCTGTGGGAAGGCAGAGGCAGGGAGGTGAACTGAGACACAAAGGATAGGCACGGCCCTGTTAGACCACCACTGACGCCAGCCATAAGCAGGACTGGAAATGAAACTGAGTTCTGTAGTTCATGGAAATGCATGTTGTAGTGGGCTGGTTGGTGGGGCCGGGCTACCATTATCCACCCCAGAGGTCCTGGGCTGTGCCCTGGATTCTCCAGATGATGAGCCGAGCCATTTGCATGCAACACACAGCCTTTCTTCTGGCAGGGTAGGGCTTGAACTTACAACTTCAATTCATCATGAGTGTCAGCCTTGGACATTGGTGCTGGAGCCACTGGATAAGCAGCTATAGGTAGGTGGGCGAAGGCAGAGGAGCAAGACAGGCCCACCACCCAGCAGCCCCCGCCCAGGAACCAAAGTGCTGTTTCAAGTGGCAGGCAGCTGAGATCTGTGTCCAGGCTTGCTTCTTAGAACCTCAAGATGGAGAAAGCTGGGGCTGGAGAGATGACTCAATGGCTAAGAGCACTTGCTGGTCTTGCAAAGCACCCAGGTTTGGATCCCAGCACCCACATAGCAGCTCACAACATCCATAACTCTAGCTAGAGGGGATCTGATGCCCTCTTCTGGCCTCTGCAGACACCAGGCACACACACGGTATACATACATATATACATATAGGCAAACGCTCATACACATAATAATAAAAAAGATGGAGAGACCTGCTCATCCCACCCCTCTTAACATTGTAAGTCATTACAAGTCTCCAGTAGTGAGTAGTAGTATCATTGTACAGTCAGTAAATTATATCAGCAGAAACTGTCGTAGGTTAGTGGAGTACAATCCTAGGTATTTTTGGTTCTTACAGCAACCCGAAGGCACAGTCCCACACTAAGTTTAGGGACTGGAGGCTCAGGGAGGTTAAAATACTTGCCCAGGATCACACAGCTAGCTGAGTACCACAATGGGTGGTGGTGATTAATACTGTCAACCTGACAAGATCTAGAATCACGTCTGAAAGAATTTCGAGATTCGGCTGAGGTGGGACGAGCCAGGGGATGGGTCTCCAGGGATGAATAAAGGAGAAAGCAAGCTGAGCACCAGTATTCATATCTGCTTCCTGAGTGCAGATGCAACGTGACCAGCGGCCTCCAGCTCCCGCCGCTCTGCCCTCCCGTCATGATGGCCTGTTTGCTTGAACCGTGTCAACTCTTGCTTCCTTAAGTTGCTTTTTTTGTCAGGTATTTTATCACAGTAATGAGAAAAGTAATTAATATAGGTCTCCACCAAAACTTCCTGACTCCAAGGTACACACACTTAGCTCTCCCAGCTCGGCTCACTGGCCAGTCCCAAAATGGACGATGTACAATAGACATCCAAATGCCTAAGGTCGGGCCCTCGGAGTCCCCACTTCACTCCAGAGAGAGGTAGACCTCATGGCCCTGCCCGTGAGGTTTCTAGCTGGAAAACTGTTCTCTTGGAGATGTGCTCGGAGAGCCAGTGGGCAGAATGCAAACTCGTGGGAGGCGGGCACCTGTCACTCACCTGCAGGACCTGCGTGTTGGCCGACTCACAGCCAATGTGCTCCGTCACCTCCTCCAGGGCTCCCCCACCGTCCACAGTGACAAGGCGCACAGGAACATGCTGGGGCACTCCAGTCAGCAGTGCTGTGTTCACCAGCTCCTCAGCCTGAGGGTTCAAGGGGTGTTCAGCCTCTGGGCCCTTAGCTTCTGGGGCTCGTGAGACTTGGCTTCCAGCTGGGCTGGAAGATGCTGGCCTCTTACCTTGGCCAGTGGGACCAGGGCTCTGATGTCCCGCTCGGACACCAAGATTTCCAACACCATTTTGTCCTCTGCCTCAGAGGCCTGGCCTGGGTACTCCAGCTGCCAGGTGACAGGGCGGGTGACTGCCAGGCCCCCACCAGTGCCATTCTCTACTGCAAAGTCCACCCACAGGAACTCGGACAGGTCAAGGGGCCTGCTGGCAGAAGAGAGCGAAGCTGAGTGCTTGTCTGCCACCAGGCGCTGATGTGCTCAGGAGGTAGGCACTGTGGTCATCCCCACTGGACAGCCCAGGAGACCAAGGCCCAGGGGTGATGGGACTCTCCCAAGATCACAGTGCACAGTGGCAGAGCTGGGCCTAAAGCCTGTGTCCTGGCTATAGAGCCCAAGTCGGCCTCCACCCCCTTCTTTAAGATCCAGAGCCACTATGGAAGGTGTGGTGGTGCACACCTTTCATCCCAGCACTTGGGAAGCAGAGGCAGGTAGATCTCTGTAACTTCTGAGGCCGGCCTGGTCTACATAGCAAGTTCCAGGCTAGCCAGCCAAGACCACATCTAAGACTCTCTTAAAAAATAAATAAGGGGGCTGGAGAGATGGCCTAGCGGTTAAGAGCGCCGACCGCTCTTACAGACGACCCGGGTTCGATCCCCAGCACCCACATGGCGGCCAAGAACCATCCGAAACTACAATTCCAGGAGAACTCCAGTTCCAGGGGAATCTGACACCCTCTTCTGACCTCCGCGGCATTGCATGACACGGGTGCACAAACTTGCATACAGGCAGTACATTCATACACATACGGAAATAAATAAAATTAAAAAAATAAATAAATAAATAATGCTGGGAGTGGTGGCACACACCTTTAATCCTAGCACTCGAGAGGCAGAGGCAGGCAGATCTTTGTGAGTTCAAGGCCAGCCTGGTCTACAGATTGAGTTCCAGGACAGCTGGGCCTACAGGGAGACCCTGTCTCAAAAAGACAAAATAATAATAATAATAATAATAATAATAATAATAATAATAAAAGATCCAAAGCCACTAAACCATGTTCTAGGGCTTCTCTGCCTACCTAGAGTCTGTCTCTGTGGGCTCGGCACGGTGACAGGTAATCAGGGTGGTGTGGTGCTTTGAGCCCTTGAAGCGGTCTAGCTTGGCAGTCCAGAGAGTGGGCTGCACTGGGCGGGCAGCTGTCACCTGCAGCCCTTTCTTCACCTTGATCCTGTGGAGAGGGTATGGGTGGTTGGTGGAGATCAGGGACTGAACTGTAGACTGCATCAGAAAGGAGCCAGAAATCCGGGCATAGTGGCATACGCCTTTAATCCTAGCACTTGGGAGGCAGAGGCAGGCGGATCTTTGTGAGTTCAAGGCCAGCCTGGTCTACAGAGTGAGTTCCAGGACAGCTGGGGCTACAGGGAGACCCTGTCCCAAAAAGAACAAGAAAGAAAAAAAGAAAGGAGCCAGAGACATCAGCCACCTGTCTAGCCTCCCCAACGCAGGCCAGAATCTCCTCCCATCCCTCCCAGAAGGCCGCCACCTCAAGACACATCACACTCCTCTACTTACTCAAAGGCCACTTATGACTATGACTCTCTACTGCTGACAAGCTGAAGCCCAGGCCTGACATCCCAGTGCCTCTAGGCCCTGGCCCAGCCCCCCTGTGGGCAATGACAGCTCTCCACACACTCTGGGCTGAAGCCAGACCAAGAGCTGCTCCCCACACAAAGCTCACATTTATGGCCCCAGGTCTTTGCTCAGGCAGTACCTACGGCCTAGCTGCCTTCTCAAACTCCATTACCTTTAGATGACAGTGGAGGGCTTTCCCCTTTATTCTTGTCCACTGACCCAAGCCCTGAGGATACTTCATACTTCATCTGCACACACCAGCCCTCATGTTCTCTAATCTAGTTCATGCTCCCCCTCCCTGACCACAGAGGCCTCCTTGGAGGAGATGGGCACTGGACCTTGCTCTTCTTTCTACTGCCATGGTGGAGACACAGGGCTTGGTGTACTGTAAAATCTACGGAATGAGTGAATGAGGGAGCGTGGGTGAGCGTGAAAGTCAGGGAGACACGCCAGGTGGGACTCCCCCAAACCCACCCGTGGGAGAGGAAAAAAAAGCCACACTAAAGCGTGCCGGCTACATCGTGGCAGAGGGGAGGGGGGCATGATATGAGCAGAACAACAGCACTGAGCACTGCCCTTCCCAAGCCAAGCCTCTCCTGCTTCCCCTCCCGCAGGGCAAGGTCAGCCCACAGGACAGGGAGTCTGGGGAGGCTTCCTGCTTCTGGGCTGTGCCCAGCACACCATCCTGAAACTCTTTGTTTGGAGAGTTTATGCAAGATCCATGCTTTGTAGAGGCCAAGGGTTCTAACAAGGAACCCCCCCCCACCCCGAAAAAGTAAGTATCTTCCTGCAGAGATTCCTATCTCCTTTTCTACCCGTGAGGGCTTGATACTCACCTCAGGGTAAGGAGGCTGGCCGTGAAGTTGTGGCGAAGCAGGAGGGTGGCACTGAAGAGCTGGCCTGGACGCACTGGCACATCAGGAACCCGCAACGTGACTGCTTCATCCAATGGTATCTCCCGATACTGTGGGGGATCTGCAGGGTGGAGCTCCACACCACCCACTGGGAGAGCCTGCTCCCCAGATTCCTCCTCTCTTCCGGGGCCACAGCCCCCAGGGCCCTCGCCAGCAGGTTCCAGGGTATAGGCCAGTTCGGCCCGGGTGGTGGAGCTCTGGGAGAACCAGCGAGAAGGGAACTGCAGCTCCACCACGCAGGCGCCCAGGGACGGCTGTGGAAGCAAGGGAGACAAAGGCTCTGGCTGGTTCTGGGAAGAGTGGGAAGACGTCTTACTCCCATGGATGGCAAAACTGAGGCTGGAGCGGTCCTTGAAAGGCAGGGTTAGGGCTAGAACTCTGGTAACACAACAAACTAGAGACCTCCGGGTCTAGGACTCAGAACACATGGCTAGACACTCTTCCGCATCCAGGAACAGATTCACAGCAAAGAGGCTAATTCCAACCATGTCCCAGGACCTCCCTAGAGCTCAGAATCCTAAGGCTAAGAAACAATTCTCCGGTGCATTTCTGGGCCCAACCCCAAAATAATAGAAAACAAACAAACAAAAAAAACCCAGAAAAGTTTATGGTGTTACTAAAGATACGACTGATCACTCTGCTACAGCAACTCTTGCCTTCCCTTTCCAACTCCCTCTAGTTGGGAACTATTTTACCCTATTTTACAGATGAGGAGACTGAGCCTCAGGGGACATCAAGTTACATGCCCAAAGTCAGGCACCATGGACTAAACTTCTAAAAGGAAACAAGGCTAGCCAGCAGGAAACCAGGACTAGTTCAGGTGGCTCGCGTCTCCAGACTTCGCAGCGTGAGGAGCCCTTTCCACCCCCACTCCGGGGGCATCAGGCCACTCACCTGGAAGCGGCAGGCTTGGTGGGCAGTGCCTGCAGGATGTGTAGCGTGGAGCCGCGCGCAGGGCAGGCTGCCAGGTCCTGGAGGCCAATCCTGCCCTTTCAGGTGGAATAGGACTCGAGCATGGGGCTCTGCCGGAGTCACAGCTGCTTCCACTGAAACAGCCCGTACATCCCAAGGGACAGGTCGCTGGTGGGGCTCAGTGACTCGAGGAGGGACCACCTAGAAGAAGCAGGAGGGAAGGGGAGGTGGGTACTAGCAGCTAGATCTGGGACGGTGTGACATCAGGCTTCTAATCTCAGCCTGGCAGAAGAGAGAACCCTTACGAGCTTCGGTTTTCCTGTATGGAAAGTGGGGAGACCCCGAACAGCACACCTCTGCTCTGAGTCCCATTAGCCTGGGAGTACCTGGGCTCCTTCCTTACCTGTTGGGTGGCAAAAGGTGAGTAGGAGGCTCGGAGAAGTGGCTGAGCCCTGGGCCACGGCTGCAGGAGCAGAAAGGTCTCAGACCTGGAGTCCAGGGAAGAGTTGGCAGGTGGGTAATGGCCCACCTGTTGCACACGGAAGTGCTCAGGGGCATCCAGGAGCTCCATGGCCGCGGGCAGGTAGAAGGAGTCCAGGACATCTTGGTTACTGCCCACTGAGGAGGGATAAAGGGTAGAGATGGGATGGCTCCTGACCTGGCAGGGACCCAACAGAGCTCCATCCTGAGCACAGTGAGGTGGGCCCATGGAGGGAAAAATGAGCTACAAATGTGCCATCCCCATAAATGAGGAGGAATCACCCCATTTCACAGATGAGGTGGCCGAGGTACAGAGAGCACCACAAGGACAGAGTTCGAATCAGAGTTGGGAACTGGAAGGTAACCTCTCAGCCATTCATTCTGTCTTCCACGGACCTTGCTTCTCTTTCCAGCAATCTTCTCAATATCTTCGTCCCTGTTTGCACCTGCTACCTATCTGGCTCAGCACCAGGGAATTAGGGGAACATAATTCTTCATGTACGGGGACCTATTCAGTAAAAGACGGTGCAGAGATGAGCTCTGTGGAAATGGAGACGCTTTTTCTGTCTCTTGGTCCTTTGCAAGAAATGTCTGGGTACCCCTCTCCATGATGCCATGGACACCCATAGCAAATTTCCAAAGTGGGATGCGGGAGAGGTAGTGAGGAGGTCAAGAAGACTACTTGCCTGTGCCCTGAGGGTGGGATCCATGAGTCTGGGAGATGAAATGAATATACAATCACAAAACCCACAAAGGCCCACTAAGACCATATTGGTCTGTACTTGAAGCATTAATATTAAAAAAAATTTTTTTTAATTTATTATTATTTTTATTTATTTCTGTATGTGTATGAATGTACTGTCTGCATGCAGGTTTGTGCACCTGTGTTGTGCAATGCCGCGGAGGTCAGAAGAGGGTGTCAGATTCCCCTGGAACTGGAGTTCTCCTGGAATTGGAGTTTCAGACGGTTCTCAGCCGCCATGTGGGTGCTGGGGATCAAACCCGGGTCCTCTGCAAGAGCACTCGGCGCTCTTAACCGCTAAGCCATCTCTCCAGCCCTAAAATTTATGATTTTTTATGTGTATGAGTATACTGCCTGCATGTAGGTTGGTGCACCCGTGTTGTGCAATGCTGCGGAGGTCAGAAGAGGGCGTTGGATTCCCCTGGAACTGGAGCTAAAGAGGGTTCTTAGCCACCATGTGGGTGTTGGGAATCGAACCCCGGTCCTCTGTAAGAGCAGTCGGTGCTCTTAACTGCTGAACCATCTCTCCAGCCCAGCATTAATATTTTTTAAACCCTTAACCCAACCGGGATATGATTTAAGGCATTTCACACGTATTAATTCTTTCAGTTCTCATACAACTCTCTCTGTGAATTAGGCTCTATTTCTGCATGTCCACTTTGTGGACTTTTAAAATGAGTTGGAGGGATTAAGATTCTGATTTGGGGTCCCACAGCTGTTGAAGGGTGGACATGGGAGGTCAGCTGAGGGATTCACCACTAGGATACCCTGACTTTTCCACCCACTGCCATGTAGCACCCCCAAGTGTGTGGGCTTCCCATCTGGACTCTGCCTCCCTCCTGCAGGGCCCAGGGCTAAACACTCCTTCCTGTCAGGGAAACCTTCGGTGCTCCTTAACTACACCGACTTTACTTGCTCCAGCTCTGCTTGCATGAGCTGGGGATGCAGGGCTAAGGATGTCACAGAAGAGTGGGAGATGGTGAAGCAGTCTCTATCCCTTCTTCCTCCACTGAGCAAGTTAAGACTCCTGGCCATAGAATCTCACTATTCTGCCAGGCATGGTGGCGCATGCCTTTAATCTCAGCACTTGGGAGGCAGAGGCAGGCGGATCTCTGTAAGTTCAAGGCCAGCCTGGTCTACATAGCGAGTTCCAGGCCAGCTGGGACTAAAGGGAGACCCTGTCTCAAAAAGACCAAAAAAAAAAAAAAAAAAGAATCTCACTATTTTGAGTTAGGGCCTCACTAATTTGCCCCAATATTCCCTGGCTCTGCTGTCAACCCTACTCCCTGTCTTCCTCATTCTGGAATTCCCTCAGACTGAGACTCTCTCTCCCCAGAGAGGCTCCCTGGGAGCCTGGTGAGCCAATTATGTTCTGGCTGTAGTCCATGAAAAATGGGCCAGTCATGAACATCTTGGGGTCTCAACTCCTCCCTTGAAGAATGAATGGGAGCATTCTGTGACCCTGTGGATGGGGAAGCGTTTTGTAAACTGTGGAGCCCAGCTTGAAGTGGGTGAAGTGGGATTGTGGCTGCTGTATAATGGTTGTGGCAAAGCTTTCCTCCTCTCTCTAAGGGTTAGTAGGGCTCCCAATGAATCCCTTAGGATGGGGGGCAGGTGACTGAAATCAGCCCTAGAGTCCACTCCGTCAGAGCCCCACAACTGGGTTCTGGGCTCTTTCCATCAAGGCGCATGTGTGTGAAATGTTCCTCCTGGACCCTCTAACACCAGGACCCCCTACACCCGTCCCCCTAAGGGTAACGAGTGTCTGTTGGCCCCTGGGCTCCAGTCCACCTTCTAATTCACTGCCTGTATAATTACAAGATGCTGAGTCTGACTCCCACGGACTTCCATGGTCTCCCATCACGGGGACTCCAGCTCCCTCGGTGGGGGAAGGAGAGTCGAGTATTCTTCACCATCTCCCACTCTTCCTTCACCTTGCAGCCCCAGCCCACGCCAAGGGCATTCCTACCCCTTACTCCAGCTCGGATGGATATACCCACAGGGGCTCGGGAAGGCAAGGATGAGGCTCTCCCTGGATACCCCAAGGTCAGAGCTCTCCCTGGGACGGGCAGAGGGAGCTGCTTATTTCGTGGGTCCCAGGCAAAGAGACTTCTTTGCATTCCCGCGGGGGAGCAGCTTGGCGGAGGCTAGGAACCGCAGGAGAGGAGGCTCTCGGAGATGTGGGACCGGGTGGGTAGGGTAATGGGTGAGCAGCCCTTGAGCTAAGCTCAGGCTGGAGCTCCCAGGTGGTGCCCAGGGAAGAAGGCAAAAGGGCGGGAGTCTGGAGCCGGTTCCACGAGATGGAGATGCGACTTCTCCGGGGCACGGCGCGCGGCGGCAGCGCTCAGGGTCTAGTCCGAGAGCCCGGAGGCTCCGGGCTCCGGGCATCCCCGGCCCGGGCCCCTCCCCTCCCCCTTCCCCTCCTCCCCTNTGTGTGTGTGTGTGTGTGTGTGTGTGTGTGTGTGTGTGTGTTTGAAAGACAGAGAAAGAGAGAGGGGGGTGTCTAAAATCCCACCAGGTCTAGAACTCCGATGTTTGGTCCTTTTCCCTATTAGACCTCCCAGGAGAGGTAGGGTGCTGGGAAGAGCGCCCCCTGGACCGTGGGTGTACGGATGTGGGAGTAGGGAGTCGGCAGCAAGGTTCATGTGACTTGGCCTGGCATAAGCCACAGGAGCCTTATCTGGCCATTAATGGTTTTCTAAATTGGTGGCAGTGGAGCAAAAAACCCAATTTGCGCGTGGAGCACGCATGATTACTATTGTAATAACCTCAGCTAATAAGAATATGATGTGGGGCTAGGCTGGGAGAGAAAACACATTTCTCATTAACTTGTGATTAATTACTCTACATAATTCTTAGTTGTGGTGGCCAAGGGGGTGGGCGTTGCCATTTCTTCCTTTCTTTTTAGTCCCCACAGCTAGGGGTCGTGGTACTTTCATGGTGGCCGGTGGCCATCAGGGGGAAGTCCCCTACCCTCCACTGTCTTCTCTCTCTTCTCACCTCCCTTCCCTGTCCTGTCTCATCTACTCTTCCTCAGTCCTGTTTCCTTGTGTTCTTTCCTCCTCCTCCTCCTCCTCTTCCTCCTTTTCCTCCTCGTCTTCCCCTTCTCCCCTCTTCTATCTTCCTCTCTCCTCTCCTCCCCTCTCCTCCCCTCCCTTCTCCCCTCCTCCCCTCCCGTCCCGTCCCCTCCCCTCCCGCTGACCTCTCTCGACATCCAGGGCGAGGGCCACCAGGAGGCACAGCCAGGCAGCACGGGGCCCTCGGGGGGCTGCGGCCGAGCGTCCGGCCATCGGGGCGCACATCCTGCCCACCGAAGGCGGGTCCCGGGAGCCGCGCGGCTCAAGTGGCCGCGGTCCAGCCCCGCATCTCCGGCGCCCGCTCCGCGCCGGCCCTGCGGCCAGCCGGTCCCCGTCGCCGCCCGCCCGCGGCTGCAGTTTGCAGACAATGGAGCGGGAGCAGTGAGGTGGGAGGGAGCTCCGCGCCGCACATGGGCTGTCCCCTCCGCCCCGCCGGGTCCTAGTGCCCTGCGGATCGCGAAGCCAGAGCGCCCCCCGCGTCCGAGGTCCAGAAGGCCACATCCCTGGAGACCGGGCCGATGGATGGATGCTGACTGCCAGGAGGCCCAAGGCACTTTCTTCCGGGCTTTCTCAGGGAGGCTGCTGGTTGAAGGGGAAAAAGCCACTTACTCTGCCTCACCCGCACCGGACTGGTATCTCACCTGTCAAGGAATATCTCTAGAATCCAGAGACGTAGGGGAACTGAGCTGCAGGGGCAGAAAAGGGGGCCAAACCAGGCCAGCGGGCACCCCTGGGCCTGCCCTGAAGGAGCCTGGGGCCGTCCTGTGGAGGCAGCTTGTTTCATGCCTAGCCCCACCCCAGGGAGTGGCCCAAAAGGTTAAGTCTGGTCAACCCCCTGATGGAGGCCCGCCCGCCTCAGGGTCCTGGCCCAGCTGTGCCTGCCAGGTGGGTGTTGGGAGGGGTCCAGAAATCCAGGTCTCCATGGCAGCTTAAAAAAAAAAACAAACCCTCAAACATGCCTGGGCCCTCCACAAAACATCTGTTCTACCTGGAGACCAAGTGAGAAATCCCTCAGTCTGGCGAGGACAAGCAAGTCTCCAGGGTTCCCAGGCCAGCCACGCTCCAGCACCCGGAGGGTCCTAAGCTGCCTGTCAGATCTGAAAGTTTTCCAGGGTCTGGAGGGACGCATACCAGGTACAGCCTTGCCTTCATGCCCTGTCCCTCCCTCCAGCTTCCTAGACGTCCAGAAAGCTGAGCTGCTCCGCAGAAGGGGGTTTGGCAGCAGAGAGAAACATCAAAGCCACCCAGACTTTTATTCAGAAGATAATAAAATAGCGTGCACTTTATTTAAAACCAACCAAGCGCTGATAAAAATATATATCACTGCAGCTATGGTTACACATCAAACCTTGTAAGAAATGGGCATTTATTCTTCACATCTTGTGCTGAACCTGACAGAAGGCATCTGCCTCCACCAGGGCCTCAAAGGACAAGGCCTCTGAGGGCAAGGCCAAGAGTGACCAGATGGGCAAGGGCTGCTCTGTGCTCTCCTCAACTGCTGGGCTGTGCACTGATCAACAGCTACTCCAGGGTGGCAGACAGTATAGGAAAAGAGAACACTTGCAGCTGGCAGACAAGGCAATGGATCCTCCGGCCTCTTTTAAGGTCTCTGAAATCCCCACAGGGCATTTGATGGTTGACACAGGGCCCCATCTGCAGGACAGTTGCTCTTTGCTTTGGCTGCAGGAGTCAGGATTCTGTGAGGGACTGCTCTCTCTGAACACAGAGTATCAACAACACAATTCCGTATGTACAATGTGGCAAGTGGAGGGCACTGTTGACTGGGGTTAAGGCACTTGTAACAGATCCACAGGCCTCCAGGGGACCCCCATTTCCTCCTTTATCCTCTCAGATCCCACATCCCCTGCCCCTTCCCAATGCTGGATAATAAGAAAGACAGTGAAGGCCTCAAGGGGCTTGGGATGATGGTATGGTTGAAGTCAGGGACAGAAGGAAGAGAAAAAGGAAGCAAGCTGAGGGTGTGATCAAAGAGGCACTGGGAAGGCCAGAGCTTTGAGGAAGCCAGGCAGCAGGGGGAAGTAGGTTAATCAGCGGCAGTGGCAGTGGTGCTGGCTGAGAGCAGAAGCCAGAGTTCAGACCCCAACACCCAGCCCTGGCTGTGGCCGGCTGGGTGCAGAGACCGGCCAGGGAGCCATCCCCAGACCAAGGAGCAGATCCTCCACTCTCCGCTAGGGGCTGGGGCAGGGGTAAAGGCGGAGAAGGTCAGACACAGGCAAGGAAAGGGAGGGGCTGCAGGAGGGCCCCGGGGGCCCAGGAGCAGCTCAGCTCTTTGGTATGGTGAAGGCGGCACTGCGGCGACCCTGTCACTCTTCCTCCATGCTCCGTGCGGCCTTGGCTGCTCGCCTTGGCTTCCCACGCAGCTCCTCTATCTGGCGCTCCAGCCCTCGCACCTTGGCTTCCAGATGGGACCCCGAGCCCCTGGAACCAGTGAGCCGGCTCACCAAGGCGTAGACAGTCAGCAGGGCCAGAAGCATCAGGGCCCGGGTGGAAGGGTCGGGCACCGACTTCACCAGGGCCACAAAGCCCGCCACGAACATAACAAGCTTCAGGCCCCCCAGGATCCGCCCTAGCAAGGCTAAGACCAAGCTGAGAAGTACGGACAGCAACCAGTAGATGGCTAGAGCTCCTGCTCCCCACAGCAGAAGGGTCTGGACTTGGCTGGGGCTGAGCTTCAAGCCCTGCGTGAGATGTTCACCTGCAAGGGAAAGGGACAGAGTCAGCAACCTAGAGCGATGGTAAGAGAAGAAAGGCAAGAACTAGTGAAGCAGGAGGAACCAACCACCTCAAAAAGGGAGAGCCTGTTCCCAAAGGCTTGGGAAATAGAGATTTGAATCCCAGCCTTCTGGCTGCGGGGCTCCAGGCAGACTGCTTCTCTTACTGAGAACAATTATATTATATTACATGAGAACAATTCTGTCTGCCTCTCTGAGCTGTGGTTAGCTATATTAAAACTTTACATGATTCTCCAACACAAGTAAACACCTGTTTACTGTACAGGTGGTACAGGTGGTAAGAATCACTAGCCTGTTCTTATGTTATACCTCCAGGGGTATCTTCAGACTAGCACACAGCTGGGGGAATGTCTTAGCCCCTGACACAGAAACACTCCCACCAACAGCAAGGTCAGGCACAGTCCTGACTCATTATGAAATTCTCTGCCACTCACCATCTAGCCCCAAGGCACCCAACAACTGGGCAGTGATCCCAGACAGGGCAAAGCACGCCACGGAGATGGCTGATGAGACGGCCCACATCACCTGCGACAGGGTCTGTGGAAAGAGACGATTCCATCATCAACGAGGCTCCTTTCCTACCATATGGTCCCCACAGCCCGGGCGAGACCTGTAGGGAAGTCTCGGACTTATTCCGCAGTCAGTAGAGATGGGCCTAGATCAGAAGTCTGGAGACCCTGGCCCTGGCAAGGGGGACCCTTCTACCATTTCTCCTTCCTGACCCAGAAACCGGGATATTCGGGATGCAGTTTAGTTGGTCAGCTGAGATGCTTTGGAGGTAGCAGTAGGTTAGAGTTGTGGGTGAATTTGGAACACCAAATCCCACTACTGGCCACCTTATGAAACTGGAGGCCTCAGGGAATTACAAAGGCATGTAAAAGAGCGTCTATAAACAGCTGAGACATGTCAATAAAAAGGAATCAGTTGGCTCTACTACATTACGGGTATGTGGATGGGCATGTACCTAAGGAGGCCAGCAGAGGGCATCAGATTCCCCCCAAGCCAGAGTTAAGAGGTAGTTGTTAGTCACCTGTGGGTGTACTGGAAACCAAACTCAGGTCCTGTTGGGCCTGGTGGTACATGCATTTAATCCTAGCACCTAGGAGGTAGAGGCAGGGGAATATCTCCGAGTTCAAGGCCACCCTGGTCTACACAGTTAATTCCAGGCCAGCCAGGGGCTACATAGTGAGACCTTGTCTCAAAAAAAAAAAGGGGGGGGGTGCTGGAGAGATGGCCCAGTGGTTAAGAGCACTGGCTGCTTTTGCAGAGGACCTGGGTTCAATTCCCAGCATCTACCTGGTGGCTAACAACTCTCTGTAACTCCAGTTTCAGAGAAATCCAAGGCCCTTTTCTGAGCTCTGTGGGCACAGCATGATACAGGTGCACTCAGGCACATGCAGGCCATACACTCATACACATAAAATAAAAATAAAATGTTAGAAAAACAAACCAAAAACAAAACACCAAACTCAAGTTCTCTGGAAGAGGCAAATGCTCTGAACAACTGGGCCATCTCTCCAGCCCTTTCACTTTACTGTTCAGACAGGGTCTCTCACTGAACCTGAAGCTCTAATTTCTGCTAGACTGGCTGGTCTGCAAGCCCCCTGGTATTTGCTGGACTTTGCCCTATTCCCCAACCCCCATGCTTGGCTTTTACATATGTAACTAAACTAGGGTGCTCACATACGCACAGTACGTACTCCGCACCATTTTCACAGCCCTCTACTGTGGATTTTATGACTGGCTGGGCACATCAGTATGGCCTCTCGGAAGGATGGGGCACAATGGGGAGGGCACCAGGTATAAAACCCGTCCCTGCTGTAGGCCCTTCCTGAGCCCTACCCTCACTGCTACTGGTGAAGACCTGGACTCAGGTCTCCATACTCGGCCAGGTCAAGATTCTAGGTCAGACTCAGATGGAAGTCAGACTCTGTGGTCAGCCACCAGCATCTGTAAGAATGGCTCATTTCCTAGCAACTAGGAAAGATGGGGTAGAACAAAAAGACCAGAGGGTAAGAAGCACACAATGAGGCGATGAAACCTGGGACCAGCAGGCGGTGTCTGTGGAAGGTGGGGCTCCCTGAACCAGTGATAAGGACAGAGATGATGTGGTGACAAGGTGAGGTGGCATTAGCAATGTCTCTCCTTTCTGTGCACAGCCAGGGCAGGGACTACCTCCCTTACCTCTGAAACCACATGCATGGTGTCGGGCCCCAACCAGGTATCCAGTGTCTCCCGTAGAGATCTGCCAATCTGAGTCAAAAGATCAGCGGAGGCCTCCCTCTTCTGCTGGTTGGGTGGGACGAAGTCCTGATGGGACTGGGATGCTGCTGACTGCACAAGGACAAGGGCCACTAGGACCATAAGCAGGGGTTTGAACAGGTACGTGCTCCGTGATGGACTGCTGCTGGACCTGGCCATGGCTGGATCTGTCAGGAGAGAGGGACACAGGATAAGCAGTGGGCAGGCCTGAAAGATGCCCCACTCTCCCAGCCCTGGTCTGCCCGCCCCCTTCTCCACTCTTCATCAGCTAAACTTAGAGCCACTTGCTGAAAAAAGAAGCAGGATGTGCAATATAAGATGGCAACCCCCCTTGATTCCCAGCTTCCTTTTTTTGGTCTTTTTGAGACAGGGTCTCCCTGTAGCTCCGGCTGGCCTGGAACTGGCTCTGTAGACCAGGCTGGCCTTGAACTCACAGAGATCCGCCTGCCTCTGCCTCCCAAGTGCTAGGATTAAAGGCGTGCGCCTGGCTACCCCAGCTTCCTCTTTTATACCCTCTACCAATTTGCAGACTGATAACCTGATGAATGCTATTCCAGGCCTTAAAGTAGCCCAGATATCTCCTAAGGTTGATTTCACAAACCTGAAGGTCTGTTCCTAAGTCTTAGGTACTATGGGCATAAAAGAATTTCAAAACTCTATAAGCTTCAGCCCAAGAAGCTTATAATCTACTTAAGACAAAACTGATATAAAAAGCAATTTAAAAATAGCACACGGGTAGGATTACCACCGCACAATTAAAAAGAAGTGCTCAGTTAAAAACAGCAAATGAGAATGGCCATGGCCCCACCAGCTCCACAGGGCAGTCACTCAAGGAGGCTGTCCTCCCGGCCCCCTTTGGTACAGAGGTGAAGAAACAGATACTACAGCTAAGCATTGCACAAGATCGCTGGGCGAGGAGGGCTTGGAACCCAAGCCTCTGCTTCCAAATCCTACACCTTTTGGGGGTCAAGGTACACAGCCAATCTCAATCAGGGCTGCTCAGTGAGATCACCTGAGAAAGCCACCAACTATGACTGTCTGTGTCCTCCACATGCCAGCTGTGATGCTGCTGTCTGGATGTGACGAGCTCTCCGATGATCCACTGGACAAAGCTGAGAACCACTGTGAGGGCAATGGCCAAATAAACTCCATTTTCTCCTATATTCTTGTTTTTGTTTTTCTTTTTCGTTTTTTTTTTTAGTCTTTTCGAGACAGGGTCTCCTTGTAGCCCCAGCTGTCCTGGAACTCGCTCTGTAGACCAGGCTGGCCTTGAACTCACAAAGATCCGCCTGCCTCTGCCTCCCAAGTGCTAGGATTAAAGGCGTGCGCCACCACGCCCGGCTTCTTTTTCGTTTTTAAATTATGTGTATGAGTACTGTCTGCATGTAGGTTGGTACACCCGTGTCGTGCAATGCCCCAGAGGTCAGAAGAGGGCATCGGATTCCCCTGGAACTGGAGTTAAAGACGGTTCTCAGCCGCCATGTGGGTGCTGGGGATCAAACCCGGGTCCTTTGCAAGAGCAGTCGACACTCTTAACCACTGAGCCATCTCTCCAGCCCCCTATTTTGTCCTATATTCTCACTCAACAGTAAACACTGAAGATTTCTGTGACTACCTGGGGTTTTTTGGTTTTGTTTTTCCCCTCATACCAAGCAAGTAATCTATTCTGCAATGTACACCAACTGAGTGTCCTCTAACTCAACCCTATTCTGACACTATCTACTTAGAGGTATAGTCACATCCCACAGGTTGAGGGGGGCCCAGCCTCCACAGCTGCCCCCCTGTTATACCATAGTCATTTCTTGGTGGATTGTCCTGCACAAGGTTACTTCCCCCAGTATCAGATCGATAAACTCTAAAGAAAAGCTATAATTCAATGATTAAAACGTTAACTGGTGCTGGGGATATGACTCAGTGGGAGATGGTCCCCTAGTATGCGCAAGGCTCTGGATTCATCCTCAGTGCCTAAAAAAAAAAATAAAAAATAAATACGGAAACAAATATCAACTCCCAAATAATCTTTATAGAGTCCATAACACCTGTGGACTTTCGGACCATACCAGAACGTGTAATATCTTGCCCTGTTCTTTAATTCAGTGCTTCAGCTAATCCAAAGCATGTAAATGCCCATGATGTCTAACTTGCAGACAAGTAATGCTGTCTAAAGATCTATAGGAACTGGCCCAGAAGATCAAGGTCAAGGTCTATTACAATGTTCTGGCCAGGGGAAGGAAAACACGGAGCAGTTTTCCTTGGTGAGAAAACCCCACTCAGCGCATAGCCTCCTTTGCCGGGTGCTTGCTGGACCATCTTCCCCTCCCTATAAAACCCTTTTCACCTATCTGAGCTCCATAACAGAGGTTTGAAAACAGCAGTTTCTATCTTCCCAGACTCAGCTCCTGAGGGAAGCCAGTTTCCTTCCCACCAACTCTCCTCTCTCAAGTACTGGCTTTCAAGCAGCAGGAAGCAGGACCTGTGGTCCACTAACAACCTCAGATTCCAGTCACTAGCTTACTTTATCTGTGCTCTGATTGTCTGGACATAAATCGAGGCTGCTACAACCCCCCCTTCAACTGGGTTCAATTAACTGGCTAAAGAAACCAGGGGAATACTTAAGTTCCCTGGCTAATCATGGCGTGGGGAACAGGGTGCAGACTCCAAGTCAGGCGCAGCACCCTCACGTCTCAGGAAGCTCTCCAAGCCCTGGCTTTTCCAGGTTTCCCTACAGATTTCATTATAATCGACCGAGTCACTGACCACTGAGAATCAACTCAACCCTCAGCCACTCTTCCTCTACAGAGGAAGTCCTAACCCTCTCCACACTGGCTGGTTCCCCTGGCAATCACCCTCCTTTCCTATGGTTACCTAGGGAACTGTCTAAAAATGGTCTTATTATAAAGGATATGTTTGAAAGGGCTGTCTTTCACCTTGCAGCCCTGAAGATGTTTCAGGAAGCAAGGCCAAAAGGCCAATTTTTTTTTTTTTTTGGTCTTTTTGAGACAGGGAATCCCTGTAGCCCCAGCTGGCCTGGGACTATGTAGACCAGGCTGGCCTTGAACTCACAGAGATCCACCTGCCTCTGCCTCCCAAGTGCTAGGAATAAAGGCGTGCGCCACGACACCCAGCTATGGCCAATTATTTTGACAAAAATTTTTTTTTTTTTTGAGAATAGGGTCTCCCTGTAGCCCCACCTAGCCTAGCATGGAACTCTAATTTGTAGACCAGGCTCTGAACTCACAGAAATCCGCCTGCATCTGGATTAAAGGCCTGTTCGTAAAGATGGTTCTTAGCTGCCATGTGGGTGCTGGGGATCGAACCTGGGTCCTCTGCAAGAGCAGTTGGTGTTCTTAACCACTGAGCCATCTCTCCGGCCCCAACAAATATCTTTTTAAATTTTTGTAAAGATTTTTATTTTAGCCAGGCACAGTGGCATACACCTTTAGTCTCAGCACTCAGGAGCCAGAAGCAGGTGGATCTCTGGGAGTTCAAGGCCAGCCTGGTCTACGTAGTGAGTCCCAGGCCACCTGGGGCTACAGGGAGACCCTGTCTCAAAAAAAAAGACAGAAAGAAAAGATTATTTTTATTTCATGTATATGAGTGTATTGCCTGCAGGTATGTAGTGCACCCATGTCATACAATGCCCATGGAGATCCGAAGAGGGCATCAGATCTGGAACTGGAGTTACAGAGGATTCTGAGCTGCCATGTGGATGCTAGGAATCAAACCTGTGTTCTTTTAAGTGCTTTTAGGTGCTGATCCATCTCTCCAGCCCAACAAAAGGTATCTTTATTGTTCTTTGCAAGTATTAAATTATATGAGATATATAAGCTCTGAGCCAGGAAGGTTAGGTGGAAACCAAAATGCTGGTGGTGGTGGCAGTGTGTGTCCGTGTGTGACAAAGAAGGACCTCAAGTTCCCCTTCCAAAACAGGCAAAGGGTTAAGGAAAGATTATAAAGGACAAAAAGCTTAGAGCAGACTGGTCTCGCAAACCCTGCTATCTCATTTCATCTCACCACTGCCTTCAGGTAAGTATTTACTATCATCTCCCGATGATGAAATAAGAAAACAAGCAGGGTGTGGGTCAACTAGGCTGTAAAGCCAGGTGCATCTGACATGGGACCCCATCCTGTATACAACCATGCTGCTGTACCATGTTCAATTTAGAAGTGACTTTAAAAGTCATACGACAGATTATTCATAAGCTAAAATGAAGTTCAGGGAATTACTGGTGAAAACTGACCTGAGCGCTCTGTGCTCTGATCTTGTCTATAACATGAAACCACAGACAAGCTAAGCTCCAACAAGCACCAACCTATTGAAGCAGGTGAGGATCAGAAAAATGTGTGCAGGTCCACCTTTTTTTTCTTGCCACTGTGCTCAAAGGGTTCCAGGAAATCCCTTGTTCTCCCTTAGGCTCAGAAAGACTCCTGCTGTTCCAGAGTTTCTGTGATTCTGACCTGCTGAGCAAAGCTCAGACAAGCCTCAAAGGTGGAAGAGAAGCCGGGTCTGGAAGTATTTGTGACTACCACGGTAGTCAGGGAATTGGTCGGAAATCTGAAGCTCTCTGGATAGAGAGGAAAAGAAACATGTCCCCATTTGGGAGGAGAAGGCTCCCAAAATACTTCTAAAAATATTACATTTAGGGCAGCTTCTGGTCCAGAAACAGCTGCCCAACACCCCTCAGAGGCTTATGGAGTCAAGTGGGGTTGCCGGGCACACAATTCATGTGGAAGGCTTCTACTCTTTGACACAAATCAAGAGCTAGATGGCTTCTGCTTGCCAGTGGTGGGAAGTGAGGAAAGCATCTTGGTTCCTGAGCTATCTGGGTCACCACCATGTTGGGGACTTAAAGAGCAAGGCTGCTATCTCGGGTTGGATCCTATATCCGAGGACCTCCACCAGGAGGAATCAGGTGTCGTCTGCTATCTCGGGTTGGATCCTATATCCAAGGATCTCCACCAGGAGGAATCGGGTGTCATCTCCTTGCTAGAAGGTCAGGGTGATGTGAGCTGCCACTCTTTGGCAGCCTGTGTTCTGTGCCAGCTTCAACTTCAAGTGGCCATCTGCCCCCATCTGGAGGACCTTGAAATAAACTCCACCATGAGGCCAGCACTGCAGAGCCAGGTGACCTTCTAAAGTGTGCCAGGATTCTGGGGAAACCCTGTTGTTGAGAGGTAGCGAGTATAGGTGACTGGTTGGTTTCCTGAGCTTGATTTCTTTCCAGATTCCTTCCTGTTTTCTTCTGAGTGAAGCCCAGATGATCTGACTCTGACCCGTAATCTTTATGCCTCCTCACACTGGCCTCAAGTATTTTCTTAATATTTTTTAAGAGAGGGTCTCATGTAGCCCAGGCTGGCCTCAAACTTGCTATGTAACTGAGGATGACCCTGAACTCCTGATTCTACTGCTTCTGCCTCCCAAGTGTTGGGATTACAGGCGTGTGTACCTGTATATGGTACTGAACATGGAAACCAGAACTTCATGTAAGCACGTTACCAATCAAGCTACATCCCAGCCCTCATCAAATACTTTTAATAGACTGGTCATGGTGCGACACACTTTTAATCCTAGTACTCGGGAGGCAGAGGCAGGTGGATCTCCATGAGATCAAGGCCAGCCTGGTCTAGATATTGAGTTCTAGGCCAGCTGGGCTAGGGGAGACACTGTTTCAAAAAACAAAAAAGCAAAACCTTCCATAAAAATGATGCCATCATCAAGACCCCACCAGCCTTGACCTCTGATGGCAGCATGTCTGAAACTTTTTCACTTCCTACAATGCCTGCCGACCCCAGATAAACAAGCAGCACTCAATAATAAGTAGTAATATATAAGTTACTAAAAACTTTGTATGGTGACTTATAATCTACAAAATGCTTGTCTCTTCACTTTAATTTTTACAATAATCTTTTTTCTTCTTCTCCCAGTACTGGGACTCAAACTGAGGGTCTTGTACCTAGCAGGCAAGTACACCTTTGCTGAGTTACAACCCAGTGCCTGCAATCTTTTTTTTTTTTTTTTTGGTCTTTTTGAGACAGGGTCTCCTTGTAGCCCCAGCTGTCCTGGAACTCGCTCTGTAGACCAGGCTGTCCTGGAACTCGCTCTGTAGACCAGGCTGGCCTTGAACTCACAAAAATCCGCCTGCCTCTGCCTCCCAAGTGCTAGGATTAAAGGCGTGTGCCACCATGCCCGGCCATGCAATCATTTTTTAAGTTACTATTTCCCCCCATTTCCCTTAGAGAGGTCAAATGGCTTATCTGGAGTCACACAGCAAATCTGGGACTTGATTCTAGAACCCAGAATCTCAGTCTTGCCTTCTCCCAGATTCCCACACTGCCTTGATAAGACGTGATCCCTGCCCACGGAAACTTAAAATTCTACCAAATATCATCAAACTCAAAGACGACACCGGGAATCTCAAGAGGAACCCTTACACTAGGAGACTGCCCACCTGCTGCATTTATAAGTCAAGCATGGCCTTGCACCAAGGAGGTTAAGAGAGGACAGCAAAAGACAGGATTGAGACCTGCCTGCCACTCCTGCTCAGCTGCAATTCAGGCACAGGAGAAACCCAGCTTGACTGGGAAAATGCTTTACTTACTATGGTGATGAGAAGTCAATATACGTTCAGCTGTGGTTTGCTATGCCAGGGGAGGGTAGGGCTCCTTCCTCTTCTCTTTCTTTTCAAGCTATGAATCACTACAGGGCAGGAACTGACTTGGTGCCCTCTGCCGGCCCCAGCTGTCCCTTCACCGGCACAGATGCAGGACCATGGTTATCAACTCTGGTATGCCCATCTGGATTGCCTGCACAGCCTGTTAAACAAGGATGTCTGCCCCACCCAGGGCAACCCACTCAGACTCTCCCAGGGAGGAGCTGAGCCCTTTTTTGTAGTGTTTTGTTTTTAAAGCTCCCCAGGGATTCTGAAGGCTTAATCTCCAGCTGTTGCAAAGGATGGGGAACCCAGGGAAAAGTCTACATTAGGTAAAACCTCCTAAAAGTCTCTGTACAAAGGGACACAGGCTCAAGTCCATCACAAGCTACCTGCTACTCCTAAAAGCCTGTTACTTAACCTATCTGAGTTGCAGTCTCCTCAAACCTAAAACCTGTTGAAACTGGGTTAGGAGTAGCTGCGAGGAGCCAAGTCGTTTGTGCAAGCACTGCGTTCAGCATACAACTTGCCAAAACTCCACTACCTTGAAGCGCGGTATAGGACATCCAACAGCCTTCCCAGCACCTCGCAGCCTGCCCTGACTCCTAACTTTTCTTGGAATCCCCAGCACTAGCACAGAATGACTAATAAGTGCTTGCTAGATGAGGATCACAGGCCACGAGGGTAAGACAGAACCATTCGGAGGAGAGGGAGGCTATTTTAATAGTTAATCCAAATATACCACGGCCACCTGAGAAGCACAGCTGGTGGAAGACCCTAACCGCGGCTAAGTTATCACTGAAAAGAATGAAGTCAGAGTCCTGGCAGGTCCAACGCAGCCCTCGCTAAACCCCTGACAGCTGCTGCCCAGCAACTGTTTGGGGGGCAGGGAAGCTGCAAAGGAGCCTTGCTGCGCCCTCCGGAGCCCAGACTCCAGGGTGTCAGTAGCATGTGCTATTTTGAACAGCATGTCCCCTGCCAAGGGCTTGCACCGTGGCGTCCCTGGCAGGGAATGTAGGGTATATGGAGAGGCCCATGAGTTAGGGGTGTGGGGCGGGAGGAAGAACCGAAGTGGCGGGAGACTGGGCCAAGGGGCTGGGGGGTGATGTGGGGCTCCGCGCTGGCCACATCCTCCAGTCTGGCAGCGTCTCCAACTTGAACCCGCTTCTCCTGGGAAACACGCACCTTCTGGGTCGCCCAGTAAGGACGCCCCCGGTTGCATAGCAACGAGGATCCGGGTCCCCAGTTTGCTTGGCCAGCCGCGACACATTCGACCCCTCCCCACTCGGGCTAGCAGGCCTCGCGGCTGCGCCCTAATCCCGCCAGCAAGGCTGTCGCTTCCCTGTCTCCCATGCTGCCTCCCAGCTCCAATCTCTGACCCCACTTACCCTGCTCCGGACACCAATATCTCTCACGTGTGACTTCGCTAAAAGACGCGCCACCAAACCCGCGCCTCAACTCCCGGGGCGTTGGTTTACTGTCTGCGCTTGCGCGGGGCGGATGCAAGGCGAGACAGGCTAGCCGGCTCTGCAGCCAGGGCTGGCAATGGGCGCATGCGCCCTGCTCACTCTATTTTTTTTTTTTCTCCCAAGCATTTGCAAGAAAAGAATAGCTTCGGAAGTTCGCCTTGAGAACGGAACCTTCGGGCAGGAAAGGGGAAAGAAGGCTATCTGGGCTGTTACGTGGGGAGACGGGTTATTTGAAACGGGAGTCGGAGCCGATCTGCACCTGCCACGCATTTAGGACAGCGCGGCTCCTGAGCCACCGAGGCTGCCTCCTGCGGCATCGTGGGAAGTGTAGTCTAGGCTGGGCGCCCGCGAGCACCTAGTGGCTAAAAAGACACAAAGAGGTGTGTGTGTGTGTGTGTGTGTGTGTGGCGGGGGGGGTTGGGGGGTTGCAGAAGGTCACGAAGCACACATCAGCGGCACACAATAATGAGAAAACACGTTTGCCAGGGTGGAAACCAAAACTTCACCCCAACTCTTCCAAAGCTTGGCTTAGAATTTTGGAGGAGGAGCCAACCCCGACCCCGTTTTTACCACCGAGGTGGCATTGTGAAGGGGTAGAGCCAGGATTAAATTTTTGATTTATTTATTTTTATTTGTTATTTGTATGAATGTTTTGCCTGCATGTAAGTGCACACTTGTCGTGCAAAGACCAAAAGAGGGCACCAGATCCCCTGGTACTGAAGTTACCAATGGTTTATTAGCTACTACGTAGGTGCTGGGAATCGAACCCAGGTCCTCTGGAAGAGCAGCCAGGGCTCTTAACCGCTGAGCTTTCCCTCCAGCCCCCAGGGATTAAATTTTCAAAATTACATATATTTATTCATTTATTGTATGCATGCGTGTGTATTTGTGCGGGCGCGCACCTGTGTATAGTGTATGCACGTTTGGGTGTGCAGAGAACAACCTGTGGGAGTCAGTACTCGCCTTCCACCACGTGGATCTCAGGGATTGAATTCAGGTCGTCAGGCTTGATGACAAGGGCCTCTAATTACTGTCAGAGATGCTTTTTTTTTTTTTTTTTTTTTTTTTTTTTTTGGTTCTTTTTCGAGACAGGTGTCCCTGTAGTCTCAGTCTGTCCTGGAACTCACTCTGTAGACCAGGCCAGAGATGCTTTTTAAAGTCCCCATCACTGGCTGCCATAAGACCACCTCCTTTGATGCTAAAATTCCTTCCTCAGACTCAAACTGTGCCTCTACCCCTCCTTGAATCAGCCCTCCAATTCTGCCTTCCTCCCAGAACACACAGCCCGGGGCTCCTAATATGTCACCTCAAGCAGTTGTTTCTTTCCTTCAACTGTTCCTCCCACTCATCCATCTTCATCCCCCCCCCCCCTTAGTGGCCTCCTGCCTCTCAACAGAGACTTTCTTCCAGAACAGGCCCTGGTTGAATCCTCACTCTGCAAACTTCCTTCTCCAAGTTTCAATTTGACATTCTGCTTGTGAAGTGGTTCCTCCTTCCAATTTTAGTCTGCCTGACAGACAGGATCTCAGTTCAGGAATCTTCCCACCTTCGACTTTTTTTAGGCGGAATGTGCATTTTGGACAATTAACATGGGTCCTGGAATGGGAATCTGTGCCTTTCATACCAGCCCTCAAGATGCAAAAGACAGACGGATATTCTAGGCCAAGTTGGGCTCCCATAGCAAGTTCCAGGCCAGGCAGGGTTATACGTGAGAAAACAAAATTAACACAGGGGTAACTAATGAGAGGAAAATTAGAGAACCATGGGAAGAAGGGAAAGGAGACTGACTCTCACCTGGGAGAATGTCTAAATCAGTCTCCAATTGGTTAAATTAAGAATTCCAATACAATTAATGGTTATTTAAGGTCTTCCCCGTTCCCAGTTGTAAATCTATATTTTTTTTCTAGAGATTTCACCAGAAACCCCATTTATAGAAAAGAATGTGTCCTAACCCCCCTGTACAACCCTACTGGGTCAGGTTTTAGGTCAACGGATTATAATTCCGTGCAAATCACATCCAGAGCCTCTCTACAATCTCACCAGAAAAGGAGAGAAGTGGGGGGGGGGGCGGATATTAGCAAGTCTTTGCAATGTAACTTGAGAGCCACCAGAATGGTGTATATAGCTAATGTCATTTAATTGTGATTTTCCCTCAAGAAGCCTGTACTCTCACTTGGGTATGTCTTGTCTTTCCATAGGTATTTATTTTTTCTCATGATTAAAATGATATTAAATAGTCTTAATAAGCTCTAACTCTGCTTTATACTGGCTAGTCCTGGGCTACAAAAATGGCTCAGTGGTTAACAGCACTGGCTGCTCTTGCCGAGGACTCAATTCCCAGGACCCACATGGAACCATCTCTAACTCCAATTCCAAGAGAATTTGGCGCCCTCTTCTGACCTCTGTGGGCTTTGCACAACATGTGTACAGTTACACACATGCAAGCAATACACTCATACACATAAAACTAATAAAGCCAGTAATTAAGTATAGAATATTGGCTATTACTGAAATTCTTTTCCATGTTGAAGCCAATGATCCAGTTTTATTTACCTAATTTAAGGTAAATAAATTTGAGGTAAAATTTGCCTAATTTGCCAGGTGTGGTGATGAACGCCTTTAATCCAGCACTCAGGAGGCACAGGCAGGAGGATCTCTGTGAATTCCAGGCCAGCTGTGGCTACAGGGAAACCCTGTCTCAAAAAGACCAATAAACAAAATTTACCTAATTTGAGGTTCCTAAAAGATTAAAGGGGGGCTGGAGAGATGGCCTAGTGGTTAAGAGCGCTGACTGCTCTTGCAGAGGACCCGGGTTCGATCCCCAGCACCCACATGGCAGCTGAGAACCATCTTTAACTCCAGTTCCAGGGGAATCTGACACCCTCTTCTGACCTCCACAGCATTGCACGACACGGGTGCACAGACCTACATGAAGACAGTACATTCAGATTAAAGGATGGGCTGGAGAGATGGCTCAGTGATTAAGAGCACTGGCTGCTCTTGCAGAGGACTCAGGTTAAATTCCCATCACCCATATAGTGGCTAACAACTGTCATCAACTCCAGTTCCAAGAGATCCAGTTTCTTCTTTTGACCTACTCCAACACTGCATAATATGAGTGCACTTACACTCATGCAGGCAATACACTCATACACAGTAAATAAAAACAGTTTAGAGACCCTGTCTCAAAAAGACCCCCCCCCCAAAAAAATGCCAGTCATGGTAGCACACGCCTTTAAACCTAGCACTCGGGAGACAGAGGCAGGCAGACCTTTGTGAGTTCAAGGTCAGCCTGGTCTACAGAGTGAACTCCAGGCCAACTGGGACTAAAGGAGACCCTGTCTCAAAAAAAAAAAAAAAAAAAAAAAAAACAGTTTAAAAACTTTAAAGGAACTCCTGAGGCTGTGGGTGACAGTGTGTTGTCACTTGTTCCTTGCCACTACTGACACATGGAGAAAGAAGGTTCATCTAATCCTTGCTGTCAGCTGTTTGAACTGGAAGTTTCAGATGCTCTGATGTCCTGTCTAATCCCCTGTCATTAGCCCATACCTGTTGGCACTGAATGGAGATGCTTTGGAGGTCTTTTTGGAGGTTTTGGTTGGTGTCCCCACATTTCCCAAGAAGGGCTAGCTGGGAGAGCAAGGCAGAGAATTCCTTTGTCAGTGGCCCACACTACCTTTCGCGTGTTCTTTGTTTATTCTAAAATCAGTTCTCCTTGTTGGAACTCAGAAGAATAGCTCATGCTATTATGGCAAGGCCTCAGAAGCAGGCTTAAGCCAAGTATCTCTGACTCCAAGTCCTTATGTTTCTTGTACCCTTCCCCCACCAATTATGGGGAGGGGCTTTCTCTGAAGTGCCCTTACTGACCTAAAGACAGTCACCTCATAAAAGAACTCAGCCATCTTGGGTCCCCTGCTTGGGAGTCTAATCAGCCTGAGAAGGTTAACTCACAGGAAAGGTGGCAGATTTTGTCGCCATTACTTCTCTTTCTCCCTTCCCCCCTAATGGATATTTGAGACAGGGTCTCGTGTAGCCCAGGCTAGCCTCAAGTTACTATGTACTTGAGGATGACTTTGAAGGTCTGGTACTCCTGCTCCCGCCTCCTGCTGAAATTACCATTACCGGTGTTCACTAAAATGGCTGATTTTATTCAGTAGGTGCGAGCTTAGGCCCCACCAGGGCTTCATGCTTGCTAGGTGAGTACTATACTAAGCTACACCCTCATCTACTTAGATTTCTGAAGACTGGTCTGAGACAACTTTATTATCTGAGAGCCTGTGTGTATGTGAGGTGGTGAAAACTGAGCCCCAGGGCATTGGCTAAGCAAGCGCTCCACCCCTGAGCTGCATCACCAGCCCTCCTTTCATTTCCTCTTCTCATCTCATCACTAGTCACCACTTCCTACCCAGAAGCCCTGAGCCCTTTCTCCTTACTAGAACTCAGGGTTCTGTAAAATGCTTGTTCACCTGGCCCTTCTTTGAAGTTTGTCTTTTGTGTGACTCTGTAGATATATATACTTATAAAGATAATATCTAGAATATATATATATTTAATTTTAAATTTTTTAAAATAAAAAATAATTTAAAAATTAAATAAATGTTTTGCCTCCTGGTTACCTACCATCATTTATCTCATAGACTCAAGTATTAAAACTTCAGAAGGGGGGCTGGAGAGATGACTCAGCGGTTAAGAGAACCGACTGCTCTTGCAGAGGACCTGGGTTCGATTCCCAGCACCCACATGGCGGCTAAGAACCATCTTTAACTCCAGTTCCAGGGGAATCCAAAGCCCTCTTCTGACCTCCGCGGCATTGCACAACACGAGTGCACCAACCTACATGCAGACAAGTGCACTCATACACATAAAAAATAATAAAATAAAATAAAATATAAATAAATACCCTGAGTCCTTTCTATTCTGGAGGGGCTGGCGTTTGAGACTGGAAAGGCTTTTCCCTACATTTTCCCTACATAGGGACTTTATGATGTGACAGAAGTGGAGAATTTCCACTTCTGTCACATCATAAAGTCCCTAGTGTACACACACCTCTGATATTGATTCATGTAGTATCATCAATTTGCAGTACAATACCCACAAGGCACATAGTGCCAATAATTACTAGGTGTCTTAGTCCCTTTGCTGTTACTGTAACAGAACACCACCAACTGAGTTCTTTATAAAGAGTAGACGTTTATTTAGCTAATGTTTTTGGAGACTTGGAAATCTGAGAGCATGGCTCCAGCATCTGGCAGAGTTTCACATGGGTAGCTCAGAGCAAGCATATCAGACAGCAAGGTTTTATTTGTGTGTGTGTGTGTGTGTGTGCGTGTGTGTGTGTACATATTATGACAGTCTGGAGGTCAGAGGACAACTCTGTGGAGTCAGCTCTCCCTTTCTCCCTTCATGTGGGATCCAACTCCGGTTATCAGGCTTCAGCAGCGGGTACCTTTTCCATTTGGCTAGCCCTATTTAACTTTATTTTAATTTTTGTGGTACTAGAAATCAATCCTGGGGTCTTACACTTGCTTAGCAGGCACTCTATCACTGAGCTTCGCTCCCAGCTCTAGAAAGCAAGATTTTTGTTTGTTTTTGTTTTTTGACTGGGTCTCACTATGTAACCCTGACTGGCCTGGAACTCCCTATACAGACGATCTGGCCTCAAACTCATAGTAATCTGCCTGTCTCTGCCTCCCAAGTACTGGGATTAAAACTCTGTGTCTGGGCTGGGCGTGGTGGCACACGCCTTTAATCCTAGCATTTGGGAGGCAGAGGCAGGCGGATCTTTGTGAGTTCAAGGTTAGCCTGGTCTACAGAGTGAGTTCCAGGATAGCTGGGGCTAAGGAAGACCCTGTCTCAAAAAGACAAACAACAACAACAACAACAACAACAACAAAAAACCCCTCTGTGTCACTGTATGTAAGAAGTATTTTATAAGATTTTATATTTAATTTAATTTTTTTTTTTTTTGGTCTTTTTGAGACAGGGTCTCCGAAGTTCTGGGCCCAGAATTGCAGCTTTCCACAGGTTTGATAGGGTCCACCACCTTATTCTTTAACTGTTACAATACTGGTGGATTTAATTTACAACCTACAGGATCACCAGAATATATCCTAAAACCATTGAGGGGAAATTCCCTTTGTGGTCAAGCAATTGAGTGTCTTTACAAAGCAGTTATTGAAGGCAAGGGTTTACAACATTCTTTTTTTTTTTTTTGTCTTTTCGAGACAGGCTCTCCTTGTAGCCCCAGCTGTCCTGGAACTCGCTCTGTAGACCAGGCTGGCCTTGAACTCACAAAGATTGCCTGCCTCTACCTCCCAAGTGCTAGGATTAAAGGCGTGTGCCACCATGCCCGGCTACAACATTCTTTACAATAAAATTTATCTCTGTAGCTGGGGCTACAGGGAGACTCTGTCTTAAATAAGACCAAAAAATATTTATTTATTTATTTATTTATTTATTTATTTATTTTATGCGGATGAGTGCTTTGTCTGCACGTATATAAGTGCACCCATGCTGGGCAAAGCCAGCGGAGGACAGAAGAGGATATGGAATCCATTGGAACTGGAGTTACCAATGGTTGTTAGTTGCCATGTAATCCCAGCTGGCCTGGAACTCACAGAGATCCCACTGCCTCTGCCTCCACCTCTCCAGTGCTAGTATTAAAGGCGTGTGCCACCACACCCAGGTTGAGGTCTTGTCTTTTATTCCATGTGTTGTGATTTTCCTTGGGAAAATTGAAAAAATGTCTATTCCTCCCAGACAAAGCACTGACCAAAGAAACAATTCCATCCAAGTCTAGCTTGGTGAGCCAGGATCTTTATGCATGTCCCATATGGGAAGGCCAACCAAAGGCAGTTGCATGACTAAAAAGCCCACCTCAACAAAGGGGAGGACTGAACTTGTAAATAGCTCTATCCCCCAAACCCCATGATTTGCTGGGCTTTTATTTTATTTTTTTTTAATTTTATTTTATTTTTTTATTTTTTTATTTTTTTCACACTAAATTTATTTATTTATTTTTAACAAATCTAGACCCATGTTCCCGCTCATTCCCCCACCCCACCAGAGCTCGTACATTCTGCCAAACATGCTTTTATCTCTTAGTCTTTCTCAATATTTTCCATGGGGAAGTTGACTGTTTTCAGCAGAAGTTTCACTGTTTCAGTCAGTTCTTTGATGCAGTATTTCTGTTGTTTGTGTTGTTTCCCAAATGTCATTATGCCCAACTGCTTTGTACAAAAGCTCAGGGGGGCCCTACACAAGAAATACTTACAACTGGGTATTGGCACTAGCATCCACAGATGAGTGATACCCATGCATCGTTTGTTTTTCTGGGACTGTGTTACTTCACTCAGCATGATGTCCTCTAGCTCCTGCCATTTTCCTGCAAAGCTCGTGATGTTCGTCTTTCTTTACTGCTGTCATAGAACTCATTGTGGATATGTACCACATTTTCTCTATCACTCGTCAGTTGAGGGGCATTTAGTTGGTTCCAGCTCCTTGCTATGTGAAGAGAGCTGCAATTAACATTCGGCCGTGCATGTATCTCTGTGGTGGCGTAAGTCTTGAGGGTACATGCCCAGGAGTGGTATGGCTGGGTCAGGTGGCAAGTTCATTCCAATCTTCCAAGGGTTCTCCACAAGCTTTCCAATGGCTTGTACAATTTTACATTCCCACCAGCAGTGGATGGAGTGTTCCCTCTTCCCCACAACCTCTCCACATTGTATCATTTGTTTCTTGATCCTAGCCAGTCTTATGGAGTAGATGATATCTTAAAGTGGTTTTCATTTGCATTTCCTTAATGATTAGTGATGTTGAGAGCTTCTTGAGGTGTTTTCTCAGACATCTCTAATTCCTCCTTGTGAAGGTCTCTGTCAGTTCTTTGCCCATCTATTGAGCGGGTCATTTGTTTTCTTTTTTCTTTGTTTTTTGAGTAGTTTATATATTCTGGATAATTCAATGCTTTGTCAGATGTATCTGCAGTGAGGTTTCCTCCAATTCTGTGGGATTTCTCTTCACTCCTTGATTGTTTTCGTTTGACGTACAGAAGCTTTGAGTTTGTGAGGTCCCATTTGTCAATTGTCGACCTTAATTCTTGTGCAGCTGCTGTCTGATTTAGGAAGTCTTTTCCTACGCCTTGTCTTGTAGTCTGCCGCCAACTTTTTCTTCTATCACCTTCAGAGTTTGGGGTTTCACGTGAGGTCTTTAATATATCTGGAGTTGACTTTTGTACAGGGTGAGAGGTAGGGGTTTAATTTCATTCTTCTAAAGTGGTGATCCAGTTTTCCAAAACTTGCTGAAGATGTTCTCATGTTCTTTTCTCCATTGTGGTTTCTTGGCCCCTTGTCAAATATGAGATGGCTGAAATTGTATGGTGCTCAGATTTGGATCTTCGGTTTTGTTTCCTTGGGCAACAGGTCTGTTTTTGGTGCCAGTACCAGGCTGTTTTATGACATGAGCCTGTAGTATAGTTTTAAAATCTGGTATAGAGATCCCTCCTGTAGATCTTTTCACTCAGGATGGATTTAGCTATTCGGGGTCTTTTGTTTTTCAAATGAATTTAAGAACTTTTGTTTCGCCTGTGAAGAAACTCTTGGGGATTTTGATTGGGATTGCATTAAATCTATACAAGAGTTTTTGAAATGGACATTTTTACAATGTTAATTTTCCCAATCCATGAGCATGGGAGGTTTTTCCATTTCTGAGTTCTCTTCAATTTCTTTCTTTAAGGGTTTAAAATTTTTGTTGTAAGGTCTTGGTATCTTTGGTTAGGTTTGTTCCTAGGTAATCTTATTGTTTTGAGGCTATGTGAGTGGGAAGGTCTCTTTGAATTCTTTCTCCAGTTGCTTGTTGTGGTGTAAGAAGCTTTTTTTTTTAAGGTTAATTTTGATCCTGCCACTTTGCTGAAGCTGTTAATCATTTCTAGGATTTTCTGGTGGAAGTTTTTTTTGCATCCCTTTAAGTAAACATATATCATCAGCAAATAGGGATATTTGACTTCCTCTTTTCCATTAGTATCCTTTAATATCTTTTTCTTTGCTTATTGCTCTAGCAAGTGTTTCAAGCACTAGTTGGAAGAGGAGTGGTGATAGGGGGCAGCCTTGCGGGTTCCCACCTTTAAGGGAATTTTCTGTCATTTCCCCATTTAGGATGATATTGGCTGTGGGTTTCCTGATATGGCTTGATTACATTGAGGAATGATCCCTCAATCAATTCCTCTAGGACTTTAAGCATGAAGGGATGCTGGATTTTGTCAAAGGCTTTTCAGCTCAATTGAGATGATGGTGTGGTTTTTTGTCTTTGATTCCATTTAGTGTTTGGATGATGTTTATTGATTTTCGTATGTGAACCATCCCTGCACTCTGGTACTGATCCAACTTGGTCATGATGGATGATCTTCTTGTGTGGGTCTGTATGCGATTTGCCAGTACTGTTTAGAATTTTGGCATCTGTGTTCATGAGGGAGAGGGGTCTATATTCTCTCTTTTTAGTTGGTCTTTGCCTGGTTTTGGTAATAGAGTGATGTTGGCTTCGAGAAGGAATTTGGGAATCCTCTGATTGTATACTTTCTAACAGTTTCAGAATAAAATGGTTGTAGGTCTTTTTTAAATGTTTTATAGAATCTGCTGTGAAACCGTCTGGGCCTGGGCTTTTTTTTAGTTGGGAGGCTTCTACTACATCCTCTATTTCTTCATATGTTAGGGGTCTTTTACAGCTGCGTGTCCACTTGGCCAAGCTTTGGTGACTCCCAGGATTACAGATATCATCCATTTCTTCTAGATTTTCAAACGTTGGTAGAATATAGCGTTCTTAAATTCCCATATAATTTTCTTGATCTTCCTTGTCCGTGTTGTGATATTCCCTTTTCATCACAGGATTCATTGATTTGGAGTTGTTCCTTCTTTTTTTGTTAACTGGGCTAGAGGTCTGTCTATCTTGTTTATTCTTTCAAAAACCAACTTTTGGCTTCATTGTTTTTTGTAGTGTTTTCTTTGTTTCTATTTCATGATTTCTGCTCTGATTTTTGTTATTTCTTCCTGCTGTTGCGTTTAGGGTTCATCTGTTGTTGCCTCTCAAGTGCTTTTAGGTGTAGTGTTAGATCATCACTTGTGCTCTTCCTGTTTTTCTAAGGTAGGCACCCAGGGCTATAAATTTCCCTCTTAGGACTGCTTTTTTTTTTTTTTTTTTTTTTTTTTTTGTTGTATTGTCATTGTCATCAGTTCCAGGAATGTTTTTATTTCTTTCTTTATCTCTTCCTTGACCCATTTATTATTAGAGTGTGTTGTTTAGTCCTCCATGTGTTCTTGTAGGCAGGAGGGCTTGTCCTGGTGTTGATATGAGCTCCATTGCACTGTGGTTTGATGCAATGCATGAATTATTCAATCTTTTTTGTATTTGTAGAGGTTTCTTCTGTGTCCCAGGAGTGGTCGATTTTGGAGAATTGTTCTGTGGGGTGCTGAGTAGAAAGTGTATTCTCTGGTATTAGGATGGAAATGTTCGGTAGAGGTCTATGAGGTCCATTTGGTGTATATATCGTTCAGTTCAGATGTTCTCTCTGTTTATTTTTTGTCCTGTTGACCTATCCAAAGGACTCAGTGGGGTATGAAGTCCCCACTTGAGTGTGCTGGGGTAGTCTGTGGACTTGTGGTCCTGGAGAATTGTCTTTATAAAGTTTTGGTGCACAGAATTTTGGGGCATATATGTTCAGAATTGGTGAAATCTTCTTGGTGGATTGTTCTTTGATAAAATGTAATGGCTTCTTTGTCTCTTCTGATTTCTTTTACTGGAAGTCTATTTATCTGAATATTAAAATAGCAACACCTTTTTTTTTTGGTTTCTTTTTGGTACCATTATGCTTGGAATATTTTTTTCATCCCTTCACTTTAAGGTGGTGCCTGTCCTTAAGGTAAGATCTGTGTTTCTTGTAGACAGTATATCGATGGATTCGTTTTCCTATCCAGCCTCCCAGTCTTTGTCTTTTGGTTGGGGAATTTAGTCCTTAATATTTAAGTTTATGACTGATAGGTTTGTGTTGCTTCCTTTTGCCTTATTATCCATCTGCGGTTTTGATTAGGTTTCTACTTCTGCAGTTGATCTTTTATTGATTTCTCCTTCTAGGTGCCTGGGGTTGGGTTTGCTCCTTTCTTCTGTTTCTTTTGAATGCTTCAAGTATTCTCCTGAAGGGTTGGTTTTCCGGACATGTATTTTTCAAGTTTGTTTGTCAGGGAAGATTTTCCTCTCTTCCTTCCACTATGATTGACAGTTTTTGTGGGTATAGTAACCTGGCTGGCATCCATTGTCCCTCAACACGGGAATGCTCTTGCTCCAGGGTCTTCTTGCCTTCAATCGTTTGCCATGAGAAGTCGTTGTGTATTCTGATAGGGTTTCCCCTTATAGGGTCACTTGTTGTTTTTCTCTTGTCGCGTTTAAGAATTTTTTCTTTGTTGTGGGTGTCTAGCAGTTTTAACTATGATGTGGCGTGGAGAATTTCTTTTCTGATTCTGGTTCTGTTTGAGTTCTGTGTGCTTCTCTGTATTGGTATTGGTTTGTCCTTTTTTAGTTTGGGGAAGTTTCATCTATTATTCTGTTGCAGATCTGATCAATACCTTTCTCTGTGGATTCCTTCCCTCCTCTATTCCTAGATGCGGAGGTTAGATCTTTTCATAGTTACCACAGCTCCTGGTTTTTCTGTTTTTGTGTATTTTTAATTTTTCATAATCTTCCTTGAGGTTTTTAGTTGTTCTGTGTTATCCTCCAGGTCTGAGTATTCTTTGTTCTGCTTCCTCCATTCTGCTTCTGAGCTTTTTTCATTCCTTTCCTTTGAATGGATGGTGTTTGATTTTCCTTTTTCCTTTCCTCTTCTGATTTCATTTAGTGTTTTCTTTTCTTTTTGGAGCTTTTTTTTTTGTCTCTTTTTGTTTTGTTTTTTTTTGGCTGGTTGGTTTTCTTTTTCTTTTCAGCATGGGAGTTTTTCAGTGGTTTCTACTTCCTTCGGAGCTTGTCATTCTCGTCTCTCTCGGGTCCTCATTCTCTTTTCTTAGTTCTTTAATTTTTCTTTATGATACTTGTAGTTCTTTAAGTTTGTTCCAATTGTTTTCTGATGTCGTGTCATGGGGCATCCCCGTAGGGATCCCACTGCAAGATGGAGCTCTCAAATGCCTCTTTAACTGTGTTGAAGGCTTGTTGCCTTTGCTTGCCTCCTTCAGATCCTTCTTCGTATCTCCAGTGGGTGGGGGGGGGGCGCTCTTCACCCGCCGCGGGCTCAGGAGATCTCAAATCTCAAGAGTCACACAAGCGTGCCTTTAATACCGGCTGGGAGGATAACTCCGCCCCCACAGCCACTAGATCTAATCAAGCCAAAGACCACACCTTTAATCCCAGCTGGGAGGATAACTCCAACCTCACAGCCACAAAGGCCAATCAAACCAAAGACAGCAGGACCAAAGGATCAACAATCAGCTCGCCAAGACACCCAGTTCCTACCTGTCTCCCCCTCTTCCTGCCGCTGGGCTCAGGAGATCTCCTTGCTGGGCTTTTATAACCTTAGGGAGGGGTTTTGAGAATCTCTATTACAGTTACTAAGCTGCTCGACTCTTTACCATTCTCCTCCCTGGAGAGAAAGTTGCAATTCAGAAGAAACATATATAACTCTTTACTACCCTAAAGCATATAGTATCTTCCAGAGGAACCTTCTGGAAGTGTGTTTATCAGTCCATAGCTCAAAATGCCAGACCAACCTAGTTTAACCACTTTGGGTTCAAGGTCCCATCAAGATTGATATATTTCCTCCTATAGATCCAATTCTTGAGATGCTTGGCCTGTATAGGCAGCCCGTCATTCAGTAACTGATAGACAATGTTCCCTCAGCCTTGGACTCTTGTGAGCCAGTAGATAGTATCATCTTCTAGGGACCTGAGACAGCAAACAAGTGTTTCTTTTTTTTTAAATTTTATTTATTTTTGTAGGTGTATGAGTGTACTGTCTGCATGTAGGTCTGTGCACCCGTGTCGTGCAATGCTGCGGAGGTCAGAAGAGGGTCTCAGATTCCCCTGGAACTGGAGTTCTCCTGGAATTGGAGTTACAGACGGTTCTTGGCCGCCATGTGGGTGCTGGGGATCGAACCCGGGTCCGCTGCAAGAGCAGTCGGTGCTCCGCTAGGCTATCTCTCCAGCCCCCTTTTTTAAATCTTTCTAAATAAATAATTAAAATAGCAATAGTTGCCAAGCCTGGTGGTGCCCCACCTTTAATCCTAGCACTCAGAAGGCAGAGGCAGGCTGATCTCTGTGAGTTCAAGGACAGCCTGGTCTACATAGTGAGTTCTAGGATAGCTAGGGTTGCAGGGAGACCCTGTCTCAAAAAGACAAAAAAAAAAAAAAAAGACTAATTTTTGTTTTATGTAGATGTGGATGTGTCTGGTGGGGGGGGGTGTGCCCACGGAAGTCAATTTCAGGCTGACTTTGAATTTGCTATATAGCCAAGGATGACCTTGAATTTTTGATTTCCCACCTCCACATCCCAAGTGCTAATATTGTAAGTGTGCACCGCACCGTACCTGGTTTATGTAGTACTGGGGATTGAACTCAGAGCTTCAGGCCTACTAAGTAAGCACTCTACTTACTGAGCTACATACCTGTCCTCAAAGATTTGTTTTTTTAGGTTCTCATGATGGCATTACCCAAATTCTTTGACTCAAGTGATCCTCCTACCTTGACCTCCTCAACAGGTAGGATGGCTGCTACAGGCATGTGCCTTTCATTGTGTTTGGAAAATTTAAGGTTTTTGGGTTTTTTTTTTTGTCTTTTTGAGACAGGGTCTCCCTTTTGTCCCAGCTGTCCTGGAGCTCGCTCTGTAGACCAGGCTGGCCTTGAAATCACAGAGATCCGCCTGCCTCTGCCTCCCAAGTGCTAGGATTAAAGGCATGTGACACTGCATGCGGCTGCTGGTTTTATTTTGTTTTGTTTTTTAATTTATTATTATTATTATTATTATTATTATTTTTTTTTTTTTTTTGGTCTTTTCGAGACAGGGTCTCCCTGCAGTCCCAGCTGTCCTGGAACTCACTCTGTAGACGCGTACAAATGTACTGTCTGCATGTAGGTTTGTGCATCCGTGTTGTGCAATGCCAAGGAGGTCAGAAGAGGGTGTAGGATTCTCCTGGAACTGGAGTTAAAGACGGTTCTTGCCAGCCATATGGGTGCTGGGAATCAAATCTTGCAGGTCCTCTGAAAGAGCAGTTGGTTCTCTTAACGCTGACAGGATCTCCCTGTATCCCCAGCTGGCCTGGAACTTGCTAAGTACATTAAGTTAGCCTCGGATCTCCCAGAGATCTGCCTGCTTTTGCTTCCCAAGTGCTGGGATTAAGGGTATACAAAAACACACCCAGCCATAGCTTTTGTTTTTGAGACTAGAACATTTATTGTATGATCCAGCATCAAAATTCTCAAGCTACCCGGGCATGGTGGTCCACGCCTTTAATCCTAGCACTTGGGAGGAAGAGGTAGGTGGATCTTTGGATCTTTGTGAGTTCAAGGCCAGCCTGGTCTACAGAGTGAGTTCCAGGACAGCTGGGGCTACAGGGAAACCCTGTCTCGAAAAGACCAAAAAATAAAAATTAAAAAAAAAAAAATCAAGCTGAACTGGATGTTGTAACAGTTGCCCAACGGTTAAGATGTTTTTTCTTCATGGAAACCATGCTTGAATCTAAGATCCACAACTGTCTGCTGTGGATTTAGCTCCAGGGCATCTGACACCCTCATCTCGGTTCCTTGGGCACCTGTATATGTTGTACGTATTCCTACAATACACACATGAATGAAAACAAATATAATCTTTTTTTTTGGGGGGGTCTTTTTGAAACAGGGTCTCCCTGTAGCCCCAGCTGTCCTGGAATTCACATTGTAGACCAGGCTGGCCTTGAACTCACATAGATCCGCCTGCCTCTGCCTCCCAGTGGCACATGCCTCCCAATCCTAAAGGCATGTGTCACCACACCTGGCTAAAGATAATCTTAAAAAAAAAAAAAGAGAGAAAAATATGGTGGTGCACACCTTTAATCCCAGGACTGGGGAGGCAGAGGCAGGTGGATCTCTGTGATTTGGAGCCCACCTGGTCTAAAGGACAGCCAGTGCCACTTTATAAGACTGTCACAAACGAACGAACAAAAGAAACAAGAAAGGAAAGAAATATGCAGCAGTTAGCACCTTAATCATTAATCACTTGGGTTGTTTTTATTTAGCATTTAGAATGCCAGGTAAAAGGGATGGAAATGGAAGTAACTTCCCAAAGTGTTCTTTGTTACAGGAAACAAAGAAGCTCTGTATGAGGAAGGGACCATTACTATAACAAAATATCTTGTTTTAGTTCAAGGTTCTCTTTGGGTCCAAACAGAATGACACAGGCTCTGGCATAGCCTCCGCCCTGCCGGCAGCACACTTGTAGAAGTCCAGGAGGCGTTAAATCCCTGCCGGCTTGCTTTCCCTCTCCTTGTAAAGCCAACGCCATGATTCAATCACGGGGCTCCACCCTAAGGATTTATTCTACTTTCCAAAGATCCCACATCCAAACACTATAGTCAAGTTAAACTCCTTATGTAGACCTTAAATTAAGGCTCTTTTAATACTGACTCTGGGTATTACGTTAATTAATAAGGCTCTGGGGATTACGTTCCTGTATCAGTGTAGGGAACAAATCGTATTTATTTGTCTCTCAAAAGGCAGCAAAGGAATACTTGCCTCAGAATTATGCGCACAGATTCGCTAAGGCCGACCCAAGGAATCTGCCTTTTTTTTTTTTCTTTTTTGAGACAAGATCTCCCTTTATTCCCAACTGGCTTGGAGTTCCCTATGTAGGCCAGATTGGCCTTGAACTCAGAGATCAGCCTGCCTTTGCCTCCCTAGTGCTGGGATTAAAGCAGTGCACCACCACGCCCAGGCAGAAATCCGCATTTTAATATGCTCCTTCGGAAACTCTGCCCCATAGAATGAATGACTACCAAGCCTGCTCCACTGCAGCACCAGTTTCAACACCAGCCTGGTTCTGCCCTCCTTCCCGCCTCCTTCCTCCTGGAGAGCTCTCCGGAAGGAACCGAGCCAACGCGGAAATAGCCGAGTGCTCCAGAGCGGGCCTTTTCCTGCCAGGGTGCATGCTGGGAAAGGGCAGTTTCCGTTAGGTGCTGCGGGCTGAGGCGCGCCACCGGCCACCTCCCCACGTGAAGCAGTTGCAGGAGCATCGTCTCGTCTGGCCGCTGTCTTCCCGCGGCGGAGCTCCCCGGAAGCGGCGGGGAACCGGAAGTGGCCCGCGGAGGCTCCAGAGCGAGTCTGGGAATCGGGTGTGAGGCGGTGGGAGCTCTGCGGCGGCGCCATGTCCCTGATCTGCTCGAGTAAGTGCTGGCTGCGGCGGGAGGCGGGAGCGTGCGAGCTTACTGCAGATCCGGGTCCGAGTCCGGGCGGCGGCGGCCAGGGGTGCCCGAGGGGCGGCGCCGCGGCCTGTCAGCCCAAGGACCCCTGCTCTGCGTGCGGGGTGCCTTTGCGCAGTGCTGCGCAGTCCGCTCGGCTCCGGAGGAGCACAGACGCAGGGGTCATTGGAAGCCAGCGCTGTTGTGCAGGCTGGAGCCAGGCCTTAAGCGTAGGGGGCAACTAGTGCAGGGAAAAACAGCTGTTGGTGCAGGAAACCCGAGGACTTGTCCACGATCCGCTTCCCATTGTAATCTGGGCTTCAGCAGCCTGGGCCTCAGTTTCCCCACCTTGCAAAAATCGAACACATCGCACCGCGGGTTGCTTGGGGAATCGCGCTTGGGGATCCGGGTTTTCTGCAGTTTGCAGAGATCACGCAGTGCATTGGAGACAGGGCTGGAAGCCAGGTGTCTGGCTTCTAGCCTCGCGCAGTATGACTCATGAAAACAGTGCACGTTTTTGAAAGCCCGTGTTGATTTACTACGCATTTCCAAAACGGTGATCGCATTTGATGCTCACAAAAATTGTCTGAAGGGGAAATAAAGGGGAAATAAAGATCCTTGATTTACAGAGGAGGACGGAAGGGTGTCCATCCCGGGATGTGCAGCGAGTGGCGCAGCTAGGTGATGGAGCGAGGTTCTTTGACCCTAGATCCATGCCTTTTCATCCTGCTTGCCGTCTTTTCGTTGGGTATTTTATTATGGCATTGCAGTGCTTTCCCTTCTTACTGTTTCTTCATGTTATGGCTTCTCATCCCTCTCTATTCCCAGAACGTTACCATTAATCCAAAGAGGGAAGGGAAGGGGTGACGCGATAAACGGGAATGGGAACCTCCCATTGAAAAATTGCAATTTACAAAGTATTTTCAAACGATTTGTTTCCTTTCAGTCTTGAGACAGGTATCTTAGATGGCTAGGACTATCCTTCCTCTTGGAAGGGAGGGAAAACTCAAGGGCTCAGCCATTGAGGAGCCCGTGAGATAAACTGACTTCCTGTCTTTTTGAGACAGAGTCTCCCCTTAGTCCCAGCTGGCCTGGACCAGGCTGACCTTGAACTCAGAGATCCGCCTGCCACTGCCTCCTGAGAGCTGGGATTAAAGGCGTTCACCAGCACACTGGGCTCCTAAACTGACTTTTGACAGATGAGCAAAGGAAAGCCACATTCCATACTTAATATGTGCATGGGGGGGGGGCAGAGTCCTACAAAACAGGAGATTCTGATGGAAGCTTAGAGAGGACCTTGAGCTACAGAAGGGCTTTGGGATGGTGATGCACATATTATGGGAAGATGAAGAGAATTAAATAGTGAATAAATGCTGTTTGTTATTGGCCAAGTCTCTCAGGCAATGGAAGTTGTCTTAGAGCAGTCCCCACAAAGAGTAGGCAGTTGTTGAGAGTGGAGGGTGCCTTCACTCACTGCCTGAGGTGAACCAATGTTTGTTGGTTAAGAGAAGTTGGAGAAACAAGAGGCCCAGCTGGAGAAGGTCAGAGAGACCTTGGTTTTAAGCCTGCTTCTGAGGCCTTCCCAGCTTCCATAGTTAGTTTAGCATACTAAGCATGCCAAGGCTCAGGACTTTGGGGTATTGTTTTCTGAGCCTCAGTATGCCTACACTCTAACACTGTTCAGACTTTTATCAAGAGCCAGCTGGCCTTCTAAATTGTCCTGGAGGACGGAGCTGAGACTCCCATCTTCTGGGGTGCTTGGTTTCCTCTGTCAAGTGCCCCAAATCTTCTTGCTGTGTAGTAAGCACTATGAAATGGTTTATTTATTTTTTTATTTAATCAGGGCTTGTTGGCATTGCTTTGTCATTTCCCTGCCTGTTGATCTGTTTAGGACTCCAGACAGGCAGGTGGCAGAGGTTTGTGCTTTCCTGTCATGTGCCTAGTCAGCCATCTTTGTTAATTAAATGGGCAGGGCCTGCTGACCACTCTACACATGCTTGGCACACAGGGTTTGGACAGTAATTTTCCTTGACTTGTATTAATGACAGACTAACAGAAAATCCAGTCAAGTGAGCCAGATGTGGTGGCTCACTCCTTTAATCCTAGCACTTGGGAGGTAGAGGCAGGCGGATCTCTGTGAGTTCAAGGCCAGCCTGGTCTACAGAGTGAGCTCCAGGTCGGCTGGGGCTAAAGGGAGACCCTGTCTCAAAAATACCCCCCCCCCAAGAAAAGAAAAATCCAGTTAAGTAACTGGCTGGCATTCAGGGCCAGTGCCAAGCTGACTTGCTGTCAAATACTGTGCTTCCTGCTAGGCGAGGGTGAGGATGTGCGCTTTTGAGGACCGACACAGGTGAAGAACCCCCTTGGCCCCTGCTTCATTGCTCGCTTTTCTCTGCAGTCTCCAACGAGGTGCCAGAGCACCCCTGCGTGTCCCCTGTCTCTAATCACGTGTATGAGCGGCGACTCATTGAGAAGTACATTGCAGAGAATGGCACAGACCCGGTCAACAATCAGCCTCTTTCCGAGGAGCAGCTCATTGACATCAAAGGTGCCTGTCATGGCGGCAGTCCAGGCTGCTCAGCTCAGCCTTCCAGAGGGGGAGGTGGAGCCAGTCTGCCGGGGCAGCCGAGGATGACTGAAGGGAAGCAGGAGGGGAGGGGAGCGTCCCTTGGGCTCTGGCTTTCATACGTGCTTTGCCTTTCTGACAGTCGCTCACCCCATCCGGCCCAAGCCTCCCTCTGCCACCAGCATCCCAGCCATTCTGAAAGCCTTGCAGGATGAGTGGGTGAGTTCCTGGAGGGGAGTCTTCCCTACGTGAAGCATCTCTGGGCTGGGACTTTGGGCTTGAAAAGATGGGGTCTCCCTTCCTCCCTTCCTTCCTCCCTTCCTTCCTTCACCGACTTGCTGTGTATCTCGGACCAGCCTGGTACTTGTTTTGTTTTGGAGATAGGGTCTCACTATGTAGCCTTGGCTGGCCTGGAACTTGCTGTGTAGACCAGGCTGGCCTTATGTGTGGCACAAAGCTCCTCTTGCCTCTGCCTTCTGAGTACTGGGATTAAAGGTGCACCCAGTTGGAACTTGTGATCTTCCTTGAGCCCCCCAAGTGCTAGGGTTACAGGTGAAGACCACCAGGCCTGACTCTCTTTGGGGGAGATGCTGGGCATGAACCCAGGGTTCATGCAAACCATACCTCCAAGCAGCCCTGTGTTACCTACCAGCCTTTCTTCTGTGGGGAGCAGGATGGCAACCCTAGAGGAGCGGTTGGTAGAACCGTCCCTCTAGCCGGATTCCGGACTTGCTCTGCTTACTGCCTTTGTGACATGGGGCACATTGCTCAGTCTCTTAAGTCTTGATTGTCCTCTCTACAGAGCACTAATTAGTGCAGTCTCTGGATTCCGTGAAAACTAGATGAAAACTAACACATGCCTTATGATTTGGGGGGACTTTGCTTCATTACTGAGCACAGCACCTGATGAGGGTAACCAGTAAATAGCGACAGCAGCGTTACTGTTCCCTTTCAGAGAGATGACGCCATTATATCTGTTGTTTGCTGGTAGACAGCAAAGGCAGGAGGTGGGATGGGAAAGAGGCGGCTTCCGTTCCTGTCTGTGCCCAGCATCTGGTGTAGGGTAGGAGCTAAAGGTGTGCCCATGCTATCAGGGTCGTTCCCATGGTGCTCGGGTCTCTGAGCAGTTCAAGTCGGTTTCTGTGTAGGACAGGAGGTGGTCACCTCTGGGCTGGCTAAGCCTGCCTCTTTCTCGGGCTTCCCTGTGGCCTCCTGGCCCTCACTGTGGGCTTTCCCTCTCCCAGGATGCCGTCATGCTGCACAGCTTCACTCTGCGCCAGCAGCTGCAGACAACCCGCCAGGAATTGTCCCATGCTCTGTACCAGCATGATGCTGCCTGCCGTGTCATCGCCCGTCTCACCAAGGAAGTCACTGCTGCTCGAGAAGGTGCCACCACTTCCCTACTGTCCCCACCCTGGGTGGCCGGCCCTGAGCCGTAATGGCCCATTTCTTTTTCCTTTTCTTTTCTCTTTTCTTTTTTTTTTGTTTTTTGGTCTTTTCGAGACGGGGTCTCCCTGTAGCCCCAGCTGTCCTGGAACTCACTCTGTAGACCAGGCTGGCCTTGAACTCACAAAGATCCGCCTGTCTCTGCCTCCCAAGTGCTAGGATTAAATGCGCGCACCACCACGCCCTGCTGTGATGGCCCATTTCTAACATTCTCTTTCCCCTCAGCTCTGGCTACCCTGAAACCGCAGGCTGGTCTCATTGTGCCTCAGGCTGTGCCAAGCTCTCAGCCAAGTGTTGTGGTGAGTGTCCCCTTTCCTGCTACCAAACATGAGTCCTTGTGCAGGTGTCTGGGACTCTGTGCCCCTCTCACCCTCCCTTTCTTGTCTGCAGGGGGCGGGAGAGCCCATGGATTTGGGTGAGCTGGTGGGAATGACCCCTGAGATCATTCAGAAGGTGAGTCCTGGGCGCTAGTGGGGAGTAGAGGCAGGGTCTGGACCGGATTGCCTGCTCTGCCTTTCTGTGTCTCGTTTCCCTTGCTTCTGAACAGAATGATGGTGTCTGTCACAGGCTTGTTGTGGGAAAGATTTAATTACTAATAAGTCCAGCTTTGTGCTCTTGTGGTTGTTAGAATTCTTTGCCAATATTAAGCCACTTTGTTATAGATTTTATGGGTTTTGCTGACAAGCTAGGAATTATCTGTCTTGAAGATGAGGACTCTGAGAACGTGGGTCAGACAGCTGAGAGGAGGCAGAGCTGCTTCCTGACTGTAGTCCAGGCCCTTCACACAGTCGTCTGTCAGCATCTGTCTATGCAGTTCAGTTTGCCCTCACCCAATCGAGCTTTCCTGTTTGTGTCCTCACTCAATCCCAGAGCTCTACGGCCGGGGCTGTGTCTTCATTCAATCCCAGAGCTCTACGGCCGGCCTGTGTCCTCACTCAATCCCAGAGCTCTACAGCCGGGCTGTGTCCTCACTCAGTCCCAGAGCTCTACGGCCGGGCTGTGTCCTCACTCAATCCCAGAGCTTTACAGCCGGGCTGTGTCCTCAGGGGCTTTGCCACTCATCGCTTCACTGACCTTGGCAAGGGATTTCTTTTGATGTTTAGTTTCCTCAACTGTAAAATAAGGTCAGGGGCATGATCGGCCTTCACACAAATGACAGAACATGTGAACTCTAACGTGGGGTCTGCTAAGGGAGGGTGCCAGCGGGGAACGGGGTAGAAAGTTGATTAAGATGGCCTGTAGGAAATACACAAACATTCATGAAAAAAATCTTATAAAAGCTGTATTTGTAAGCAAAACAAAAAGTAAGGTCATGGGCACCCACCCCATAATTGGGAACTGCGTCAGCTTTCAGCAGAGAGCTTGGCAGGCAGCAGGTTCTAGTGATGCTTGTGAAGCAGATGTGACTGGCACTCAACCTGCTTTGTCCTCCTCGAAAAATCATTTGTCACACAAAATCATTTGTGTCTTTCTCAGCTTCAAGACAAGGCCACTGTGCTAACCACAGAGCGTAAGAAGGTGAGTCCTTGATGGTGAGCTCTTGGCCTCTTGGGAAGGGGCTGATTGAATCCTCTGTTCACTGCTGCTCTTCTTGGGACCTTTTTATTTCCTCAGAGAGGAAAGACTGTGCCTGAGGAGCTGGTGAAGCCAGAAGAGCTGAGCAAATACCGACAGGTGGCGTCCCATGTGGTAAGTGGCTGGGGCCAGTTGGGCCCACATGAGGAGCAGAGGGACAAGCTGCCCAGGTGTCCGCTGTGTCTTGCTTTGGCTGCCCTTCCTGTCCAGCCATGCCATGAAGGAGTCCCTGCATCCAGGCAGAAAGCCAGGCTGGGTGGATAAAAGATAGAATTCACTCTTGTCCCTGGCTGGAGAGGAGGATTTGGGGGGGTGGGTTGTGTGGTTCTGCAACCTCCTTAATTTGGTTGTGACTGGTTTGGTTGTCTCTGTCTGCAAAGGGGCTGCACAGCGCCAGCATTCCTGGGATCCTTGCCCTGGACCTTTGTCCTTCTGACACCAACAAAATCCTTACTGGTGAGTCTGGGCCTGGCCTGACAGGCTGAAGAAAGGGACGTGCAAGTCCCCTGGTACTCTGCATGGGTTTGGAGACAGAAAGCCATTCAGCACAGAGACACCTACAGGCCTAACTCATTTTTCTTTCTTCCTTGGATCTTCTCCAGGTGGGGCAGATAAAAATGTTGTTGTGTTTGATAAGAGTTCTGAGCAAATCCTGGCCACCCTCAAAGGCCACACCAAGAAGGTCACCAGCGTGGTATTTCATCCTTCTCAGGTTGGTGTGCTGACAGCATCCTTGTCCTTTTCCGTGCTAATCCCCCAACCCCAGCTGTCTTCTTGGTGTAGTGGGCATTGGTGGGCCTTTGTGTGGGCTTCTCCTACAGCAGGCCCTCCAGCCAAGGGAGAAAAGAAATGCAATTTGACAAAGTGTGTTCACCGAAGTATTTTGCATTAGGAAAAGACAACAGCCGTACAGTGTTCATAGTATAAACTACAGACAGCAAAGCTCAACGACAGTGCTGACTGCCCAGTGTCTTCCCATGATCCTCCAGGGTGAGGATCAGAATTTGATGCTGACTGTTGATAGGAGTGTGCGTTCAAATAGATGAGTAGCCTAGCTTAGAGGATAAAGGTAGCTTGTTAGAGGAGATTAATGAATTTTATGAAATGGGTGGTAAGTATGGGGTGGCTTGGTGTGTGACTCACTACATGGGTGCTCAGAAGTGCTCCCACTTAGCCTTTCCATTTTACCTTAGGGAACTAAAAAAATAGAGGAAGAGATGGGGAAGTGAATTCTAATTGCAAACACTATTTTCCTCTTTATTTGGTATTAGTATTTTTGGCTTTTGCTGTGTTAATGAAAGATGGTGAGGAAGAAATTTAAAAGGGGTGGTGCCTGGAGAGATGACTCAGCAATTAAATGCACTGGCTGATTTTGCAGACAACCAGGATTTGGTTTCCATAGGGCAGTTTACAACCATCTGTAACTCCAGTTCTGGGGATCTGATGCCCTCTTCTGGCCTCTGTGGGTATAGCATACACATAGCATACTTAAGATGCAGACAAAACACTCATACACACAAAAAAATTAAATCATTATTTTAAATGCTGGTGGTTTTATCTTAAGGCCATTAATGTCTTAATTAGCCAAAATAATTTTTTAGGGAACCTAAGTAAGTTCTCTGTCTTCCCAGGTCATTTGGAAAGCCAAATTGGCCCTGTAATCCAAGTGAGAGGAACATTTGCATGACCCTGAAGCCCTAAACCTGGCCATCCAGGGCAGTGGGTCTTTAGCTGCAGGGAACCATGGGCCTGGTTTACTTAGTCCCAGCCCTTAGGAGGCAGAGGTGGATCTCTGAGTTCAAGGCTAGCTGGGGCTACAGGGAGACCCTGTCTCAAAAAGACCCCCCCCCAAAAAAAAATCCAGTCTCAGCTGTAGTCTAGTTTCTTTAAGCCCCAAAGTGGGGCAGAAATAGCTTTGTAGTGCAGTTATCCTTTTGATAATGAGTGGCAGAGCCTCTTGCTAGGCCTAATGTCTGACCTATTATTTATTTATTTATTTGTTTATTTATTTATTTATTGTCTTTTAGAGACAGGGTCTCCCTGTAGCTCCAGCTGTCCTGGAACTCACTCTGTAGACCAGGCTGGCCTTGAACTCACAAAGATCTGCCTGCCTNTTTTACTGGTGGTGTATGCTGCACAGTATTTTTTTTTGGGGGGGGTCTTTTCGAGACAGGGTCTACCTGTAGCTCCAGCTGTCCTGGAACTCACTCTGTAGACCAGGCTGGCCTTGAACTCACAAAGATCTGCCTGCCTCTGCCTCCCAAGTGCTAGGATTAAAGGTGAGCGCCACCATGCCTGCCCCCCCCCCTTTTTTTTTTCCTGTAATTTCGAGACAGGGTCTCTACTCTTGGCCTTTAAGCTTCACTGTTTGGAAGGAGCAGTTGCTGCTAGTTATGGCCGTCCATGTCCTCCTGGAAAAGACTTCTCACTCATCTCTCCTGTTTTCTGATTCTCTCCCTCTTTCAGGAACTGGTATTTTCCGCCTCCCCAGATGCTACCATCAGGATTTGGTCAGTGCCAACCACGTCTTGTGTACAAGTTGTTCGTGCCCATGAGAGTGCTGTGACAGGCCTCAGCCTCCATGCTACTGGAGACTATCTCCTGAGCTCCTCTGATGACCAGGTGCAGTCCCAGCCAGGGCCCTGACAGGCAGCTTAGGCTCCTGGGAGAAGGGACTGTCTTGCCAGGGGCAGCCAGCTCCTCAGATGGCTGGAGGGGAGCGTTGCCTCTACTTCCGGAGCTAACTGCCAGGGGCTGTGGAACCAGGGTCTCTGCTGAAGGTCACCAGACCCAGCGTCTCACCGGCTTCTTTGTCTTTTCTAGTACTGGGCCTTCTCTGACATCCAGACAGGGCGTGTGCTCACCAAGGTGACAGATGAGACCTCCGGCTGCTGTAAGTGTCTTGGGGCACTGAACTCCTTGTTCGCATTGGTCATTTGTCCTTGGGGTTTATTTAGTCATTTGTTTATCTCTCAAAGAAAATGTTCACTAATAGCCCCTGTGTAGTGGCCTGTCTTGTGTTGGGCACAGTGAGGAATGGAGAGCAGCTGCTGGGCTCTGACCATACATCTCTCTCTCCCCAGCTCTCACCTGTGCCCAGTTCCACCCTGATGGGCTTATTTTTGGAACAGGAACTATGGACTCTCAGATCAAGATCTGGGACTTGAAGGTAGGCCATGCAAGCCTCATCTGGACCTGGGGCAGAAGGAGCTGATGGGTGCCTCTGGTCCCTGGCTCTGGGAGTCACTTCAGGCTTGGTAGAGCCTGGCCTTGTGTAGCTTGGTGAGTGTGGCCTAGGGACCCTGGGCTATGTGTCTGCACCAGGGACCTTCAGGACATCTCAGAAGTAGCCGTTTAGTGAACCTCTCTTTACCAGAGGGTAACATTTTCCTGTCCACCCCACCTGTAGGAGCGTACCAACGTGGCCAACTTCCCTGGCCACTCTGGCCCCATCACTAGCATCGCTTTCTCCGAGAACGGGTACTATCTGGCCACAGCAGCTGATGACTCTTCTGTCAAGCTCTGGGACCTGCGAAAGCTGAAGAACTTCAAGACGTTGCAGCTGGACAACAACTTTGAGGTGGCTGCACTCGATTACTTCTCACTTGTTGATAACTTGCTGAGTTCATGTAAACTTCCACGTGTCCCCGGTTGTTCCATAACTGCTGTTCCTGTGTCTGATTGCCTATCTTTCTGGTTGGGCAGGTGAAGTCACTGATCTTTGATCAAAGCGGTACTTACCTGGCCCTTGGGGGCACCGATGTTCAGATCTACATCTGCAAACAATGGACGGAGATTCTTCACTTTACAGGTAGAGGCTGGCTGTGGGCTGCCCCTGTGCCCTGCTCTAGATGGAATGGGGAAATCTCAGGGGGAGTGGAGCCTTGGGCTGGTTTAGGTTTTCCCATCTACCCTCCCCCCCCTCCATCCCCGTCCCCAGGTCTAGAAGCAGTGAGATTGTTGTGGTTACATGAGCATGTACGTGTCATGCCTTAGAATGGTGTCTGTTACCCAGTTGGCGGCTTGCTGCTGTTATTATTCAACATTGGTCTTGATTTGAGCAGTGAATAAGACAGAACCAGACTTGGCAGTAATGAAGTTTTTAGTCAGGTTGGGAAGGGCTGATAGAGGGTAATTTAGTGGGGTTTATGTGGAGATGGGATTCAGGGCTTTTTCACATAAGGCGAGTCCTCTACCACTGGGCTAGCTCAACACCAGTTCCTTGTTTAATGGTATCTAGGGTAATGAAGAAAAGTATGAGGTTGTCACAGTGCACAGGGGTTTCTGCCATTTAAATAGTCCTGTGGTCCTGAGTATTTGACCTGCACTGTGAGAGCTTTAACTTCTTTAGGATCCAGAGTTGGGACCTTGGTGGGTGTGGTGGTCCATGCCTGTATCCCAGCATTTGGGAGGCTGAGGCTAGACGATCACCTTGATTTGGGGCCAACTGGAATCACACAGGAACTTTTCAGTGGGGAGTTGGGAGAGCCCCAAGTGTGATCCAGAGTCTGGAAGGAGCTTGCCCTGGTTTCTCAGTCTCTGAGGATTGCTAGGCTATTTCTGCCCCAATCCAGCCATGTGCTGTGTGCCTTGGGCTTGGACCACTTTGAGCAGGCCTATGGACCATGCTAGGACAAGGAGCTAAAACCGAGCTTATACCAACAAAGCACTGAAGTTTCCAGCTGAACTGAAGTGCACGTGCCCATGAAGTTGGCGGGGGGCGGCGGGGGGAGCCTGCCCTTGCTCTGTTCATTCGCCTCACCAACAAAAAGTGGAGTGCCTGCTTCATGCCAGGTACCGAAGCACTGGAGGGAGTGGCAAGCAGAGTCCCCCTGCCCTCAGGAGTGTGGCGAGCAGAGCCCCCCCTGCCCTCAGGAGTGTGGCGAGCAGAGCCCCCCTGCCCTCGGGAGTGTGGCGAGCAGAGCCCCCTGCCCTCGGGAGTGTGGCGAGCAGAGCCCCCCCTGCCCTCGGGAGTGTGGCGAGCAGAGCCCCCCTGCCCTCGGGAGTGTGGCGAGCAGAGCCCCCTGCCCTCGGGAGTGTGGCGAGCAGAGCCCCCCCTGCCCTCGGGAGTGTGGCGAGCAGAGCCCCCCTGCCCTCGGGAGTGTGGCGAGCAGAGCCCCCTGCCCTCGGGAGTGTGGCGAGCAGAGCCCCCCTGTCCTCGGGAGTGTGGCGAGCAGAGCCCCCCTGTCCTCGGGAGTGTGGCGAGCAGAGCCCCCCTGTCCTCGGGAGTGTGGCGAGCAGAGCCCCCTGCCCTTGGGAGTGTGGCATTCACAGCCATGTTCAGCTGTAGAGGAGGAAAAGCCTTCTTAACAGCTGCCTTTGTCTTTCCTCTCCTTAGAGCATAGTGGTCTGACCACCGGAGTGGCTTTTGGGCACCATGCCAAATTCATTGCTTCAACCGGCATGGACAGAAGCCTCAAGTTCTACAGCCTGTAGGCCTGACGCCTTCTCCTGGATGCCGGGCCTCATCTCAGTAGTGGGTTGGAATTAGGGGTAAAGGGTGGGGTTCTCTTGGGGGAGGGGTGGGTCCGTGGTGGGGGACATTCACATCATTTCATTCTGGTCTGGATGATGGTCTGAGTCATGGCGCATGGAACACCCTCATCCATGCATCCTGGAGGCCCCAGGACAGGGACATGGAGGAACTGTCACCCTGTGAAGCTCAGTGTGGGAGCCCAGCACTTCCCCTGTTGGTGGCTGCTGTTGTATGCCCACTCTGTTTCAGCTCTTCTGAGCCAGGGCGGTGTGAACAGGAGGGTCAGGAGGCCTCGTGCAGGGTTTTGTAAGCAGTGATCTAGTTTCATTAAAAAAAGAAAATAAATGTACGCCCCTGCCTGCATCTGTCTGCCAGAGACCCCTGGGCTGGGAAGGTCATAGGAAGGGAGCACAGGGTGGGACCCTGGCTACCAGGAAGTCCAGGGCGCGCCCCACCCCCTTTCCCCCCGCCCCCTGCAGTGGAAGTTAAAAATCTGTGGAGTCCAGTCCTCAGCAGCCTCCCAGGCCCCTGCAGCCTTGGCTCTTGTTTCCAGCATCTCCAGTCACCAGCACTGTGGGTTTCCTAACTTGGCTTCTCCCAGGCCTGGGAGGTAGGCACAAGCTAGGCGAGCAGCCTGCTGTGGGTTGCTGTCAGCAGCTCTGCAAGATTCTTTAGTTGCAGACTACACAAAACTGTCTGCAGCTTGGCTTGATCAAAAAGGGGGGTGGAAAGAGACTCATCTATTCAGAGACTTGGAGAGGACCCAAGTTTGGTTCTCAGCACCCATATTGGGTGATCCACACCACCTGGAACTCCAGCCCCAAGGCTTCTGGCCTCTCTGGGTCCATGCTTTATAAGAACAACTTAGCCCAGTGTTCTTTAGTTTTTTCCACAGATTAGGCTTTGCCTTTGTACATAGTGACAGTGGAAGAAGCATGCTCTGCAGCAGTGGCCTGGTGGGATCAGCGGACATCTTGGGTTATGACAAGTTCACTGTCCCACAGCTGTCTGTCCATTGACATCATCAGACAGGCTGGCTACCGGACACTACATTTTCACACTCCCTGTCCCATCATCAGACAGGCTGGCTGCCGGACACTACATTTTCACACTTCCTGTCCCCATGTTGGAGTTTTCACGCATGCTAGATAAACATGACCCAGAGCTATAAGGGAACCCAGGTAGACTGCGAATGCTCCACTTCTGCCGTGCTGGGAACATAGACCCGCGCTTCTGCTACACACTGTCTGCCACACTCTTTTTTTTTTTTGTATGTGTATGAATGTACTGTCTGCATGTAGGTTTGTGTACCTGTGTTGTGCAATGCCGCAGAGGTCAGAAGAGGGTCTCGGATTCCCCTGAACTGGAGTTCTGGAATTGGAGTTACAGATGGTTCTTAGCCACCATGTGGGTGCTGGGGATCGAACCTGGGTCCTCTGCAAGAGCAGTCGGTGCTCTTAACTGCTAGGCTATCTCTCCAGCCCCATCGTCTGCTACACTCTTAAAACAGCCTTGCTATGGCCTGTGCTACACTCTAAGCAGCAAGTCTGTGGCATGCATCCTTGGGGCTTTGGAGCATGGGCAGCGGGGAGGAGGGGTGGAGGGAATTACACTCCCTGCCTTGCCATCCTGCCTGGCACTTCAGCTGGAGGACCTTGGCCAGATTCATTCTCTATTTCTCCTTCATAACACGTGGCATGATTCTCTTAGGGCACTGGGAAGATTGCATAAATGAGTTCTCAGTACAGGGCCTGGACATGATAAATGCTGCTGTTTGTGTTTTGGATTTTTTGTTTGCTTTTGAGACAGGGTCTCCCCGTAGCCCCAGCTGGACTGGAACTCACACAAATCCACTTGCCTCTGCCTCCTGAGTGTTGGGATTAAAGGCCAGGCACGATGGGGGCATGCTATTGTTTTTAATGCCTACTGTAGCTACCTGGGGTCCTTCCGGACAGTTGAATCGCTCAGCAGATCTCTAACCACATGACCCTGAAAATGTTTGTGCAGCTGTCTTAGATTGTTTACAGGGCAATACCATATGTTCACTGCCTTCATCATCTTTATCTCCTATTCTGCTGCTGGTGGAACATAGGAGAGATGCAACCCTAGGGCTTAGTCCCAAATCCTGGGCTATGTCTGGCTTCCTTGGTTCCCAAAAGCTTGGGGTATGGTGGGGGATTGCCAGATGAGCTGTTAAAGCTGCAACAGGATGGAGAGCTGGTCCCTGGTCTGTACAACCCCCGAGCTTGAATCCAGCTGCCACAGAGGTGATCTTTGGCAAGTGTTGTGAGAACCCTTTTCCTGGGGAGACATAAACTGTCCCCTCTTTACAGAGCACCAAACAAATTGGAACGTCACACCAAAGTGTCATTCCACCAAAGTCTAGTCTGGAGAACCAGTGAGGTTATTGGTCTTACAGAGCACGAGCAAGGGGTTATTCTAGGAGTGTAGGTGACCCTGGGGCAGATGCACCACAGTTGCACAGATGGACTCCCCACTTCAGCTAGCTTGCCAGAGTCTACGTACTCTTCTATCTCCCGGACAAGGCCCTGTGCAGTTAGGCAGAATTACATACAGATGTTCAGAAGGTACGCGAGTGAGCAGCTGGAATCTCAGGTGAGGTCCGTCCACCCACCCCTTTTTCAAGGGAACTTCAGTCAATAGGCCAATCCTGGGGCTCTCGCAGTAGCAGCTGGTCTGGAAAATGAGGGCTGTCATGCAGGGAGGGTGGCACTCTATAATAGCAAACCGCTCTCAGTTGGGCCCTGATGGATCCTAAAGCCCTTCATCTGGACTCTCGTCAGTGATCCTAGTACTTAGGGTCTGGGAGCATTACTGGACATGGTCTAATGGGTTTGCTGGTGGATCAATGCTTACTGTGTGTCCTACGAGCTCTTGAGCCTCTGGATGTTCAAAGCCGTGCCCCACTGCTGTTAAAAACTGCATCTGGGCTGGAGAGATGGCCTAGCGGTTAAGAATGCTGACTGCTCTTGCAGAGGACCTGGGTTCAATCCCTAGTACCCACATGGCTGCTGAGAACTGTCTGTAACTCCAGTTCCAGGGGAATCTGACACCCTCTTCTGACCTCCATGGCATTGCACGACATGGGTGCACAAACCTACATGCAGACAGTACATTCATACACATAAAAAATAAAAAGTGAATGGAATCCGGGCATGGTGCTGCACGCCTTAAAAAAAAAAACAACAAAAAAAACAACTGCATCTACAGCTGGGTGTGGTGGTGCAAGCCTTTAATCCTAGCACTTGGGAGGCAGAGGCAGGCGGATCTTTGTGAGTTCAAGGCCAGTCTGGTCTACAGTGTGAGTTCCAGGACAGCTGGGGCTACAGGGAGACCCTGTCTCGAAAAGGCAAAAAACAAAAACCCTGCATGTACACTGTGATTGCCAGTACTAAGTAGGGTACCTGGGAGCGATGTAATTAACAGGAAGGAGTTTCCCCACTAAGGTGGCCCTATGGCTGGGTTCTTGGGTGGGATGGCATGCCCCTAGCCAGCAGGTGGTGCTAGTCCCATTCTGCAGCTGATAGGGCTCAGCTCAGAGAACATCCTGGCCAAGGTCTTGGAGCTGGGATTTCGAGCTTTCTGGCTTCAAGGACAAAGCTATTTGCTTTCCCTTTGGTTGAGTAAGGAATGGGTCTCCACAGGTCTCTGGGAAGGCAGGGGACAGTAAGGACTCCAGAGTCAGAAGGGCAGGTTTAGTCTCAGCCCTACAGCTTCCTCGGATGAGTATTGTGTCAGTTTCTGCATGACTGTGGTCCTACTTGATAGACTGTTGAGGGCTAAGTGAACTCAGTGAGCAGGGAGTGGGGGGGATGTAATCCAGGTAAAATATAGCCAGACATGAAACGTTAAGGGTTCCCTATTTCAAGAATTTTGTGCCTGCAGTTACTAAGGCAGACTGTTGTTAGTCCATCGGCACCAAGATCTGCAAGATTCCTCTTGATTCCTCAAGATTGCCCATCTCACCCCAGAAGTGCAGGCAATGCCTACTCTGTACGCTGCTATTTCTTCCTCCCTTTGCTCTGAGGATCAATCACTCTGCAGTCAGCATCTAGACCTTCCTGCCTTAGGCAGGCCCTGGGCTTCATTTTCAGTCATTGCACTCACCCAGGCAGAAGGACCCGGGATTATGCAGATGTTCCCAAACAGAAGCCGATTTTACTTTCCACAGTTCTGGGCTTTTTCTTGTCTGCATGACTGTGTGTGTGTGTGTGTGTGTGTGTGTGTGTGTGTGTGTGTGTGTATCCCATTAGTTTGACACTGTTCTAAAAGTACATACTAAATATTTAAAATCTAGTATTTAGCTGGGTGTGGTGGGGGCACACGCCTTTAATCATAGCACTTGGGGAGACATAGGCAGGCCAATCTCTGAGTTCAAGACCAGCCTGGTCTACATAGTGCTTTCCAGGCCAGCTGGAGTTGCAGGGAGAGCCTGTCTCGAAAAATGAAAAATGATGAAGAAAACCTGGCATTTTAGTTTACTTCCAAAGATTAATCTACTACTAGAATGGAAGCAGCACCGTGGGATGGCTTACAGGGTACGTAGACACAGAGGTTAGGGTGGAGAGGCAGGGGACCACCTGGGTCTTCTGGAGCTGTGGACCAGAGGCAGGAAGAGAACCTGATGGGCTGAGAGCAGCTCTGCTTCCTGCCACAGGCAGGCACAGTGGCTTGCTGTCCTCTGCAGTGGCTTGAGGCTTAGGTGCCTGCTCACACCAGGAGGTGGAGACTGATGAGCAGAATTCAGAAGAGATTTTGGTATCTAGGAAAGTGGAAGCTGCGATCACTTGTAGTGAAGGCACAGAGAAACTCGGCTTGGAGATCTTTATCGTTCATTTCCACATCTGCTTCTGTTCACGGAACCCTTGGATGGAGATGGATTGACAGAACCTGTGTACAGTTTCAGTAGTGATTACAGAGTTTCTTATTAAAAAAAAGCATGTGCTGGGGCTGGAGAGATGGCCTAGCGGTTAAGAGCACCGACTGCTCTTGCAGAGGACCCAGGTTTGATCCCCAGCACCCACATGGTGGCTGAGAACTGTCTGAAACTCCAGTTCTAGGAGAACTCCAGTTCCAGGGGAATCTGACACCCTCTTCTGACCTCCGCAGCATTGCACGACACGGGTGCACAAACCTACATTGCAGACAGTACATTCATACACAGAGAAAAATAAAAAATTTTTAAAAATATTTTAAAAAAGCATGTGCTTACATAACTCAGAAATAATATTAACCCCTGCATTGTCGAAGGCACAGTCCCAGGGGCAGCTGGGTGCCTTTACAGATTATACAGGGGAACGTAAACCTTGCCATATTCAAAGATTAAAAGTATGAGGCAGAAATTCACGGTTATATAAATCTCTCAAACAGGAAAATGAAGAACCACATAAAGAAAAGCCAGTACCTGGAAACTGTATGAGAGGTTGCCTCCTTGATTTGTGGATGCTCTGTAGGACAAGGAAATAAAGAGATGGAGAGCAAATTAGAAGATGCGATGGAGTATAAAAATTCATAGCTTCTAGTCACAGAGAACCACTGTAAGACAATATGCTTGCCTTGGCTGCTCAAATGAGCAAAGATCTAGAATGATCTGGAGGGGAGGGCAGGTCCTCACACAATTCCAGAGTCCACAGTCATGAGGGTTGTGGCTTCTGACCTGGCACTTCTAAGAATTTCTTTCAAGAAAGTAAACAAAGCACACACATAATTGTGTTCCACACTTGTCACCCGTAACAGGCTTGGTTTCCTTCAAAGAGATCAAATGTCTCATAGCTAAAACAAAAGTTGGACAATACAGACATTAAATATGGTAGGGCTGGCTGGTGAGGTGGCTCAGTGCATAGCGGTGTCTGCCACCAAGCCTGACAACCCGAGTTCATTCCCTAGGGTCCATGAGGTAGGAGAGAACTCACTCCTGCAAGATGTTCTCTGACTTCCATACACAGTGGCACACCTGTACACACATATGCCTCCCTTCCCCCCCACAAATAGATAAATGCAATAAGCTTGGTGTGGTAGCATGTCTTTAATCCCAGCACTTGGGAGGCAGAGGCAGGTGGATCTCTGAGTTGGATGCCAGCCTGGTCTATATGAGTTCCAGGCCAGCTGAAGCTATAAGGGAGACCCTGTCTCCAACAATAAAATAATGCAAGTACCCACAGCACTTATTTGGTTTTAAGCTTAAAAGCTCTAGTTGGCATATATGGAGTAATGCTTTATTTTAACAAGACATGGATACCTTTTCTAGACACCTCTGGAAGCTCACAAAAGATAACCATGCAGGTGACCTTGTTGATGGGACCAGGGCCCTGGCTCCTAAGAGCAGGGTATCTTGGCTATTCTGACCAGCCACAATGATTTCCCACTCTACTCCAGACCTGTAGAATAGATCCTCCACCTGCTTGTGCTGATGCTACCCACAGCTGGAAGCTGGAAGGGAAGTTACTTAATTTCACAGCCTGGGTCTGGGTCTCCCTGCCTCAATGTTGTGTTGCAAAAGCCTGAAGGCCGTAGTGCCCCCTTCTACATCTTGGCCTAAGTAGTTGAACTTACGCCAAAAAAACAAACAAACAAAAAAAACAGCCAGGTAAACATAAGGCTTGGGGTAGAGGACGAAATTCCAGTCAGTAGTTAATATCCAGAACTGCTGATTGATGCCATGCATGATTCTGAGCACTTTCAGCAACCAGCTTAAACCGCTATTCCTCTGGGGTTAGGCATCAGCCTCATTTTGCAGAAGAGAAAGCAGAGGCCCCAGGGAAGGGCTGCAACTGCCACATGGCTAGGAAGCAGCAGGGGTGCTTGGCTTTGGAGTCCATGATTGACCATACTCCAAACACAGGATTGAGCAGGCCAGAGCAAGGGTGGGGTATGGGGTCCGGCCATAGTATGACGGCTGCTGGCCTAGCTTGTTTCCTTTATAGCGGCTGTCTAAGCTTGTGCCCTGCCAGAGACCTAGAAATGAGTCTAAAAGCCAAGTCCCAGCTTCTAGATTCTTCTGTGACTCTTGAGGCTGAGTCCTCCTTCCCAGCTAGATCAGCATGACGCTCTGGAACACAGCCAGCCTGATGGCCACATCCAGGTAACAGGCAGCATCAAGCCCAGCCAACTGCCATTCTATGCTGCCAAGCTGTTCCCACATGGACTAGTCCCAGGAGGCCAAGGAGAGGACAGGAAGCTGAAGGTCAGTACCTCCAGAGCCCAGCATCCTGTGGGGCAGTGTAGGGACTGAGGAGCTAGCTTGAGTTCAGTGGTTTTGTTCCTGGGACCTCTCACTTCCCTGACATCTATGCAGTGCTCTGAGGACGCCCCTCATTGGAACCGTGCCTGAGGGAAGTTGGGGGTCTTCGCAGGCCATTAGCTTCTGTCATGTCACGAACCCCCAGCTGTGGCCCCTCCTTGACCCTCCTCTACTTCTGCTTGTGCCATCCCCTGCTGAGAAGGCGCCCTTTCCAAGGGGCTTAGAGGCCCAGTCTCCCTGCCCCAGCCCTGAGAGATAGCAACACCAGGCCCTGGGATATATTAAATGCTGTAGTGATTTGGTATCAGGTTTTCTTGTGGTGTGGGCCAGTCAGCTGGCTCAGTGGGTAAAATGAGTGCTGTGCAAGCCTGATGGCCTGAGCGTGATCCCTGGAGTCCATGCAAAGGTTGGAAAAGAGTTTCTACAAGTTTCACTCTAATATCCACACACTCGCCTGCCTTCCCCAACCCCCACCAATATATAAGCTTTCGTCATAGTGTGAACCTCAGGATATCCGTTCACCTAGGTAGAGCAGATCAGTTGCTTGATGCAACCTGCTGATACAGGCAAGAATGCAGTAAACGGGCTGGAGAGGTGGCTTAGCAGTTAAAGCACTAGCTGCTCTTGCAGAGGACCTGGGTTCCAGTGGTTACCAGCACCCATGTGATGGCTAGCCACCAGTCTGGTTCCAGGGGGTCCAGTGCCTTCTGGCTTCCATGGACATTGCATGCACATAGTGTACTTAGATGCAGACAAGCGCTCATACAAATGTTAAAAATGCACTAAGCATGATCCATGGGAGGCTGCAGCTGGCATAACCAGTATCCAATTTTACAGTTGATTTTGTAAGCAAGAGCACTCAGAAAAAAGGGCTGATGAGATAGCTCAGCAGGTAAAAGGGCTGATGAGATAGCTCAGCAGGTTGAGACTTGCCATGCAAGCTAGGCAACCTGGGTTTAATCCCCAGAACTCATGTAAAGATGGATGATGAAAACTGACTCCACAAGGTTGTCCTGACCTTCACGGGCATGCCTGCATACATCAGAGACAGTAATAAAGTTTAAAAAACCCAACAGGGCAGGAGAGATATCTCTGAGATTAAGAGCACCAGCTGCTCTTACAGAGGACCCTGTTCAATTCCCAGCACCCACGTGGTAACTAAAAACTCCAATTCCAGGAGTATCCAATGCCCTCTTCTAGCCTCCGATGGCATTGCTGGACATGGGTACACTTACACACATGAAGGAATACACTCATACACATAAAATAAAATACATTTTTAGCAGGGCATGGTGGTGCACGCCTTTAATCCCAGCACTTGGGAAGGCAGAGGCAGGTGGATTTCTATGAGTTCAAGGCCAAGCTGGTCTACATAGTTCCAGGCCAGCTGGGGCTACAGGAGACCCTGTCTCAAAAAGACCAAAACAAAATCCAAACAGTGGTCAAAAGAACTGTATAGGAAGCATGTAAATCAGAAACAGTACTTTGTTATATGTGCTGTGGGTACACACGCATAGGACGGTGTGTGCTTCGCTTGGACATGCCGTAGCATGGGCTCGTGTATGCCAGCATCACCATCTCTGTATATGAATGACACTGCATTACAGTGGCTGTAAAGTGATAGGCATTTCTCACCTCTTATAATTTTATATACTAGAGGTCACAATTCTGAAAGAACAGAGCTTACTCTAAAGAGCTATTTTCCACGTGGGTTATTCCTGTAATCCCAGCACTTGAGAGGCCAAGGCAGGAGAAGCACTGTGTTTGAAGCCAGTTTGGGCTATAGAATAGACTTTGTCCTCCCTCCCTCCAAAAGAAACCCTCTGATAGGACCTACATCAGGTTTCATAAATAACTTCCATATACCTGCTTTCAATAGTTTTCAAATGATGGTTTATTGAGCCAGTTCAACATCTGGTACCTAAGGCCTGGAACTTCTGGGCCCAGGCCCTGCTCAGCCCCACAAAGACACCGGCTCCCAGGACCAGGGTGACAGCCAGCAGCAGGAGCAGCGCCCAGGACAGAGGTCTCAGGCTGGAGTTCCCGCCGGAGCCTGTCAGACAAGGGGTGGGGAGGGCTGTGGACTGGGCCCGGCTGCCCCGTGTCCACCTGGGCTGCCAGCTAAGGGGCCGGACTATCTTTTCTTAGTTCCTCATTGAGTGGAGTTACACCACAGCTCCCTCCCATGACCAGAGCTTCCCCGTTTCCCCTGTACTCTGAGAGGGCCGAGGTCTATGGGGCACCCCTAAGTCCTGGCACCTGAGGGCTTGAGTTCCACAGAGTCCTCAAAGCCTATGGCTCCTGGAGAGCTCACAATGTCCAGGGCCCTGGCTGTGCTGTTGTGGTGACCTGAGGACCATCGTCGTCGTCGTCGTCGTCGTCCTGCTCAGGAGGAAATCTCTATCTGGTCTCCATTCCTGGTGACCCAGACCCAGGCAGGCATATGGATGTGGCAAAGTAAAAACCACCACCCCACCCCTATCAAGACTCACTTGTGATTCCAGAGCCACACATAGCGGAGCAGACCTCAGGCCCTGAGGGGTGACAAGCAGACGCACTGCAGAATAAGTAGACCTGGAAGAAGGGGAAATACACCAAGATGAGGACCAGCTTTGTGCCTCTGGCTGGCAGCACAGACGGCTGTGTCAACACCCGCTGTGGCCTGCCCCATACTGCCGGGGATCTGAAATTCCCAATCTGAAGTCTAGCCCTCTTCTTGAGGGCCCCAGGCTGTAATAAAGGACACTGTGGGCATGAACAGCTATTCCCAGGAGAGCCATAGCCTGTCCTCTGCCCTCTATCCACGGGGACAGAGGCACTTGGAGACAGGATTACAATTTCCATCCACCTAACAGGAGATGGGGGCTTAGCAACAGAGCTGGACCACGGATGTCCTCTTCCTGACTCCTGCAGACAAGTGCCTGGGGCCAGAGGGGAGCGAGGAGAAAGCAGCAAGAACCGGCCCAGGGGCAGCCATTCCCCCAGCACTGTGCAGCCCAGCCATGGGTAACCCTCTCCGCTGGGGAGGCAGTGCTCAGGCAAGAGGGGGCCTCAGCCATCCTCAGAGCTGCCTATCAGTGGGACCATACCTGATTAGTCATGGGCAGTGATTTAAACATGAGATCTGTGTGCATTATCTTATTGATAGGTTGTGCAACCGACCACACGGTGCCATTTGTTTGTTACAAAGAAAACCATAATGCTTAAATAACCTAAGCACATCCAGTTTATCTTCTGGAGAACTTGCCGAGTTGTACATTCAAAGCAGAAGTACAAGGAACAGAATATCTTTTCTAGAATCAGAAGGCAGGCCAGCAGAGAACAACACTACCGGTGTTCAGATTTAGAGTTGATTACAGCCACACTCGGTATCTCTCTCCCTCCCCCTCCCCCCATGCACACACAAATGTGAATGTGTGGGAGCATGTATGCGCTACAGTGAATGTGTGGAGGTTAGAGGACAACTTGTGGCAGCTGGTTCTCTCCACATGTGGGTTCCAGGGGTCAAACTCTGGTCCTTAGGCTTGGTGGCAAGCCCCTTTATCCATTAACGCCTCTCAGACATTCCTCTTTCTCTGAAGGTATTTATGGCTCATCTTCCAAAAGACCTTCCCCTGCTGCCTGGTAAAAGTCACACAACCCCCCCCCCCCCACAGCTGGGACCCTTGTATTAGCTGGCAGGGTGCTGGAGGGATGTGGGACCAGCCAGCTCCCACTCAGTAGATGAAAGAGGACATGAGGAACACAGAGTTTTCCTACCAGTCCCCTGAGGCCTCTCTGGGAGCTGGAGTCAAGGAGTGTGAAGGTGGCGATGGTGAACCGTTGGTAGTGAGACCAGAATGACAGCTCTGCCCCGGCCATTGTCACCATTTGTGTTCTGTAGTTGTCACCCTCGAAGGGACACCTGGAGTGGAGGAAAATCAATGGTGGGGCTTCTCAGAGTTAGTGTTGCTGGCAGGGAGCTGGGAAGGCAGCCTGGCCACAGGCTGCTACTCACCCGTCAGACAGGATGGGCCATTGGGGCTGCTGGAAGGGGTTGGCACTGGGAGCGGCCCAGCACTCATGTAGCACCAGGACCAGACTAGGGTCTGTCCTCTGCAGGAGCCGGACCTCCACATGGACTGGTTCTTGGAGCAGCCTCACAAGGGGATAGTCATCCTCCTGGTAGTAGGAGCTGAAAGTCTCATCTGTGGGGGGAGGGGCTCATGGGCCTAGGGCAGGTTGTGCATGGGGCGGGGGGGGGGAAGAAAGGGGGGCACCGTACCTGTGGCAATCCGCAGCTCCAGCCGCAGGGGCCCAGACTGGGTCACAGGAGCAGGTGGTGGGGGTGGTAATACAGACGCCTGGATAGGCAGGAAGTCACCAGTGTTGAAGATGCAGCGGACGTGAAGCCTGAAGTCCAAGACCACAAAATGAAAACACCCCGTTTAATTAACAAACCACGTCCCACAATGGGTTTAATGGACGGGTTCCTCCTAGGGCTCGGCTGCTCCCCATCCGTCACTGGGACCATGGGCATCGTTGCTCACCCTACCTGTTCCTCTCCCCCTCTCATCTGCCCAGGACAGCTCAAGCTGGCTATGATAAACCCTGTTCTGGGTGCTGGTACCATAGTGTGAAGGCAGCAGGGCTCTGTCCTTGCACTTGAGGTCTTTGGAGTCTGGTGGGAAGACCTGCATTTACATCTTGGTCTTTCCATGCCATAGGACGAAGAATTAAGTCATTAACCTAAGCTCAGTTTCTCCCTCACTCTTTGCAGGGCTCTCGTTAGGACTGTGTGAGGCCACACAATCGGGGGCTTGCTTGTCCTTACAGCTGCTGTGCACAGTCTAGTCTCCCTCAGTGCCAGGTGGCCACCCTCCACGTTCTTGGGGTCCGAAGCACCTAGGAGGCCCAGTGCCGACAAGGAGTGCTTACAGCCAGTTAAGACCTTGCCCTTTGCTGCCTTGGGCCTAGTCCTGACAGGCTCCAGCTGTTCCATGTATTCTCCTGGCCCTGGAAGTCCCTGCAGCTGAAGCTGGCTTCTCCTTACCTCTTAAGCTCAAAGGTGCTACAGACTTGTGCCCCTACTTCTCCTCGCTCTAAGTAAACTGTGCTAAAGCAAAAGATTCTTGGGCCCGACACTAGTCCCTGCCCCCCCCCCCTAGCCCTTGTGTCAGATGGAGTGGGGAGAAGGGACCACCTAGACACACATGGGCCTGAGCACAGACTTGGTCAGATGGTTAATGCACTGGCTCTCCCTGGTAGGGCACGCAGGCCGGAGTGTGGTGCCTTATCCCTGTCACATAGCAGCCAGCAGAAGTTCAAAGTCAGGAGCCACGAGGGCGAGCTCCCTGGGGTCACCCCTGCTGGCATCTTGGGCAGCTGGGATGGTGTTTGTTGTCACCTGGGCTGGCAGATCTGAGAGTTCCCTTGCCCTGAGGCTGTGCCCCCAGCTCCTTCCTCTATTGCACCCTCAGACGCTCTGTTTGAGGTATATTCCATCTCATCATAACCCAAGATCCGCATGTAATAGCCACAGCCCCTTCCTGGGGCCTGGAAGGGACATTTTCAACCACTGCCAGCTTAGTTCTCAGGGTGATAAAGGCAGGGGGCTGCTATGGACTCTGCCTGGGCCCCATATACAGACATGAACAGCACTTAGCCTCATATTAATCAGCCCGCAGAGGGGCATTGCCTTCTGCCTTGCAGGCAAGGCTCCAAGAGATATACTGCTCATTTCAGGCCACACAGCCCCAATACCAGAGCCTGGATTTGCCTCAGCTGTGGTAAGCAAGCTGTCCCGTTCTCCCTCACACCCGGACCTGTAGCCCGGCTCTTTCCCTCACCGGAAGGCACTGTCCCGAGTGATGGAACCCTGGGGCCCCTTTCGGACGTCGATGTCAGACACCAGTTGATTCTCATAGATGAGCTGCTCACCAATCACCTAGGGAGGAGACAGCAGATAAGTGCTCCCCCACGGGGGTGGGACTGGCCTCCAGCCCCTTTCTGCTCCTACCTGGACCGTTGTTCCACAGAAGGTGAGAGGGACATGGAAGATCACAAAAGCACTCGTCTTCTGGGTTGGGGGACATCGAGTAGGGGCATAGGCCAGGTGGACATTGTCCAGCATGACACTGTGTGCCAAGGCTACTTCCTGGGACATGACCAGGATGAAGTAGCCACTTCTGAAACACTGGAGGGTTGCTGGACAAAAAGGCAGATCCAGGAGGCAGATCAGGACACCAGGGCTCAGGGTCTCTCTAGCACAGGGAGACAGGTTGGGTGGCAATAACTATTTCATCACTGGCTGGAAGCTAGGGGACCTGAATTCTCGTGTCCACAGTTGACCTGAGCAAATTCCCTAGGAACCCATTTCGTCATGGATGGAACATAGTCTATGCCCTAGAAATAGGGTCACCGTATGACTTGCATCCAATCCAGGTGTTTCAGGTGTGAAGGGCAGGGTCTGTGGAAGGTGGAGCCAACAGTAGCCCAGGCCAGGCACTCATTCCATCTAAAGGCGTCTGCTATCTACCTGGGAGTTGAGTTCTCCTAGACCAGATTGTAAGGCAGTTCATTCAGGTAGAGGGGATGCCTCTTCTATGTCAGGATCTGGGGGACCAGGAACAGGCTAAGGTTGGAAGACTGTACCTGTGTTGCCGTAGTAACAGGGCACCTCTCTGCTGTTGTCATAGCAGCAGCCAGCTTGCTGACAGGCTTCTTTGGACCTATTTCCTACCATGCAGGGAATGTGCCCAGAGGCCACCTGACACTGCTCCCAGGGCTGATGGGTACCTAGGATTGGTAGCAGGAAGTGAAGGAATGAATGTAAAGTTGAAAGATCCTAGACACTGGCTCTCTGTATGCACAGAGAAGTCCTACATACCTACAGAATCGGGCTTAGTCACTTCCCAGTGTCCCAAGGTACCCCACCAGGGATGAGGCTGGGTGGGCCCGGTAGGTCCAGGTCCTGGGGAGGGTGAGGCAGGAGTTGGCTGAACAAAACTGTGCTCTGGATACGATGTACTGGAAATGGTGTAACCAGAGCCAGCCAAGGTGTGGGCAGAATTGGGGTAGGGAGTAAGAACATGAGTTGGAAAAGTCGAAGGCTTGATTGGCAGAGCCAGGTGCAGGTCCTGGGTCCCGGTGTGGGCCGGAGGAGGTGGAGGAGTTCCCTCGTGGGCAGTCCCCGCGTGGGCCGGAGGAGCAGTCCCAGTGTGGGCGGGATTAGACCTGGTGTGGGCCGGAGCAGACGGGGCATGGGCTGGGGTCCCCATATGGTCCAGTTTGGGGCAGATCAGAGTGACGTCTTGTGCTACATCCACAGTGCCGTCCGGCAGTATGGCTTGCACAAACGCCCTCAGGTGGAAACGCCCATCCTGCAAGTGAGAGGGTCAGGGCAGCTGAGGCAAGTCACCTGGTACCCAGGTGAGCATTGTGCTGGGTATTGATCTATGCCTGGCTCTGAAGTGGCTGCTGCCCTAGGTGGGATTAGTGAGAGTTGAGGCTGGTAGACAGGGAGTTGATCTGTAATAGGTACCTAATCTATGGCCTCCCCACTCGCCCACCCATCTTAGGCTTCTGTTCTCTGACTGTGAGGGACTGATAGGACAAGCTCTCTGTTCCCAGATCTGTGACTGTGCCCTTACCTTCTCCAGCACATGGCAGCCTTTGTAATCATCTGAGAAGACTGAGGATTCCTGGGGCTCTGAGGTGACCCAGTGATAGCAGACTGAGCAGTTATTCGCCTCAAACCGGTTCCCAAATTCATCTGGGGTTTGGGGAGGGACGAGAGGTGGGTGTCAGGTGCTGAAATAGGTAGAGGCTGCTGGGGTCCTTTGAAACTAGCTCCCTCCTCAGGAGACAGAGAGCTTGTTTCTAGTCTTAGCTTTGCTTCAAGCTGGGCAGTCTAGCCTTGGACAAGCAAGCGTCTTGCCCTTTCGTGTTTTGGTTTCCAGTTGTGCAGGAGGATGAGTGGTCTCTGATTCTTTGTAGCTGGGATAGAGAGAGGATTCATGGGGTCTTAAGCACAGACTTCATAATCTAAGCTATCCCCATTCCACGTCTAGGCAGCTGGAAATCCCAAGAGAAGTAGGAGCTTTTTCAGACCTACACAATGAAGGCATGGAATTAAGGACTCCAGCCCTCCCTTGAGTAGAAAGAACTGAGTTTGTTGCCTGAGGATACCTACTAAATGCTCACCCGCCTTGTTAGCTCAGAACAGCCAAGGCACCCCCTGGAGTGGGCCTACCCCCCAGCATTCCTTTTCCGTACATATGGGAAGATAGGGGTCATCTTTCCCACCTTATAGATGTGGCTCAGAGAGGGTCCGCATGCAGCCTAGAAGCTGGAGATCCAGATTGCCACATGGGACCTCCACATCTGTCTCCACACTAGGTCACATTCCTTAGTACTCCCATTCAGAGAATGGCTTGGCGACCCACGGGGTGTGGCTGGAAGTACAGAGCCTTTCCCAGGAGGGCCAGATGGTACCTGTGTACAGTGCTGTGGGGATGCTGCCATGGTCATCTCCCTCTCCTTTGTCGGGTTAGGGGAGAAGAAGCTGGCCAGCCCAGCTCCTTGAATGGCTTTTGCTCTTCCTGACCCTGCTCCAAGGAAGTGTTCAATTTCCTCCCTGCAGCAGGCTGGGCTTGGAACCAGGGATGGTGGGTGGGAGGGATGCTGGCGTACTCACCCAGCACCTTGAAGTGGATGGTCTGCCCCAGCCTGGGGACCACCAGCAGCTGCATGCCCCGCACCCCGCAGTCATAGCTGTGCTGGAGGCCGGGCTCAGGGTGCAGATACTGACCCAGCCCCAGGGTAGCTGCCACTAGCAGGGCCACAAAGCAGCCCCAGGCCATGGTGGAGGCTCCTGACAGCGCACACACAACCACACACATCCACAACAGCCCCTACAGCCTCCCAGCAGCTGGCGCTGGACCTTATATGCTGCAGGCAGTAAGTGCAGCTTGCCTGAGGGGAAAGGTGGTCCACCTGGGGGATTGGCCACCTGGCCACCAGGGGCTATGGAGAAACTCCTTCCCTTGAGTCACGGAAACGTGTCTCCCGGTCTGGGCCGTAAGCACTGCTCAGAAAGCTGCCCTTGACCCCTCAGCTGTTCTTCTGCCTAGCAGCTGAGGATGGATGCCCAGGAGAGTTCTAGCAAAGAGGCTACAGGCGGGCAGTGGGATAGCTGGCTTATCCCCGAATTCCTCAGTCCACTGGCTAGGTGGCTCCCAAGCCTCTCTTGTCTCTCATGGGGTTCTTCCTGCCCAGGCAGCTTGGCAGGGTCTCCTGCCTGCCCTGGACCTCGAGACCTCTGGAAACTGAATATCAGGTTAGTAGAAACTAACTTTCCCACTCCTGGGAAAGTTAACAGTTGCTGAGCAATCAGACTGGTACAGGCTCTCCGGGCTGTCCCAGATTAGGCCCATTAATCGGCAGCTATCACAGGTGAGCAGCCTCCATCTGAGAATCTGAACCTTTTGAGCACTGATATGACAATAAGCAGAAGTCTTGGGCTGAGGAGATGACTCAGAGGTTTAGAGCACTGGGCAGCTGTCTGGGTGGTGCGTGGCCGAGCTGCTGGGAGCTGTGTGGCCCAGGTGACTTCTCCAGAAAGAAAAGAAAAGAAAAGAAAACAAAAACCCCTGATACCTTACATCCTGGAACATTACAGTTAGAGACTTCTTTCAAATTTGGACATGGTTAATCAAGAAGCAACAAGACCCAATGGGCCAAATACTGAAAATAAAATATGCCAGTTCAAACTGGTATTTCTAGGAGGGTCTGGAGTTGACAAGTGAAGCCTGATGCTTCACTTTGTGAAAGGTCAGTTCCACGAATTTTAGGAGAGAGAGTACCATTAGGGCTGCTTTTCTCTCCCAGACAGTATATCTTGATGACACAACAGTAAAGTTTGAAATATGGGACACAGCTGGCCAGGAACGGTACCACAACCTAGCGCCAATGTACCACCAAGGAGGGAAAGCAGCCATTGTTATGTACGACATCACCAATGAGGATGCCTTTGCAAGAGCAAAATCTGGGAACTTCAGAGGCGCCGGGCGTGGTGGCATATGCCTTTGATCCCAGCACTCAGGAGGCAGAGGCAGGCAGATCTCTGTGAGTTCAAGGCCAGCCTGGTTTACAGAGTGAGCTCCAGGCCAGCTGGGACTTAAAGGAGACTCTGTCTCAAAAATAACGGAAAAAAAAAAAACTTCAGAGGCAAGCAAATCCTAATATCGTCATAGCTTTATCAGGAAACAAGGCTGTTCTAGCAAGTAAAAGAGCTGTTGACTTCCAGGAAGCACAGTCATCTATGCAGATGACAAGTTTACTATTCATGGAGACATCAGCTAAGATGTCAATGAATGTAAATAAAATATTCATGGCAATAGCTAAAAAGCTGCCAAAGAATGAACCACAGAATCCAGGAGCAAATTGGGCCAGAGGAAGAGGAGTAGACCTTACTGAGCCTGCACAGCCAACCCGGAATCAGTGTTGTAGTAACTAAATCTCCAGTTGGAACCAGCTGGACTACTCTGCTTCCTAAATATCAATAACCATGGAGCTGGAGCTTTTAGCCCGCCCAGTATGACTTCCAAAAGGAGACGATAGAATCAAGTTTCTAATACAGAATTATTTTGAGTGTTTTGAACTTAATTTTTTTTTTTTTTTGTCTTTTTGAGACAGGGTCTCCTTGTAGCTCCAGCTGTCCTGGAAATCACTCTGTGGACCAGGTTGGTCATGAACTCACAAAGATCCACCTGCCTCTGCCTCCCAAGTACTAGGATTAAAGGCATGTGCCACCATGCCCGGCACTTGAAATTAATTTTTAATAACATGCATGTGTCCCTCCAATTAATGTTTCATCAATAGAAAGGGAAATAAGAAGTGTGTATGTACTTGTTCCAATGGAAAGGTTGAGGGAATCATTTCTCAGCATTAGGGATGAAGGCAGGTGACTGTCCCCATCCAAGTTAACCATCCACTTTCTGACTGGAACAGTAGTCACATGTGAAAGATGTAGAGATTACTAATGTGGGTTTTTAGAAGACTCTAAGTATTTATGCTTAGCAACAGTATTCAAAGCAAATGATAACGTCTTCTATTATCTAAAAAAAATACGTTCTATATTTTAATGTTAATCCCAAGAAGATGGTCCCATGTCTCCAGAAAGAAGGAATATTAACGGCATCTAAATTATACTCAGTCCTATTTTTTTAATGAGTTTTTTTTTTTTTGTCTTTTTGAAACAGGGTCCCCCTGTAGCCCCAGCTGTCCTGGAATTTGCTCTGTAGACCAGGCTGGCCTTGAACTCACAAAGATCCACCCTCCTCTGCCTCCCAAGCGTTAGGATTAAAGATGTATGCCACCATGCCGGCTCTTAATGAGGTTTTTTAAAAAAAAGTCAAACATAAACCCATCTTGTTTTAGGAACATAAAAACTCCTAAGTGCATTTTACTGAATAGTGTTCCCTTCCTGTGAGCCTTCAACGAAACTGAAACAAACAAGGTATCTTGTGATTACTGTTTAATCACTGTTGGCTATTATGTATAGGTGTTTTGTTTGGGGCAGGGAGGGGCTCTTGTTCCCTTTGGACATGGTATAGTCAGTATACTAACAATTATGTACATTTTCAAACTTTATTTATTTATTTATTTATTTATTTATTTATTGGTCTTTTTGTGACAGGATCTCCCTGTAGCCCCAGCTGTCCTGGAACTCACTCTGTAGATCAGGCTGGCCTTTGAACTCACAAAGATCCACCTGCCTCTGCCTCCTAAGTGCTAGGATTAAAGGCGTGCACCACCACACCCGGCCAAAAAACTATTATTTTAAATACGATCCTCAGCTATACTGTAAATAGGGTACTGCATTGTAGTCTCCATATATGTTTATTTTTTTCTGTAATATTTAAGAGCTGCTTAAAAGTATATAAAACATAGGCCGAGCGTGGTGGCGCACGCCTTTAATCCTAGCACTTGGGAGGCAGAGGCAGGCGGATCTCTGTGAGTTCAAGGCCAGCCTGGTCTAAATAGTGAGCTCCAGGCCAACTAGGACTAAAAGGGAGATCCTGTCTCAAAAAGACCAAAAAATATATACAAAATGTACAGTTACTAAAACAGCTTATTATTTCTTTCCCCCAAAGAAAGGGGCTTCAGTCGTTCCTACATACTAGAACCATAACTATGTACCCGTGATTTGTAACATAAGTATTACAATGTTAGTATCAATCTTGCAGCCTTGTTTTTCAAAGTCCACTTTAGTTTGATCAGTTCAGTATATTGTAGTAATTATTTTAGGTATTTTCATTTATGAAATCTACCACATGTCAGATGATTTAATCTATTTAAGTGAACTGCTAGAGAACCTGTACATTTTACAGTAACTCAGAATTAGTAAGGGAAACAGTTGACTAGTGCTTAGTTTTATATGAGGTGCTTAGGTTAGAATAAAGTGGCACAACCCAGGTATGGTGGTGCACGCCTTTAATCCCAGCACTTGAGAGGCAGAGGTAGGCTAATCTCTGTGAGTTCAAGGTATGGTGGTGCATGCCTTTAATCCCAGCACTTGAGAGGCAGAGGTAGGCTAATCTCTGAGAGTTCAAGGCTAGCCTGGTCTACCTAGCAAGTTCTAGGCCGGCAGGGAGACAGACCCTGTCTCAAAAAGAGAAAAAAATCCCTAAAAGCAACTAGTGGGGTAGACATGACATCCTAACTAGACACTGGGAACAGTCGGGAGACGCTGTGACATCCTAGCTAGACACTGGGAAGAGTCGGGAGACGCTGTGACATCCTAGCTAGACACTGGGAACGCTCGGGAGATGCGTCCACCAGGCTTGTTGACAAGGTAAATGTACCCCACCAATGGACGGTGGTAATCAGAGGGGAAGCGATGTGAGCTTTGCAGGAACTCTCTGTACCATCTCAGATTTCTGTTCACATAGAACAGCTGTGAGAAATAACGTTTCTGAACACCTCCACGAGCATGGCCAGGCTTGGTGCCATGAAGGCCGGGTCAGCTCCGCACTCCGTCCCCACCTCTGAGGGGATGCCATTGTCCCACTTCAGGACATTAATTTGCCCAGAGCCTGGCAGAATCTGAGCTCAGTGAAGGCTGGTTAGTGAGGGTCTGTAGTGTTCATAGGACCCTTGCAGCATGGAGAACATGTGATTGGTAGTTTACAGTCTGACTCTAATCTAGCTGTTATGGCTTCCTACCTGTGACCTGGGTGTGTCATTTTTTTCTTTTTTTCAGAGTCTCAGGCTTCCCCCGTGAGAGTCCCAAATGATAAATTGTGCTTATCTGGCAGGGTGAACAAGAAGAGTCAGAGACCCACAATGAATGTGTTATGTTATGTGCTGCAACGACTGTGTGCTTCGCTGTGGTGGGACTTTACTGTGGCTGGTCCCAGCTGGGGAAAGTTGGTGGGGGTCTCTGGGAGAAGTGCCTGACTTGGGGTGGGGTAACGTAGGATGGGGTCCTGGAAGTGTTTCTGAAGGAAAGTTGACTTCAAGAGTGGGTTGAGGTTGAAGACATACCGAGTTGGCACGGTGCTTGCCTAGCATGCATGGGGCCCTGGGTTCAATCCCCAGTACTGAACAGACCGGGTGTGGGCCTCCTGTAGTCTCAGCATCTCACTGGGAGGGGAAAGTGAGAGGATCAGGGCTCACATTCATCCTCTGGGCTATAGGAGACTGACGCAAAACCCAAACCAAAACATACAGAAAAGGCTTGTGTGGATGAAAGGGAGGGGGACACGGGTCTAGATTTGATTTGTAACATAATCTTGTACACAAATATATATATTAAAAAAAAAGGCAGCTTTTCTTCTCCTCCAGGGAACAGAGAACATTGAGACGTAGTTGGTTAGTGACAGGGACTGGGCCCTGGTGCTCAGCTATCTAGCTCAACCAAGGTCCTGTGCTTGCTGGCTGAGCACCCTTGCCCGACTCACTTAACCTCGCTGTGTTTCAGTTTTCTCCTCAGTGAGGAACGATGGTGATAGTTCCTGTCTGGGAGAAATGAGCAAACATAATGAGGTGCTCAGCTTAGTGCCTGCACTTGGTAAACACCCCATTTTAGTGCCTACTGTCTGCAGGGCGTACATTAGGGTCCTCAAACCCACGTCCAACTCTAGAACTTGTGACAGAGCTTACTTAGGAAAACAGGACTTTGCACATGTAATTAAGAATCCCAGGGTATGGCAGGTGTGGTGGCGCATGCCTTTAATCCTATCCCTTGGGAGTCAGAGACAGGTGGACCTCTGGTCTGCATAATGAGTTCCAGGCCACGTAGGGTTACCTGGAGACCCTATCTCAAATAACAACAACGACGACAACAACAACAACAACAACAACAACACAAATCCCAAGATGGGGGCTAGAGAGGTGGCTTAGTGGTTAAGAAAACTGACTACTTTTGCAGAGGCCCAGGGTTTGGTTCTCAGCACCCACAACCATTTCTAACTCCAGTTTCAGGGGATCTTCCACCCTCTTCTGGCCTCCATGGCTGTCCCATACACATGGTGCAGTTCGTACATGCAGGCAAAACACTCATACGTAAAAAATTAATTAAAATAAAAAGAATCCCAAGATGGCATCATCCTGGTATATCTAGATGGGCCCTACAACCAATTCCAGGTGTCCTCTGACGGCCTGCTGAGCTGAGGGCTGGACAATTCTGGGGCTTTCTGCCCCCGGACTGTGCTTCGTCTTAGGTTTTTTTTTTTTTTTTTNATTTTTTTTTTTTTTGAGACTGGGTCTCCCTTTAGTCCCAGCTGGCCTGGAGCTCAATGTAGACCAGGCTGGCCTGAACTCACAGATATCTGCCTGCCTCTGCCTCCCAAGTGCTGGGATTAAAGGCATCCATATGCCCCCATGACTTCTTTCAAGTAGCCTGAAAGGAACTGGAAGAATCTTCCTAAGGCAGGGGTCTGAAGGAGGGAGTCCAGCTGGGCTGGGAGGCTGCATGGATCTCTTCTCTTTACTGTCAGTGTTCAGCACAGATGCCAGGATGTCAAAGCTGTCTGGGAGCTGGGAGACCCTGGTGTTTTCAGAAGGCGATAGATGGTATAGGTGGGCATTTAGGACAGCAGCAAGAGCCAGGCAGAGGCAGGAGGTGGGGAGATGGGGTAGGGTAGCTGAGTATGAGGAGGAGAGGGCAGGGTGGTGGGCAGAGTGCTGCATTCAGAGTGGGCTCGGATACACCTGTCTGGCATCTGGACAGCTCTTTGCCCTCACGAACAGCCGACCAGGGCCTGCCCATCCAGAAGCCACCGGCTCAGATTCAGCAGTGCAGAGCGGGTGCCAGAGCCCTGCTGACCAACTCCTGTTCTTCCCGTGACTCCGAGCCTCAAGCCATGGAAAAGGCCCTCATTCAGGGAATAGGCTGTGGGGTGAGAGAGTGGGGTTTCTTTCTCCAGGTGCCAGGGGTTAGAAAGGCCATACATGGTAGGTACTTCCCGGCCCTGGCTGCACAGAGAGGCTGCACTGACTTGACTCTGCAGCCCCAGCTGTGGCCCTCAGGGTCTACAGGCCTGTGGCTCGGGCCACCCTTGCTCCTCGAGGCAGGTGTGGCTGTGGGGGCCACACTGCCAGGCAGGCTGAGTGCTACTGATATATCACATCACTATGACAACACCAATAAATAGCACAGCACCTGGCCTGTGTGTCCTCCCCCTGGGCTAAAGCCAGGCTGAGGACTTGGCTTATGACCGCCTTTATCCCCCACAGGGCCAGGAGCGAGGCCCAGAGGAAGGAGGCTTACCTGGGCCCTCAGGGAAGCCACCTTGTCTAACAGACCTGTGCTGTCTATCTGCATATAGGCCTTGGGGCCCCGAGTCCCCTCAAGCAATGGCTTAGACCATTGCATTATCCAGCATCCAGTATCACCAGTCCCTCCCCCAACTTGACAGAAATACAGATTCTCAGAACCCTGCCCCAGTCCTCTTAGGAGAAATGCCCTAGCAGGTAGGTTCACCCAGAGTTCAGATTCTTTATGCGTGTGGTATATGTACGTATTGCTATGGGGTCTATATGTGTGTGTGTGTATGTGTGTTTGAGTCCATTTGGAGGCCAGAGGTTGATGTCAGGTAACTTCCTCAATTGCTTTCCAGCTTAGTAATTAATTATCAGTATTATTTGTATATGTGTGGTATATATGTGTGGTACATATGTGTGGTACATGTGTGTGGTATATGTGTGTGGTACATATGTGTGGTACATGTGTGTGGTACATTTGTGTGGTACATGTGTGTGGTACATGAGTGTTCGGGAGCACATGCCCCAGCACATGTGGGGGCTGGAGGAGGACACTGGGTGGCTCTATCACTCTGCTTTATTGCCTAACACAGGGTCTCTCTCTGAAGCAGAGGCTCACTAGTTCAACTAGGCTGGCTGGCAAGGGAGCTCTCGGGATTAGTCTGCCCACCCCACGATGTTGGAGTTGTAGGCATTTTGACATGGGTGTTCAAACTTAGGTCCTCGAGTTTGTGGAGTGATCTCCCCACCCCTTCCCCCTTCCTTTTGAGACAGGGTCTCTCACTGAACATGGAGCTCGGCAACTTGGCTTGATTGGCAACTTGGCATGATTGGCAACTTGGCATGATTGGCAACTTGGCTTGCTTGGCAACTTGGCTTGATTGGCTGGCCAGTGAGCTCCAGGGCTCTGCCTGTCTCTACCTCTCTGGCACCACAGACAGTGCAGTGCCTGGCTTTACATGTGAGTGCTGGGAATCTAAACTCAGGTCCTCATACGTGTGTGGCAAGTCCCTTACTGGCTGGGCTATCTCCCCAGCCCTGGTAACTTTGCTCTATGCCATGTGAGTTCCTTCCCGAGTCATTATCATGCATACTTTGATCTCTGGGATGCCACCGTAGACTTGGTGCCCTCCAGCCCCCAGTGTAGGCCTGGTCCTCTAGTGACCTCCACCAATGCTCTGACTGGCCTTTCTTCTCCTAGTCTTAGGCTGTGCAGGACTCCTGGCTAGTCAGGCTTCTGCCCTTTACTCCTAGCCAGTGACCCCACTCCCAGGGCTCCCATGGCTCTGGCACCCCCTTGACACTCTTCCTCTGGAGTGGCCAGAGTTGAATCAGGTCCTGAGACCCCAAGGGAAGAAGCCAGAGAGCCACATCCTGCCCACCAGACATCCTACCTTGGCACTGTACCACAGAGGCTGGGTGAACTCAGCTCTGAGGATGTGTACAGAAGTTGTTGTTCACCATGGGAGCACAGCCAAGGTCCCACGGGGCCCCTTGGGACGTGGGGAAAAGGATGCATGACCTCCACTTCTTCAGAAAATGCCTGGGCCTGACTCCATGGAATTGTTCCTTTGGTTTGTTTTAGTAACTTTAGTAAGGCTAAGTAACTTTTTGTTTATTGGTTTAGCAATAAGTCATCCTCAGGGTGGGCTGGGAAACAAGCCATGACTGGGATTACAGAATTAGAAATGAGGCTTAAGAACCAGAGGAGAGGGGCTGGAGAGATAGCCTAGCAGTTAAGAGTGCCGACTGCTCTTACAGAGGACCCGGGTTCGATCCCACGCACCTACATGGCAGCTGAGAACCATCTGTAACTCCAATTCCAGGAGAACTCCAGTTCCAAGGGAATCCGACACCCTCTTCTGACTTCTGCGGCATTGCATGACACGGGTTCACAAACCTACATGCAGACAGTACATTCATACACATAGAAAATAAATAAATAAAATAAAAAAAAGAACCAGAGGAGAGAGGATTTTACCTGGAAAAAAAAGCCCCTTAGCATGGCTGCCACTACAGGTTTTACAGGGAGTTCACTGCAGAAAGACACCCAGGGACATTAGGAGGGGACTGAGATCTTTTTTTTAATTGATGTTTATTTTTTTGAGTTACTTGTATATTCTAGATAATCTCTGTGGTAAAGATTTTTTTCCCATTCCTTAGGTTGCTGCTTCTATCACTAGAATGGTGATGTCTTTTTGATGTACAGAAATGTTTTTTTTAATTAATTAATTAATTTTTATTTTTTTATCAAATCTAGACCCATGCCCCCCCCATTCCCCCACCCCACCAGAGCTCATGCATTCTGCCAAACATGCTTTTCATCTCTTTCTCAGTCTTTCTCAATATTCTCCACGAGGAAGTTGACTGTTTTGAGCAGAAGTTCACTGTTTCAGTTAGTTCTTCGATGCAGTCCTTTCTGTTGTTGTTGTTGTTGTTTGCAATATGCATCACTCCCAGCTGCTTTGGACAAAAGCTCAAGGGGCTGTGCACAAGAAATACTTACAGCTAGGTAGTTGGCACTAGCATCCACAGATGGGGGACTGAGATCTTGAGGGAGGGTTGCATCCTGTCTGAAGCCTCATGCCTTAATGCTCAGATGTGAGGAGGGAGTTCTTTTTTAATTCAGAGTAGGCTGCACTCTAACCCCTGTTGTGAGGCTGGGGCCAGGCAAAAGGCAGTAAAGATTTATTTTTATTTATTTATTTTTATTTTTAAAGTGTGTGTGTGTGTGTGTGTGTGTGTGTCTGTCTGTCTGTCTGTGTGTGTGCATGAACTTGTTTGTACATTCCAGAAGAGGGCACTGGATCCCCTTGAGCTGGAGTTACAACCAGTTGTAAGCTGCCTGATGTGGGTGTTGGGAGTCAAACTCAGAGATTCTGAGCCATTTCTCCAGCTCCCGGAAGATCTTTTAAAAATCATATTTTACTGCTGTTAAGTTATTTGCCCCAAATCTCATAGCTAGGGAGTAGAAGGCCAGATCCACACACTAGTGGCCTAGCTCAAAGCCTCTGGCCTGACCATGATGCCACACTGCCTTCTTGGCCTTGCCCATGGGCCTATGGGTTGGGCAATGTATTAGTTACTTTTGCATTGCTGTGCCCAAAATACCTGTAACTGCAGCTCCAGGGGCATCTGATGCCCTCTTCTGGCTTCCAGGGGCACCTGTGTTCACATGGTGAATGTGTGGACACACAGACACACATAATTAAAAACAAAATAAACCTTAAAAAAAAAAGCCAGGCATGTTGACACAAGCACTGGGAAGTCAGAATCAGTTGAATCCCTGGGACTCAATGGCAAGCCAGTCTAGCCTACTTATTGAGCTTTAAGCCCAGAAGACACCTTGTCTCTGAGGAGACGGCTTAGTTGGTACAATGCCTGCTGTGTAAACACGAGGATCCCAGTTTAGATCTCGAGGGCCCATGTAAAAGCTAGGTTAGGTAGTAAGTCTGTAAGTGGAACACAGGTTTGGGGAGAAGGGGGGAGGGAACAAGAGGTTCCCCAGAGCTGTGGCCAGCTAGCCTAGCCAATCTGCGAAGGTCAGGTTCAGTGAGAGACCCTGCCTCAAAAGGTAAGATGGAGGGGGGCTGGGGAGATGATGATTCTGTGGTTAAGACAGCTTACTGCTCTTGCAGAGGACCTGAGCTTAGTTCCCACCACCCACATCAAGGGCTTACAACCACCCATAACTCCAATTCTCTAACACCCTCTTTTGGCTTCTGCGGCATTTGCATGCACATGGTACAGATAAACTTATGCAGGCACATGCACACGTGGGCACACACACACACACTAAATAAATATTTTTAAAATTTTATTATTTTTATTTTATGTGTATAAGTGTTTTTCCTGCATGTGTGTAGGTGAGCCCATGTCATGCAATGCCCAAGGTCAGAAGAGGGCTTCAGAAGAGGGCTGCGTCTGGAGTTACAGGCAGTTGATAGTCACCATGTAGGTGCTAGGAACCTGGTTTCTCTGGGGGAGCAGTCAGTGCTCTTAACCACGGAGTCATCTCTTCATCCCCCAATAAATAAATATGTTTTAAAAAAGACAAGGTGGAGAGTGATGGAGGAAGACACCTGGAATCCACTTCAGTGCTCCATAAACACACAAACGCATGTGCACCAGCACACATGCACACCAGCACACATGCATGCTACATATACATACACACAAAACAATGTGGATGGGCCCTGAGGAACAACAGTTCTCTGACCTCCACACACATGTACACACACCTGAACACATCCACACACAAGTTAAGAAACAACATAATGCAAATGACCCTCTTTTGCCCTCGCCTTTGGGTCTATGTTCAATAAGAACCCTCTACACACAACTGCAGCCCGCTTTTCCCATGGCTGAGTAAGAAGCTGCTTTTATGAGGACTGACTAGGTGCCAGGTGCTTGTGTGCCACGTCATCCCAGCCTCACCACCAGCTGTGAGCAGACGTCACTGCAGTTCACAGCTGATAGCACCCAGCGAGGGGCAGTGACCGACCTCCTGCACAAGGGTCTTCACGCACTTCCTCCATGGTCCTGCCTTGCTTCCTGGGGGCTCCCAGGGACGGATGCCCATGTTGCTCTGGGCACTCAGAAAAGCTGGGACTGCTACCCCCCCGAGGATCGTGGCACTGGGTACAGTAGTCTAGGCACAAAGACCTCTGGGTTAGAGTGTGATCTCTATGGAGGAAGGGGGAGGAGCAGGACCTGGGGCCTGGCGGTGTAGATGGAGATAAGTGACTCTTGAACAGTGTCATAACTCACTCTCTGCTGTCCCTGCCCCCTCTACACCGCCCCCCCCCTGGGCTGACAGTTATTTCCTCTTTTGGCTCCCTCCCCTCCCAACACTTGCCTGGTGTCTTGGTCTTGCCGCTGCCAGAAGCTTCCAGCTCCTAGGCTCAGTGCTGTGCTCACTCTGTGGTCAGGTAAGGAGGCAGTAGCCCAGGGGCTGGCTGGCAGGATTGGTGTTCTCTTAGGACCCATGGGAGAATGACAGCTTTACCAGAGGGCTGCTCTCAGATAGGATGGCAGAGGGGTGATTTAGCAGCGGGGGGGGGGGGGGACTGATGCCCAGAGGGAAGGACTGCATTTTCCTAGGTGCCAACTACATGCCAGGTACAATGGTGAACCATTTCACCATATTTTCACCATTCAAAGCAATCTTGGGAGTTGGGGCACAACCACACAGTAGGCTTAGAGAAACTGACAAGTTTACCCAGTCTAGAAGCCCAAGAACCGGAGTCCAAACCCAGGGCTTTGCAAAGCTGGGGTTCCTGCCAAAGCAGGCACCTAACTATTGGACTTCCCAAGATCCAGGGGTCTGCAGTTGTCTGGGATAAGGGGTAAGACTGGGTGGCTCCCAAAAGTGCAGCAGGACTGTAGTCTGCACACCCCACGAGACTGGGACAAGCTGCAGCTGGGAATGTCTCAGGGCAGAGGGGATGGTACACGTCTGCTGGGAGGAGAGCCTCTGTCCCCAGCGCAGCTGAGAAGCGCCAGTCAGTTGCTGTCCTTGGAACTTCAGTTTTCACTTCTAGAAAGCAGGCTTTCATTAGATCATTGCGAGTATCACTGCTCTGAGGACTAAAACTTAAAAAAAGTAGCATCAGGAAGCCTCAGAGACCACAAGCCTGCCTGCTCCCTCCCACCTACCTACAGACACCCAGCTACCAGAGGTAAATTCTAGCTCGGTATTCCAGAATCCCACCTAATGGTGGGTGGTCCCTGGAAGGGAGTCCATTTTCCCATGCTGGCCAGCAGTCTCTGTGGGAAACAGGCATTCTGAAGGCTACCATGCCCTCTTCCTCTTCCTCCCTCTTTCTTTTTTTTATTAAAATTTTTTTTATTCTTGTATGTATATGAATGTACTGTCTGCATGTAGGTTTGTGCACCCATGTCGTGCAATGCCGTGGAGGTTAGAAGAGGGCATCGGATTCCCCTGGAACTGGAGTTAAAGGTAGTTCTCAGCCGCCATGTGGGTGCTGGGGATCGAACCCAGGTCCTCTGCAAGAGCAGTCTTAACCGCTAGGCCATCTCTCCAGCCCCTCCTCCCTCTTTCTTACAGCGGGGCTTGCAGAGAGAGGGCAGTTTGAGGACTAAACAGTCACCCTTCCCGGTGGCTGTATTGCTGTGTTCCCACGCCCTTCGAGGAACCTTCAACCATTAACCCCCCCCCCCGGCCATTCTCCCCAGCTTCATCTTCAAGAGCCTGTGAGGATGCACACGTGTGTTACGTGTCTGTTGAAGTCTGACTTCTCCAGAGCAGCTCAGTAGTTACTCAACGTACCTGTTGACCTAGTGTGTGAGTGAATGACAGGGACAGGTTCCCTGGGGGAGGTGGAGCTGCCTTGCTGTCCCTGGGCCTCCAGAACCCTGAAGCGTTAGTTCCTCCTGTCCAGGTCTCACACGGCTCTTATCTTATCTCTTCTCGTGTCAGAGGAGAGAACATCTCCCCTAATCTCAGTCAATCAACAGACTTCTGAGACTGACAGCTGTCCACTAAGAGGATCTGCAGAGAGGTAAGGCTTGGGGTGCCGGGATGGTATAGATCCCTCCCATTCCCTTTTCTTCAGTGGGTCTGGAAACCTTTTTTTTTTTTTTTTTTTTGTTCTTTTTGAGACAGGGTCTCCCTGTAGCCCCAGCTGTCCTCATTCTTAAGCCTGAGCCATTTCTTCAGCCCCCCTCCCACCTTGCTTTTTTGAACCAAAGTCTCTCTCTCTCTGAGACCTGGGATTCATCAGTTAGGCTAGGCTGGCTGGCCCGTGAGCCCCAGGAATCCATCTGTCTCTGCCTTTCCAGCACTGTATTCTAAGCAGTGTCACCACACCCTGCTTCTTTACAGGGTCCTCATGCTTGCATAGCAAGCACTGTATATTGATCGAGCTACATTCCCCCATCTCCTCTTTCCCCTCCTTTTAATAGTGCTTATTTAGTTGCCCCTGTCGCCCTATGAGCCAGGGACTGCCAGGTGAAGACAGGCACTCAAGTTACAGAGGACACAGGCTCAAGGAAGGCCCCCTTGACGTGCCAAGGCTGCAAGGAAGCAAGGAGCGGAGTGGAGGCCAGGACGCTACTTCCTGCTTGCTCAGCCTGGCTGATCCCCCGGGTCCATCCCATTTATGGGTCATATTGGCAACTCTGAGACTGGGTCCCCTCTTGCCCAGGCTTCAGGCTCTTGGTTCCCTGCGCCAGACTCAGCTCTCCTTCCCTCCAGCTTGTCATGGCCAACGCAACACTGAAGCAGTTCTGCCCGCTTATAGAGGAGTTGAGACGGCTCCCAAGCCACCGCAACACTAGCATGCGCTATATGGACCACGTGTCGGTGCTGATGCACGGGCTGGCCGCGCTGCTGGGCCTGGTGGAGAATGGACTCATTCTGTTCGTGGTGGGCTGTCGCATGCGCCAGACGGTGGTCACCACCTGGGTGCTGCACCTGGCGCTGTCCGACCTCCTGGCCTCAGCCTTTCTGCCCTTCTTCACCTACTTCCTGGCGGTGGGCCACTCGTGGGAGCTGGGCACCACTTTCTGTAAGCTGCACTCCTCCGTCTTCTTCCTCAACATGTTCGCCAGCAGCTTTCTGCTCAGCGCCATCAGCCTGGACCGCTGCGTGCAGGTGGTGCGGCCGGTGTGGGCGCAGAACCACCGCACGGTGGCGGCCGCGCACAGAGTGTGCCTGGCGCTCTGGGCCCTGGCGGTGCTCAACATTGTGCCCTACTTCGTGTTCCGGGACACCATCCCGCGGCTGGACGGCCGCACCCTCTGCTACTACAACATGCTGCTCTTGAAGCCGGGTCCTGACCGCAACGCCACGTGCGACTATCGCCAGAAGACCCTGGCGGTCAGCAAGTTCCTGCTGTCCTTCGTGGTGCCGCTGGCCATCATCGCCTCGAGCCACGCGGCCGTGAGCCTGCGCCTGCGCCACCGCGGCCGCCGCCACCCTGGCCGCTTCGTGCGCCTGGTGACGGCCATCGTGGCGGCCTTCGTGCTCTGCTGGGGGCCCTACCACGTCTTCAGCCTGCTGGAGGCGCGCTCGCACGCCGTGCCCACGCTGCGGCCGCTCGTGCAGCGCGGGCTGCCCTTCGTCACCAGCCTGGCCTTCTTCAACAGCGTGGTCAACCCGCTGCTCTACGTGCTCACCTGCCCCGACGTAGTGCACAAGCTGCGGCGCTCGCTGCGTGCGGTCCTCGAGAGCGTGCTGGTGGACGACAGCGACCTGGGTGGCGGCCCGGGCAGCCGCCAAGGGCAACGCCGAGCCTCCTCCACCACCACCACCACCTCGGCTTCCACCCTGTCCCTGGCCAGTCGCTTCCCGCAGCTGCGTCCTGAGCGCCTCCTGGGTTGGCTGCGGGTGGACCGGCCGCACGGCGGCGGCGCAGCAGCGTCCCCGCACAGGGACCCGCGCGCGGCGCTGTCCAAGGACGAGCAGGGCGCCCTGAGCCTTGCTCTGAGCTCGACCTCGGAATAGACTGGCGGGGCCCCAGCACATGCCAACTCCAGCCCATACTGTACCCCGCAGAGCGTGGAAGCGCCTTGGGTGACTCAATCTTTTTAGGGAGTTGAAACAGAGCCTTGCAGTGTGGAGGTGGTGAGGAGCCAGATTCTGTCTGCTGGGGGACAAGGGCAACAGGGTAGTGTGTCAAGACTGGCCCGGGTTATAGGGGGAGCGCCATGGATCCTGACCCCTGGCCCCAGGTTTACGTGTGCCCCAGGACTGATACTAGACTACAAATTTGGACACTAAAGAGCTTGTGGTCCCTTGGGATCTTAGTGTGGTTGACTCAGCTGGGAGGGGCAGGACTTAATTCTGCAGTTCTAACACCTCCCAGGCTGCTGGCCCACCAGTTACCCTTGACACAAGGCTAAACTCACAGTGTCTCTGTGCATGGACAGCAGGGAGGGGGCTCACCAATTAAGTGTATTGGGGGTACATTGTGAGGAAGGGGTGAAGCACCCCACCTTCATGTCTGACCCTCAGTCCCACAACCTTTGGGGTCAGCTAGTTAGCCTTATAGATGCATCAACTTCTGCCCAGGGATCTTTTCCTTTTTTTCCCTTATGTGTATGAATATACCGTCTGCATGCAGGTCTGTGCACCCGTGTCGTGCAATGCTGCGGGAGGTCAGAAGAGGGTCTCGGATTCCCCTGGAACTGAAGTTCTGGAATTGGAGTTACAGACGGTTCTTAGCTTCCATGTGGGTGCTGAGGACTGAACTCCGGTCCTCTGTAAGAGCAGTTGGCACTCCCAACTGCTAGGCTACCTCTCCAGCCCCTGCCCAGGGACCTTAACTGCTGGGTTTCAGGGCTTCCAGCACCAGGACAGGCACTCTGGCCTTCACATGCTGTCAATTCTATCCAGAAAGAACACCCTCCAAACTACCCTTGGGGTAGAGTATGGCTGCTGCACAGGGACAGGACTGCCAAAGTACAGGTGGGAGGGACAACTGTGCTTCTGTATGGACCTTCCCCAGTGTCTAATAATCTCCCTACCACGGACCACAGTAGGCAGCTATAACACATCTCTGTATCCAGAGGGAGAAGGGGGATGTGTGGACGCCAGTAACAGGCAGATATGGAACAAGCCTTGGTGGAAGGGCAGGGATGGGCAATCCTCAGGGTTTCCTGGACTGGAGGCCAGGCTCACCACAGCAGGAGGACTGGACTATATGGGTGCTCTGCACACAGGTAGTGGAGCCTCACTTTAGATCTGACACACCGTGTACTGTGCTCTGCACACAGGTAGTGAAGCCTCACTTTAGACCTGACACACCGTGTACTGTGCTCTGCACACAGGTAGTGGAGCCTCACTTTAGACCTGACACACCGTGTACTGTGCTCTGCACACAGGCAGTGGAGCCTCACTTTAGACCTGACACACCGTGTACTGTGCTCTGCACACAGGCAGTGGAGCCTCACTTTAGACCTGACACACCGTGTACTGTGCTCTGCACACGGGTAGTGGAGCCTCACTTTAGACCTGACACACCGTGTACTGTGCTCTGCACACGGGTAGTGAAGCCTCACTTTAGACCTGACACACTGTGTATTTTGCTTGTTTATTATGAGAATCAAAGCCCAACGGGGCATGGACAGTCTTCTCTGGTGCCTGCATTGTACCTGTGCGAACAGGCATTCAATAAATAGTTCTGCTGCAGACCAGATGGGCACGGCTGGTCAGATCCTGAGGCTTCTGCAGTCTGGCATGGGGAGCCAGCTCCTGGTAACCTCCTCCAGTGCTGGGGTCAGGAGAGGCTGGTTCCATCTTTGGGATGACAGGGTCAGCAGGATGAAGAAATGCCCACAGTGGCCTCTGGGCAAGTGGGAGAGCTGGTTAGGCTGACAGACGACGGCCTTACAGATATGTGAGCTAGACTCATGGCCTGACATAGTCTACACACCTGTGGAAGTCACCAGCTCATGGAGGATCAAGAATTCAGTGCTCGAAGTCTAAAGGCACTTGGAGGTGGGAGAATTTAATCTCTCCTGCCTACAGGCTCTGCCAGGCCCTGGGCCCCCTGTGGGTTGGGGTCCCTGTCTTAAGAGCTGGTGTGCCAACCCAGCAAAGGCATCTGACAGTGGCCTGAAAAGGTGTCTTGTCTGCCATGGTTCGTGGCTGGGAGGCCTCTGGCTGCTGTGAGGTCAGACCTTGGCTGCTGGCCGCTGGGGCGGCTGCTTCTGGAGCAGGGACAAGGTGTCCCTCTTCTCAATGGAGCGCAGCTGCTTCTTCTTTGCCCGTTTGAGCTTGGCAGGGTTTCGGATCTAGGGGCGGGGAGAAATAAAGAGCATCAGTGTGGCCAGGGGCTTGTGTCTGTCCCTGGGAAAAAGGAGGACGCCCTGCCCAGGATTGCAGCAGGAGTGCAGGGATGGAGACTGGTAGACCCTTCGCTTGGCCACAGCCTGCATCCTCGGTAGAGGGGACGCTCACCACTTGGACGATCTCAGCCTTGCGTTCGTTCTCCAGGCGGCGTCTCAGGTTCTCAGCCCGGCGCTCTTTCTTCTCCTGGAACACACAAAAGGGGATCTGAGGTGGCCCAGTCTTTCAGGCCCTTGGAACTTCTGGGGAGCAAGGGCACAATGTCTGTGCTGTGGCCCAATGCCGAGGCCCACTGTGACAGGAGTCCCGATTCCTCATTAGAAAGCTGGGTGTGGGGCAGGTATCTGACAGGCTGGGTAGGCCAAGATGTGGGTGGCCTCCTATATGGAAGCCATGCGTTGATGGAGCAGCCCCTTGTACCACCCTATTCTCCAGCTGCCAAGAGGCTCTGGAAGGACCTGGCCCAGCTTGAGTGTTGATTCATTTTCTGATCGGGTTCCTGTGGCTGAGCCTCTGTATCTCCACCTCCCAAGCCCTACTGTAGAGCTGATCACAGAACCTACCTTATCAGACGGATCTGAGAAGTGTGTGGACAAGGCTTGAAATCGCAGCAGCTTCAAATGGAGCTGTTCTAGGGGCAGGAGGCCCAGGGCTTTCTAGCCTTGCTGTGCCCCCAACACTGCGTTCTTCCTTTTGACAACTTGGGGTCATGGGGATAGCCTGGGAACTTGGGGAGTGACTTTGGCTCCTTTGTGTTAGGGGAAGGGCCGGATGGGGGCTGGGAGGGTGTACATTTCCAGTGGCTGAGGAGAAGACAGCTGCTTTGCCCAGGAGAGAGCCAACATTATTAACACAGGAAAGGAGATAAAGAAAGCCTCAGCACACGGGAATAGCCACTGTCCCTAGGACCTCAGCAACAGGCTGATCTGGGTATTTCAAACCAAGGTGGGGAGGGTATGCCTTGGTGGCTGGCCCATCCTCCTTCTTAGTAGGCAGCCAGGGCCCAGAGACCTGAGATGAGTCATTTGTCTCTGGGTCAGTGCTCCTGTACCCTGGGCCCAGCAGTGTCATCTGATAGTCCTGGTCCTGGGGACAGTGCTGCTGGTGACCAACCCAGCTTCATGCTGCTTACTCAGTACCGCCTGTTCAGGTGAAGTGGGATGCTTTCCAGGGCTCCTGCAGGCTGAACGTGTTGGGAGCAAGCCTCTGTGGTGCTAGGGATGGAACCCAGGACCCTGAGCATCCCAGGCAGGTGCTCTACCACTGAGCCACATCTGTAGCTCTTGGGCACAAGCCTCTAATGGCGAATAACTGGTTATGAGGGCTAAGGGAGGAAAGTGGGAGGCCAGCACAGGGACCACCCATGGGCTGACGTGTGGGAGCCAGTTCTTGAGTAACAGCAACAAAACAGGAGCCACGTTTCCCAATCTGCCAGCTTTTTCCACATGAGCAGGTCTCAGGGAGAGGCCCCTGGATCCCCCATCATGGAATGATCCTGCCACTAAGGTAGGCTTGGTGGTCTTCTTCCTGGGTTCCCCATCCACACACTTCCCAGCCTCCTGCATGTCCTTGAGCCAGACAGCCCCAGACTGCTCTTCTTCCCTCGGGACCTCCAGGCCCAGGGACCCCTGCCTAATCCTTCTGCAGGGCCTGCATCTACTGGAGCAGACACGCATGTACTTGGCCTGTGCTCCAGCCCTGTCTGGCCCCTCACCTGTCGGCGTCTCTGCTTCTCCTCCTCCAGGTGCCGGGCAAAGTCCTTGGCCAGCTTCTTCTCCTGTCGCTCCTTCATCTTCCGCTGCCAGGAGGTGCGCAGGGGCTTGTCCTGAACCATCTGGGAGAACCTGCGTGGAAAAGGGGACGTGGCGGCCTCTGCAGTGCTGCCCGCGGCCTCCGCGTCTGGGCCTGCTTCCCACGCCCCAGCCGTCTCCAACTCCTCTCCCTGCCTTCCTGACACTCATCTTTCTGCCAAAACTCAGGGTGGAACAGGTCCCTACGCGAGTGGCCTCTCTGAGGTAGGGTGCATGTCTCTCCATTCTACAGAGGAGCAAACCAAGGCTCCAAGAAGCTGAATAACTGCTAAGATCCTCTTATTCCTGAGTCCGGCCCAGGACTTGAACCAATCTGTAACCATGTGGCCTAGGCCACAAAGCTTTGCTACCACCAGTGTGGTGAGTTCTGTGTGGATGCCCCTGGAGATGGAGTGCTCTCATCCTAGGTGGGGTTCCTATCCTTCCCAACAGCAAGAACAAGGGGGTTCTCTGTAATGATCTGGACTCCTCCCAGCTGGGGGAGGTGAAGACAGAGTGAGATTAGGGGATCACTGAGCGGTCTGGATTTTCTCAAGAGTGGGATGTAGGGTCTTAGGAGAATGGAGATAGTTTCTTTAAGAGTGTATCGAAGATGTGCTTAAGATATTTTAGGGAGGAAAAGGCAGAAAGAAATGCCGAGGGACAAAAGATGGAGCCAGAGCAGGCCAGAAAATGCTGAACGTCTGAAAGTGGCCATGGGAGCTCATAAACCCGCTCCTCCCTTTTCTGTATGCTCGAACAGTTAGCGACAAAGTAAAGACAATGAGGACAAGCCTCTAGCCCAGCACTCGCCGCCTGCTGAGCGGCCCACGGGCTGCTTTCTCCACCGCACCCCCAGAGCTCCAAGGTTTCACAGCAGATTCTCTCAGCAGCCCTCCTAGACCTCCACTTCTGCAGGAGTTCCTACTTACCCACATCTGCTACTAGGGTGCAACCCATTCTCTGAAGGCATCAGTGAATGCTGGGCAGAGCCTGCTCCCCTACCTGGAGCCTGGCACACACGGCCTGGAACTTGGGCTTAGGCCCATCCATCAGCAGGCTGCTTCTACCCCTCTCCACAGTACTGTTGGCTTCTGACCACAGCACGCCCCTTCCCCTCCGCATCTCCCAAGGCTGTTTTGTTAAGAACACATTCCCTATCCTTAAAGCTCAGCATCCCAAACTGGGGTGCCAGAACCGTGAAGGGACAAGGTGACAGAAGCTGGAAGGAGACACAGCCGTAAGACTGTCCTAGAGCACGAAGGCCAAGAGAACTTTGCATGTTAGCAATGGTCTGTACCCATGTTGTCCCCTGAGGCTCACACATGGCTGGAGCACTTGAACTGTCTGTGTTGGGAAGACACATCTCATTTTATAGTTACTCTAAATGGTTATATGTGGCTGGTGGCTAACCCTGAGATAGTGCAGATGTACAGCACCAGTCACATGAGGAGATGGATGGAAGGAAGAGAGGCCTGGGTACCTGGTGCCGAGTCCACCATTTACTATCTGTGTCACCCTGAGCAAGGTAGCGTCTAAGCCACAGCACCCAGCTTCCAGTTGGGGAGAGGGCTGGGCCAGGTACCTTCCTAGTCCCTTGCTGGTGGAATGTTCTGGGGCCTCCTCTGCTCTTCTGCTGACCCTCCTCTCCCTACCCAGCATAGCCCAGTCCCCTTATACTCTAGAAACTCGACTCCCCAGGCTCTATACATTCCGCTAGCTCATCACCTTCTCACCAGAACCAACCTCTTCAGCCACCAGGGACTGACCTGGCTATTCTCCCTGTGACCTGCCAGGAGAGGGAAGAGGGGCAGCTTCCAAGTTTCTCTAATAGGGCACTTGCTTTAATCCTGTTTCTTCTGTTTATGGGATGTGTATGGGGGTCAGGATACCCAATGCCTAGGGTTTAAGGGCAGAACAAAATGACATCTGCAGAGAGCCTAGTGCAAAAGTTCACCCTCAGTCAAAGTGAAAACTCCCCCCCCCACTGTTCCCTCAGTCATAAATTCTTAACGCTGGTCAGTAGGTGAGATTTCGAATGAAGCTCACTTTCCCTTCCCAGCAGCCTAAATGCTCCCTTCTTCACATGAAACTCAGGCACTGAAGACCTTTGCAATCCACTTCTGGGCAGATGAACAGAAGCAGGCTAAGGGATTTCACTAACAGGCTTTGGAATCAAGTCTGTACATGAGCCCTGCGTGGACTCCATCAGCCTCCTTGGGCCCCTGTTCCTTCAGATAAACAAGTAATAGCAGGCCTGTTCAAAAGGGCTAGAGACGAGATGTAATTACACGTGCAATGTTTGAAAGCTCCTCCCCTCTGACCAGTCCTTACTGAAGTGACCAATATAACCAGTGCCCAGTAATTATATATATATATATATATAATAGATATATTGTTGTTTTTTTTTTTTTTTTTGAGACAGGTTTCCTCCCATAGCCCCAGTGTCCTTGACCTCACTTATGTAAACCAGGCTGGCCTTGAACTCACAGAGCTCCCTGAGCCTCTGCCTTCCCAGTGCTGGGTAAAGGCATGTAGCCACTCTTGGCTGATAGATGAATGTCTTTTTATATAAAAAAAAAAAAGGGCTGGAGAGAGGCCTAGCGGTTAAGAGCATGGACTGCTCTTGCAGAGGACGGGGTTCGATCCCCAGCATCCACATGGTGGCTAGAACGTCTTTAACTTCAGTTCCAGGGGATTGAAAACCTCTTCTGACCTCCGAGGCATTGCACCACATGGGTGCACAAACCTACGTGCAGACAGTACATTCATACACATACAAAAAAATAAATAAAATTAAAAAACAAAAAAAAAAACATTACCACCCTGGCGTGGTGGCGCACACCGTTGATCCCAGCACCTCGGAGCAGCAGGGGATCTCCGTGGTTCCAGCCAGCCTGTCGACTTATAGAGTTTCCAGGCCAGCTGGGACAACGGGAGACCCTGTCTCAAAAAGACCAAAAAAAAAAAAAAAAAAAAAAAAAAAAAATAAATAAATAATAAAATAAAATAAGTAAATAAATAAAGAAAAGCTTCCATGGTGTGGTGTTGCACACCTTATATCCAGGCATCGGGAGCAGAGGCAGGTGGATCTCTGAGTTCAGGCCACGTCTAGATAGGGAGTCAGTAGCTGCAAGGGAGACCACTGTCGCTCAAAAAAAAAAAAAAAAACGCTCAAAAAAAAAAAAAAAAAAAGAGACAGTTCACTCTAATAGATAAGGGTGGGTTAGACCTAACTGCTTTTGTCAAGTAATGCATTGGTCTTTACTGCTTCTGCCTGCCTCACTGGTGGGCCCAAACCAGGCTAATGTTTGTTAGTGAACTGGGAACTAAGGGGATGGAACGGAGGTTCCTAAGACCGCCACCCCAATTACAGAAATGACCTTTGAGGTAACTTCAGGGAGTTTTGCCACATTCTGATTACCACTACCTGTCTGTTGACAGCTATACTCAAGTGAGCTCTTTCCAACCCCGAGACGACACCCGGACAAAGGCAGGGCCCAACCCATGAAGAGCCCCAGCCAGCGCCCAAGCGGAGCCCACTTTACCTCTTCTTGGAGCGGTCTTTCCACACACGTCCGGATTTAGGCTTCCCCTTTGGGATTACTGGAAGCTCCTCTGGCGCCTTCTTCAGTTTCTTGGATGCAGGGGCCTGGGGCGAAGATGCATTTGGCTTCTTCCCCAGAGGTGGCTGGCTTGGTGCCTGGGATGTCCGCTCCAGGGCGGGTTGCGAGGGCTCGGGACCCGGCGCTTGCTGGCCCGGGCAAGGCTCTGGGGATGCTGGGCGCGGCTGCAGCGGCTGCAGGGGCGACGCAGGGGTCAGCTCCTCCTTACCCCGGGCCACCTCCGAGCCCAGTTCTCCCCGGGTGGGGGAGGACTCGGGTGACTCCGCAGGCTGGGGGGGTTCCGGACAGGGCTCCGGCTGTCCCACAGGTGACTCCAGGCCTACATCTTGCCGAGGCTGGAGGGACCCGGGGTCGGGCTCTGGCTGCTTCGCGGGGGACCCCACGCCTGCATCCTGCGGCACACAGGGCGACCCCGGGCTCGTCTTGGGCTGACATGGGGGAGTCCTGGGCTCGCTCGCTTCTTCCGGGTTCGACTGGAACGTAACAAGGGCCCGTCTCGCTCGGGAAACTTCAGGGACAGGTAGGCTCTCCGGGGACTGGGGATTGAGGCCTTCCAGCCGCCGACTGCGCCTCAACGGCGTATCCATGGCCCACGTGTACCCTCGGTCTCCTCTCGGACTACCGGCGCCTTCCTATGACGTCAGGGATAGCCACTTCCGGTCCGGGTGGAAAGCGGTGTTGCTGGGGACGCCAAGTAGGAAAAGCGAGGAAAGTCTGGGTTGTGAGCATGGTGAGTGCCGGGCTGAGTGGACGCATGCGCGTTGTGCACGGCCGAGTGACTTGTGCTTTGCGCCGGGTTTCCGGGCTCACGTTTGCATTTCTTGCAAATATTTTCTGGGGACCAGAGAAGCAGAAGGTACTTTTTTTTTTTTTTTCCTGAGAGAATAGGATTTTTAAAAGGTCGGGGTGTCTGTCGGAAGGGGCAAACGGAAACTGCAGCAAACTCATTCCGGCGCAGCTGGGCAAGCCTCCCCCCTTCTTTGGGCCTCAGTTTCTCAGTGACACGGCCGGTTTGCACGATATTACAAATGAGGGATTCCTGAGGGCCTCCTCGGGTCTTGAGTTTTTTATTTATTTATTTTTGGTCATTTTGAGACAGGGTCTCCCTGTATCCCTAGCTGTCCTGGAACTCACTCTAGACCAGGCTGGCCTTGAACTCACAAAGATCCACCTGCCTCTGCCTCCCAAGTGCTAGGATTAAAGGCGTGCGCCACCACACCTGGCCGGGTCTTGAGTTCTGTTAAATGTGCCTGGCCGTCCAACCTCTTTCCCTTGCTGTATGCAGTTTGTGATTCAGATTTTTCCACCTTTGTCCTGGGCTATCTGCTATCTTTCCTCACCTGCAAGACAGTGGCTTTTGCCCCTGTAGGGGAACCTGTTTCCCCTTCCCTAGCCCCAGACTTTGGGGCCTCACGGTTGGGCAGATGGATCTCTCAGTGCCTAGAGAAGGCTTTCTTGGGGCCCCTTCTCGTGGAGAGAAGTCTTGATTGAGATACAGCAGCCTGCTTCATAGGAGCAAGGCCTTGGAAGTGGTTCAGTGTATCCCAGATTCTTCCAGTATTACTCTCTGAACTCCCTGTAGGGATCCCAGGGCCCCTGGCCAGCATATTCCCGTGGGTTCTTTTAGGAACCTTTTTTCCCACAGCTGGAGGGCATGGGGAGTTGTCCAAGAAGACTCCAGTTAGAAGATTAGGGCCAGGGCAGACAGCAGGGAGGGGTGGGGGGATTTCACTGGGAGCCCAACTCCCTCATCGGAGCCACTTTGCCAGTCCTGGAGCTGGAGTGAGAAATCTGACACTGGGCCTGAGGACCAGGGCGCCTTGCCTGCTGACTCGGGAGGAAGCCGGGAAGATGTAGACCGGACAACGGTTCCTACCGGATGGAAAAACAGCTGGAGAATCTGTGAACACCCATCAGACAGTGCCACACAGGATCTCAGACAAATCTTGATAGGTTCATCCTGAGCCTTCAGGGGAAGGAAATGGCACAGCTACTCTATGTCACTAGAAACAGCCCTCCAGTCAGGATCTAGGTCCCCTCAGCTCCTCCTACTTATGGACAGGACACACACACACACACACACACACACACACACACACACACACACTTCAGGGCTAATATCAGGTCCCCACCAGAGCTAGCTGGCTTTTAGACAGAGGACTTTGGATGTGTCTCTGACATATTTGCAGGTGCTTAATGAACCTTGACATCAGGTGAGCTCTGGACTGGAATCCTCCACTTCTACCTGAGCCCAGTCTGCCACCATCATTGTGTTCAAGCCCCCTGGAGACACCTGAAATTAGCAGTGAGGACTGCTGTACTGGTCTGGTTTCTGCTACACTCAGAGACCTCTGCAGAGTTTGGCCCCAGGTGCCCACAAAGGTAACCTGGTCATGTGGCCATTTATGTGCCCTCGGGCTTCCCCATGGCTCACTTTCCCACTCATTTATAGGTGCTTGGGGGGGGGTCACCTTGCAAAGAGATTGTTAGCATGTAAATCCTCAGCTCAGAGTGACAGCTGTTACCCTGTCACAACCTCTCCTAGGCCTTGAATGCCCTGGAGAATAGTGATATGTGTCACCCTGCCCTGCAGGGGCCTCATGAAGGTCTGTTCATTCATCCAAGTGACACAGAGTCCTGTGCTAAGGTTGACAACCATCCTCCTGGCCCAGCACTCTAGGGGACCCCTGGTAGGCAGCAAGTGCTTCTTTAGTGCTGCTGCTGAGAGCTGGGCTCCTCCCTGCCCATCTCTGGGAGCTTAGAGAAGGTCCCTGAAGACATGGGCCCCTGACCTCTTTAGACTTTTAAGCTTTCAGCTGTGCTGCCCCTTGCGTGGACAGGTGATTGAAGCCACCAGAAGCTCCTGATGAATATTGTGGCTTCATCTGAGAGAACTGGTTTCTTTCAGTCAGCAGATCTCAGTTTACAGAATAAGCTGGGTCTTGCTGAGTCAGCGCTGCATGGGATGCATGACACCCAGGCCCTGCAGTGCATGGACCAGGGCCAGCAAGGAAACAGGGAGATCTGCAGGAAGGGCAGTTACCAAGCAGCTAAGCTTGCCAGCTCTGGGATGGTAATCCTGGTGCTCCCCCCCCCCCCCCACCCCGTGACTTTGAGAGGGTTGTGCTATACTTTCTGAACCTTGGTTTCATTCTGGGGAACAGGGAGATAAGGATGTGCTACTGCTTTGGAGGCAGATAGCCCGGGCATGACGTGACTCCCACCTCCACCATTTATTTGCTGTGTGACTTTTATCAGTGTCCCAGTCTCTCTGTGTCTCTGTTTCTTTTCTATAAAATGAGAGTCATTTCAGTGTACCTGCCCCCTGGGGTGACTGAGGAGTGAACTCAGTTGTTCATGTTGAGTGAGTACTTGACAGCAGCTTTCTCCCCTCCACTTGGGGGCTGCTCACATATTTAAAGATAGTTTTCCTGTAGGTCTTCTTCCATCTCTCCAGCTGTTCCTGTAGTTCTCCGCCATTCAGAACATGTGCCCATTCACTCGCCCCCCTGTGTGGGCACAGACAGCCCAGTGGATTTGTCACCTCTCTACAGTTCTCAGTAGTATCACCAGGTCTCCCAGTTCTTGGCAGCAAAGCACTTTGTGGCCTTCCAGTGGTTACCTCCATCTGCTTCCAGCTGCTTCTAGGCTGTTCCTCCCAACCTTTGACCTGAGCCGGAGGTTCCTTGGGTAGTGTAAGAGTTCCTTTCTCCCCCTTTTTCTATATTTTTTCTTTCTCTTTCCTTCCCCTTTCTCTTTTCTGCTTTCTTTTCCCTCCCTATTTCTCCTTCCCTCTCCTCCTCTTCCTCCCTCTTTCTCTCTGAGACAGTCTCACTCTGTAGCTCAGGCTGGCCTGGCTGGCGGCAATCCCTCTGCCTCTTCTTCCTCTTCGTGAGTGCCTGGCTACTGTAGGACTTCTTGTCTCTTCTGTTGACATCTTTTGACCTCTCTGAGGGTCCAGCTCTCCTCCTTTGACACTTGCTCCTGATTCCTTTTTTGTAAGTGGGAATAACTGCAGTTATGGGGTGCCGTGATCAGTTCCACAGAGTGTACGGAACAGGATGGGGACCGTCTCGCCAGCTCTTACTAATTATCCTCACCTTTGCTGTGTGCACTTCAGACTCCTGAGATGGGGAGGAGGCTGCAGCCTAGGTCAGAGATGGGAGGAGATGAATGGGAGTGGTCACTGGGCTCCAGTGAAGAGGCTTCCTGCTGTGCCACAGGGCACCCACGGAGTGGAGGGGAGCTGCCGGGACAGGCCTCTACAAAGCTCATATCTGTCGAAGCTCAGGGGCGAAGAGAACAAGGCTTATCTCCAGATCCTTTTGTGGCATCTGCACTGTTTGCTGAAACAGGAAGGGGCACCCCCATCATCCCCCGATGGTGGTTGTTGGGGTGTATGCGTGCTGAGTCAAGCCCTTCTCCCTCTCCTCAGGTCCCTGACAGCATCCACAAAAGCTCCCTGGCTTGAGTGAGTCTAAAAAGAAGTAGGCTGGGTTAATACCTGAGCAGGTGGGAATAAGTACAGCCAAAGAGGTGGGCATCTCGTCCACCTCCTCCCGCTCCTCTCTAGCGTATCCAGCAGTAATGCTTCTCCAGCCTTGGTGAGCATGGGTCAAATGCAGGGAGTGTTGGAGCCCCAGCCTCCAAGAGCGAGGCTTAAGTGGGTTTGAGGAAGGGCTGCGGATTCAGGTTTTTAGCAGGCTCTCAGGTGCTGCTACTGCTGGTGTTCCCAGTGATGGTGGTGATGCTGGTGATGCTGGTGGTGACAGTCCACAGACCACATCCCAAGGATCAGTGTCCCAGAGGAAGGGCTAAGTGATGCCTAAAGAACGTCCTTCTTCTCTGAGTTCACCATCATCCCATTATTTAAGTATTCACCAAGAACTGATAGACTGTTTGCATATACCTGGTACTAGAAGCACACAGGAAACTGGATAGTCATGTTCTTTTTTTTTTTGGTGTTTTTGAGACAGGGTCTCCCTGTAGCCCCAGCTGACCTGGAACTCACTCTGTAGACCAGGCTGGCCTTGAACTCACAAAGATCCGCCTGCCTCTGTCTCCCAAGTGCTAGGATTAAAGGTGTGCGCCACCACACCCGGCTGATAGTCATGTTCTCTTGATGGAGTTTATATCACTTTAGGGACTCATATAGAGAACACTTGAATCTGAAAGTCTGGAAGTGGTTTGAGTAGCAAAGAGTTTCCCTAAGCCAAGTGAAGACACGATGTCTGATAGGCTATGGGGCTTATTGAAAGTCACTCAAATGTGACTTCAATTCGACTTCTCAGCTTGAGATAGGACCCCATTACTCTCCCAGGAGTCTCCTGACCTGCATGGGGCTGAGCTTGAATGAGACAGTGAGAGATCCTGTACACATGTTACCAGAGGGTGCCAGCTAGGCCTCATCCTTGTTTGTAAAAGGAGAGTTCAATGGAAAGACAGGCAAGCATGCCCATCCACTTGTTCTGCACACCCAAACTCTCAGTTCCTAAGACCTGGTCAGTGACAGAGTTTCAGAATGAACCACTTCCCTCCCTCCCTCCCTGTTTACTTATCACACACCTCTCATTTCCTCCACATCTGCTTTCTCTCTAGCAGTGGTTCCTCCACAGTGAGACATCCACTTCAGTGATGGTTCTCTCTCAAATATGGCGGCCGCATCTCCACGCCAATCCCTGGATACACTGTCTTTTCGTGGTACTAGGGATGGGACCCAGGGTCCCATACATGCTGTAACCTTGATTCATGCCTCTAGAACTTGGAGACATTGATTTGGTGATTGTGCTGGATAGCTTTAGTGTCAACTTGGCACACCTGGGTTGAGGGAGCCTCGGTTGGGGAATTGGCTCCATTGGATTGGCCTGTGGACACATCTGTGGAGTATTGTCTTGATGGTCGAGCGGGGGGGGGGGGGTTGGACGGGGGGGGTGCGGGGGGGAGGGAGGGGGGGCAGCCCACATGCGTAGTGCCCCCTGGGCAGTTTGTTGTGTATAGTATAAAAGGTGTGGGCTGGCAGAGCCAGAGAGAGCACCAGGAGCCGCAATTCCTCCATGGCCCTGTGCTTCAGCTCCTGGCCTCCAGGGTTCCTGCCCTGAGTTCTTGCCTTTGGTTGGAACTGGACCCAGGATATGAGCTGAAAAACCATTTTCCTCTCCAAGTTGGTGTTGGGTCAGAGTGTTTTGTCAAGCAATGGAAACAAACTAGAACAGAATTTGTACCAGGAGTGGGGTATTGCTGGACAGACCTGACCTTGTATTTTGGGAAGGATTGTGGAGGCATTGAAACTTTCGGGCTGGGAAGATCATTGCATGCCTAAAGGGATCTGCTATGAGCTTGGAGCAGTTTTTGCGAAGGTTGAGACAGGTATGGAGGCTGGCTGTGAAGTAGTTCTAGTTTCAAAGGGGGAGCAGAGATCATCAGCACTGTGGAATCTGTTGGTTCTGGTCAGCTGGGGCCTGAAGAATCAGCTCGTAATTAAAGGAGAACAGAACCTGAAGTGCAATCTTTGTTGTACTGGGACAATTGATGCTGGTTAGCTGGGGCTGAAAAATCAGCTGTAAGTAACAAGAGACCAGCATCGCTGTGGTGAAATCTTCTGGGAAGAATTTCTTCAGGGTCAGCACACAGAAGCTGTGTTCCAGAAGGGGCCTGAGCCTCCATGTCAAGCCAGAAGCAGAACTTGGTAACATGTAAGAGTCTCCTATATGGTTCTGGTGTTGAAATTTGACTTTAAATTGCACACATGAATGCCAAGTGTGGTGGTGCAGGCTTTATTCCCAGAATGTGAGAGGCAGAGGCAGGTGGATCTCAACAAGATTGAGGGTAGCCTGTTCTACTTAGTGAGTTCCAGGCTGGCTGGATGAGGGAGATCTTGTAAAAAAATTCTTTAAATAACTAACTAACCAAATAAATGTGAGTATTCTGAGAAATGAATTTGGATGAAAACACAAATTTATTTTTAAAGTAAACAGAGGCATAGTAAAGAAATTGACATTCAACTAGAATGCTGATGTTTTCTTTCTGAATCTAAGTGCAGTTTTATAGCTGTGGTCACGCTGTGCATCTCTCCTCGGGAACTTCTCATCAACTATGCAAAGTGCTGTCATTTTTGTCTGATTATAGCTAAAAATATTAAAAGCTATTTCAGATCTATCATTATAAATGCTCATGATGAGCATGTTGACAGAGCATCCCTGCCTTGTCCCTTGCTGCATCTCTCCATTCTTTCCAGGACTCTCTGTGCACATGTGCAGTGCAATGCGCAGCCACATGCAACTGTCTTCTTATTTATATATGTTAATGAGTTAGTGAACAGGGAACATCTTGTTTTCACTTAAAAGACCATCATGTTACTTATTCATATATATATATGTTTCATGTCTTGGACATAATTCCAATTTTGTAGCTATAGACATGTCTCATTAATTTTAATGAATCCATAATCTTGTATTATAAATGAGTAACCTCAAGACTAGTCATATGATATGTCTTGTTCTGTGCTAAAGTAAACAATATGCTAATATCTGTCCACCTGTGCATGCACCTATGGGAATTTTCCAGGAAGAATGTTCCTGTGGCACATACACTGGTACAGCTGACATATGATCTAAGCCTGCTCTCCTAGAAGGCAAAGGGACTCTCCAACATGGTTCAAAGAGAAATACTTCACTCTGACAATTAATGTAAAATTGTATCAAACTAGGACTTTCTGTTCCTCACACATGTAAGGATAAAGATTTGTATTTGTTCTCTTTTTTCCTTTGGACTTTTGTAACACATGTGAACCTGTTAAGGAGTTTGGGTGTCAGTTCTTCATGCTTCACAGATACTGTCTTGGAACTTGGCACTTGTTTTTCTCATGATGGTGGTGGGATTTTTGCTGTTGTCATTTTTTTCCTCTTTGTTTTCAGTAGTCCTCTTTACGCAAATTTAACTTTTATGTGTCAATGACATAGATCACCTTAGGCCTTTCAATGTTTAGTGACATTAGATCTTTTTGCCTGTTATCTCACTTCCACATTAAAATGTTTATTGTTTGGAATGTATTTGTAGTATGTATTTTTCTGCATTTTAAGGGAAAGGCCATAACTACCTTCTATGGAAGAGGTCTGCTCCTGACAAGATGAGATCCAGCTTATGACACAGAAAATCTCCACGTGAGTTTCAGCTCACTTTAAAGCCCCGAACAACAGCTTTTTATAAAAGCTTGGCCTCATATTTTAGCAATAGGATCTTGACATCCAATTCTGGACACTAATGAAGACTGGCAAAAACTTGTGGTGTTTAAAGGGGTCTATGAGACCCCACTAACCAAAAACTTGAAAAACTGGCAACTTATTCTGCCACTGTGGGTAGCCAATGGTGTCTGGGAAAGGCATTATCCCCTCCCACATTTAAACTCCATATTTGTACATTTATGTATATTTTAGGAAGCTTCTATGTTGGTAGGTTTCCATAAGGCATTTTCAAAGATTGTAGTGTTAGTTATTCTTCCTCAAACTCCCTTCACTAACACAACCCAAGAAAATGAACTCAGGATGCTTAATCAAAAGCAGACATGTTTTGATAATATGATACAGAGTCTGACACAAATTTGGTGCTTGCAAACAGTCTTACTGGCTCTTACCTGGTATTTTTCTCATTACTTCAGAGATATTACAAAAAAAGAAAGGTTGCTACAATCCAAATTGTGAACTTTCACCATGTTTCAACTATAGTTCTCCATGTTGAACTTTCACTTTGTCTTTAGAGCTTCCAGTTTGGATTTTAGTATCTAGATTTGTCATTTTTCAGGACCTAGGACAAGGAAATCCTATGCTCCATTTGGAAGCATAGATTTGTCCTCCTAGATCTGATCTTGGGCTAGTTACTTGATTTTCTGCTTAAGAACTGTCACCAGTTAAATACAAATAATAACAATGTGAGTCAGTTTTCTTTAAGGGTGTGACGCTAGATAGGTTAACTGGGCTCCAGTGGATGGACACACACCAAGGGACATTTGGGAACACAAACTTGACACATGGGCCTTGATATCTATGACTGAGCACATGAAATCCAGTGGGAAGCTATATGAGGAATAAGATAGGAAAGGGGGGTCTAAATATGATCAAAATATATTGTACGAAATTTCCCCAAATTCAATACAATACTAAAAAAATAATAAAATGTATTGCCTAATTTATAATATGCACTGCTTACCAAAGGAGTATATTGTATAGCTATTAAGTATCTTCTATAATGCATAGGAGCCAGCCTAGGAGGAAACCTGAAAGGAAGGGCAGTTATCTATTTCTAGTTTGAAGTATAGAAACTGTCCTGGCAACTCCTGAGACCAGGCCTTACTTGAATTGATTTCATTTCCTCTTCTCAAACTCTGAAGATGGTGTTTTGTTAGAAACATTTTCCAGCTTGTTTCTGAGGTTTTCTCACCCTTGGTCCCTCTGGTTCTTGCTTCTGGACAGTCTGGCAACAGTAATGATAATTACATTATATCTCAGGGGCTTAAAACAGGATGAACCTCAGATGTTAACTTGGGGAAGTGGGCAGCTCCCTGCTGACCTACAGCTCTGTGGATGGCCATAAATTGGAGTTGGCTTCTTAGATCTGACCTTTTGGCAGGTCCTACAGAAGATTTGACACAAATGCATCTGCATGTCCTGTCTGAGCTTCAGGGCAGTCTCCTGTCACTCCTGATCACCATACAAAAACTCTGGAGACTCAGTACAAGGAAAATGCAGGAGGGATCTGGCAAGAGAAGGTGGGTCAAACCAGTTCCTGTGATTTGCTGTGATTCCAGGGATGGGTTGTATGTAGATAATACTCACTGGCAAACTTCAAAATAATACTTTTAGTCTAAAAGGTTACTTCTTCTAGTCATTTTCATTTTTGTTTTGGGGGAGAATGTTGGGATTATGAAAGGTGATGATATTAGATTCAAAAATCTAGCATTACTTGGTCATTGTTTCTGAAGTACATCCACAAGTGCTGTCACCTCTTTGTAGCCGTGTTTCTTCTCTTCAAGTTAAAAACAGCAAAACTTAGCTCAGGGGTTTTATTGTGAGAAAAAATATGTCCATGATAGGGATTGTGTGGATATATGTGACTGTATAGAATTTAGGTTTATAGAAAGTCTGCTAGGAATATTTTGGTATTCACAGCTCCTTGTTGTATGCAGCTTTAATAGGATAATTGTGGGGATATGCATGCCACTGCTCCTGTTATACAAATTCAGAGCTCTGTGTCTACAGGTAAGTTTTTGCATATAGGTGTCTTACTACTTTGGGGATTGAAAATATTTGCATTAACAGTTTGGATTTTAAAATGGTGATTTTGCCAGGTGTGGTGGTGCACGACTTTAATCCTAGCACTTGGGAGGCAGAGGCATGTAGATCTCTGTGAGTTCAAAGCCAGCCTGGTCTAAGTAGTGAGCTCCAGGCCAGCTGGGACTAAAGGGAGACCCTATCTCAAAAAGACAAAATAAATAAATAAATAAATAGATTTGTGTGCAACATCACCATTTTATTTAACTCTGAAAGGCTGATCATTTCAAATTTAAAGTTGTTTAAGGTGGACAGTTTAGAATAAGGACATCCAATACTCAAGCCAGAAAGTCTAAACCATAGCAATATTTAACCATTTGCTTCATCAGCATATTCCGAGCCAGGCTAGGAATTGGGACCACAGCACAGTCTAAACATCTGAGTCACTTAGCTCCTGTTGTTAGCACTGATGTCACACACCCCTTTCTGGCCCCTACATCTCCTTTCATGCCTTTTTTTTTCCCCCCTGAGACCTATAAAGCCTCTGTCACACAGCTCCAGCTTCTCATGGGGATAGCTGGCATACTTTGACTTCTTATTTAAGTAAATTAAGCTCCATTAATCCATATAATTTTCTTGTAAAGTCAGAAAGGCAACAAGTCCCCACAGTCCTTTCCAAACAAATAAACTGAGCTGCTTGAGTTAGTTTATTCCCCCATGTTCCACAGACCTGATCTGTTTCTTTCTGTGCTGCTCTGTCTGACAAGGCCTTGTCACAGAGAGTCTGAGACTCTGATGTAAGACACTTGCAGTAGTGGGGTCTCCAAGTCTGCCCTCTTCCCTCCTTGTCTGTTGCCCCCTCTTCCCACTTCCTCCCTAATGTCTACTGTTTGAGTGCATTCATTGGTCTTCCCTCATTGCTTCTATCTTCCTATGTATTCTGAATATTTATAAAGCTAAAGAAACACTCTAATACTCATCTGTAGTGACTATTGTTCCCCTGGAGTAGGAATATATTTTGATTTCATTGGAATCAGTCTACACTTATCTCAGAATCTCAATAAATTTAAAAACAGAAGCAAATGCCTGTTTATATAAAAGAAAGATACTTTATAAATAAGGTAAATAAGGATAAGAAATACCTCTCTAAATAAGAAAGAAATGGTAGAAAAATGTGATGATGGGGAATGGCATGGTAATCACACTGAAATGAAGAAAAAGAGTTTTCCAATTTAAAAAATATTACAAGAGCTTCAAAAGCAGAATAATGAAATTCTGAAAAAGGCTTATGCAAGGATCCCATCCAGATAGACAAAGGCGGCTTATGCTGCAGTGTTCTTTTAAAGATTCTAATTGGACAGGAATTACTTGAATGCTGACCCAGGAGAAGTCTTACTTTTCTTTTTTTCTCTTTTTTTAAAATTTTTATTGATGCTTTGTGTATTTCATACATCATTTTCCAATTCAGTTCAGGTATATTTCCCCTTCCCTTCCCCCCCCCCCCGATCATGCATTCTGCCATAACTGTCCCGCATCTTTCTCTCAGGTTTTTTTTCATTTTTTAGCAATAAGTGATAATTTATGAGTACAAGCATCCTTCATGTAAAACCAATTTGCAGGCTGTTGTGCCCAAACCCCCACAGCCCATGGGTCCCACCATCCAGTGGGTGTGGGATTGTATGTTCAATCAGGTTGATCAAATGAGTGTCCAGACTATATTGCTGTAGTTTAGCCATTCACCCCAGTCTCAGCCCTTACATTCTACCACGCCCCCTCTTCTGCAGATTGTTCCCTAGGCTTAGAAAAGGGGCACAGGTGGATGAGAAGCAAAACTTACTTTTATTTTTTTAAGGAAAAATTTGGGTCAGGAGTATACAGAAAAAGTTATTCTTAATGTCAAGTCAAAATCTATACCTACATTGTCTGCTAAGCTAGCAATGCTAACTGTCCAGGTTCTTTGGTAATATTGTATAACAAGGTAAGTTAATTCTGAGACACACTTTCTAAAGACTCAGTCTCTGAATGACAAACAGAAGAAGAATGGAATTATATGGGACAAGCTTGAAATGAAGAATGAAATTATAGAGCTATGAAAAAGGAGAATAGGAAATAATCAACTTAATTTTCCAGAGGTTGGAACTATCTGGAATCACTGCATTGTCATTTTACTATATGAGTAGTATAGAATCATAATCCTTGCATTGTAATTTTACTACATAAGTAGTAGAGAACTCATAATACTCAACTAATTTTGTTGCTATTGCTTACATTTCAATTTGCATTACATCACACTGTACAGTTGTTTTCTTTAATTTACAAAGCAACCTCATTCCCAACATTTATGAAAGCAATATGGAATTGACATAAGGTATTTTGAATTTTACTAACCGGTATGATGGCTCCAAGGTATGAGATGGCAAATTCAAAGCGCATTGATTCCTACCAACTAAATGAAACCAAGTCATCGGTTAATTAGGATATCAATTTTACATTTAGTGATGGAAAAAGTGTTTAGGACTAAAAGAGAATATTTTAATTTTGCCTTGGTCTTGAATGGAAACTACATGGTTTATCTGGGTTGAGATGTGATGAAATATCAATGACCGATGAAGGTTACAGATGAGAGGAATAGTGACATCAAGATGCTAATGTTATCCCACCCATCAAAAATGAGTTTAATGTTTGTTGTTTTCTGCCAATTGCAAATGAGCTATTATGCAATAATTACCTGTTTTATCTAATGTATACTCTTGTTTCTGGAATTAGACACTTAGAGAGAACATGCAATTTAAGTCAGAAAACCAGACCCACTACAAAAAGCAAAATCTTCTTAATATGCATGTGGATAGAATCTCTTTTTCTTTTTTTAAACTCTATTTTCTTTTTTGCATAGATTTTTTTTATTGTTATCAAACTTTTTCATACATCATTTCTCAGTCCAATTTAGACTCATTTCCCTTTCCATGCCCCCACCCCACCCAAGTTCATGCATTCTGCCATACTTGTCTTGTATCTCTTCTGAGTCTTTCCAAAGTTTTTTCAAAGCAGAGGATTATTGTTTTGGGGAGAACTTCACTGTTTCAGTAATTCTTTGTCTCAGTTCTTTTGTTGCTGTTCCCTCCAACTTGTATTGCTTCAACATATGCATATATATAAATATATATGTCTCATCTATACCAAAATTATGTTGTCTGAAAACAAACTGTGGGTTATTTTCAAATCATATTTCAGGATTCACATTTTTCCTTTTCATTTCATATTGCTCTAAAATATGCATATATACCCTCTACCCATATACCAAGTTTCCAAATTCTGAAAAAATGTGGTAGGTTAATTCTGGAAACTGTTAAGAGATTCACATTATAAGAGAACAGTTGCTTTCAGGTAAGAAGAATATAACATTAACATTGCTCAGTTTGCCTTATAACTAGGTACTTGGTGTTAGCATCCACAGATGAGGGATACAATTTGTCATTTGTTTTTCAGGGAATGTGAAACATTCCTTTATAACATTCCATTATAACATAATATCTTCTAGTTCCATCCATTTACCTGGAAAGCTAATGATGTCATCTTTCTTTACCGCCAAGTAGAACTTTAGTGTGTAGATGTACCACATTTTCTTTATTCACTCACTGGTTGAGGGGCACTTGGGTTGGTTCCAGCTCTTCGCTATTGTGAAGAGAGCTGCAATAAACATGGATGTGCATGTATCTCTATGGTAGGATGAGTCTTGTAGGTATAAACCCAGAATTTCTTTTATGGATACAATCTCAATATATGTGATAAATTTGGAGCACATCATAGGGGAATTACAAAAAATGTGCTCAGAAGAATCAGTAAAGAAGAGAGATCCAGCTTTTTAAAAAAGCTTGTACTTGTAGTGACCCTTCCATCTCGGAAAACAGACCTGAAGTTTCACATCAGCAGAACCATCAGGGGTAGCAGGACAGGACACCGGCTGGGTCAGTGTAACCTCAACTAGCTTCAAGCCCTTATTTCATGAGATGCTGGATCTAAGACTGCATTTCAGCATACAATGTTTGAGTATCAAGAGCCACTGCAAAGTTCTGTGCTGATTTATAAATCAGTTGTAAGATCAGACCCTTTTCCAAATAAGCCAGTGTGCTTCCAAGTTGAAAGTGGGACACTATACTGCATTTCATGCATCAGTTTGGAGTTTCTTCATCAGTATACTCTTTTTTAATTTTTTTTATTTCTATATGTGTATGAATGTACTGTCTGCATGTAGGTTTGTGCACCCATGTCATGCAATGCTGTGGAGGTCAGAAGAGGGTGTTGGATTCCCCTGGAACCGGAGTTCTCCTCGAATTGGAGTTTCAGACGGCTCTCAGCCGATCTTTGTTTTGAATATAACGTTCTTTCATTTTACTTTCTTTTGTTAGTGTTAAGCTATGTAGCTCATGAGGGTTTCAAACTTGCAACCTTCCTTCCTCTGCTTCCCATGTGCTGGATCACAGGACTGTGTCGTCACACTGGCACTAGTGTGGTATAACCGCTGAAGGTTAAGCTGCGAAGCACACACTTCTCCGATCACTTCTCCCTGTATAGTTCCACAGCTCAGAAGACACAACTTAGAATGCAGAGTAGCCAAGTACAGCCACTAAGCCGACCAATTGTATTTTCTAATAATGGGGTTGTAAGACCAGATGAGGGAGTCAGAAAGATAGTCAGATGATGTGAAATTGATTTCTTAGCCATATCATGTTTCTTATTCCCAGGAGATACTTGTTAATCATGCAATACCATTATGTTCTGTGTGTGAGTATACAAATTAAGATGAGCATGGTGTGTTTGGGAACTCAGACATAGATAAACAAAGATAGATTCATAGTGATTGAATTACTGATATATATATATATATATGTATATATATATCAGTTATATATATATATAACTATATATATATATATATATATATATATATGCACTGAGCTAGTCTGGCAATGTACATTACAGTGCTTAATGTGTTTACTTATGTAAGTAATTTCACTCATTTCTAATATGAGAGAAAGTATTAAATCACAGAAAAGCTAATGACACCAAAGCACACAGTACACAGAAAACTGGGATTTGAGGGAAGATGAAAATTGTTTTTATAAAAAAATCAAAGAAAAATACAGGGTAAATTTATGCAAGTATAGAGTCTAAACAAAAAAATCCTAAAGATTTATTTGTTGTGTGTGTGCATATGTGTAAGTGTGTGTGTATGTGTGAGCATGACAAGGCAAGTGTGGGGAGATCAGACAGTTTTTCTAGTTCTCTCCTTCCACTTTTTTGAGGCAGGGTCTCTATTGTTTTCACCTGCTGCTGTGTTGTATGCAGGAGTTTCTGGCAGGTTCTCCTCTGATGGTATTATGAGAGATGGGACAGCACCAGATTCTCCTCCTCCCCCTGGTCTTCCTCCTCCTCCTCCTCCTCCTCCTCCTCCTCCTCCTCCTCCTCCTCCTCCTCCTCCCCTCTTACTCTTCTTCTCTCTGTTCTTCTTCCTCCTCCTCCTCCTCCTCCTCTTCCTTTTCCTCCTCCACCTCCTCCCCTTCCTTCTCATACATCATCTTAACATTGGTTCTAGAGCTAGAACTCAGGTCATCAGACTTGTAGAGAAACACTTTTACCAGATGACCCAATTCTCCAGCCCAACAAAAACAAATTTAAGATGTAAGAATAGAAAAATTGGCCATTCGGGATACTTTAATAAAATGTATTATAAACAAACTACATGGTTTAAAGGAGGCAATTGAGGTCGTGGACATAGTGGAACTAATAATTTACACACTGGAGTGTGCTGGGGGCAGAGGGGACATGTGTGTGTCCATGTGTGTTGATTATGACACTGAGTGACTGGAAATTCTTTCACAGATCACAATTACAAGGATATAAATATGTGAAACTTTACATCTGTGTTGATTCATTTTGTTTGAATTGCATGCTAACAACATGTGAATGCCTTAGGCCTGAATTTTCTTGGACCTTGTTTGTATGCATTGCTTTCTCCCCTGTAATTTTAGTTTCTTACACAGGAGGTCAGGGGAGAGCAAGGGAGTCCTGACATTCTATCCTATATCCACACAGGCTTCCTGAAGAGCTCCAGAGGACAGGGAAGATCAGGGGAGTCCTGATATGCTGTCCTACCTCCACACAGGCTTCACGAAGAGCTTTCTGTCCCATGATGCCCTGGACCTCATTCTCATTATGAGGAAGATGGATCCACCAAGGTGCCTCAGCCACACCTCAGCCCCACCTCAGCTGCAGATCCACTGTCGTCTGCCTTTTGTCCTTTGGTCAGGTTGCTTGAGGGAAGCTCTGCCTTCTTCCAGTTTGTGTTAGCCACATTGTGCTGTCACCCCTAAATTACCAGGTCATACGCAGCCAATGGAAATACCGCTAATGCTTTTTGGAAGAACATAGATAAAAATCCAGAGAGGCCAGCTGGAACAGCCATTAATTAAGCAGCGTTTATTCGCCAGGCCCATTGCTGGGACTTTGTCTCCCTCCCCCAGTCTCTCAATGGTACAAGCACATTGACACGATATTGTAACCTTAATCAAGATACAGATGCAGAAAGCTTCAGTTTTGCTATTCAGAAATAGATACAAATAGAGTGATAATGGCAGTTTTATCTCAGCATGTGTGGCCTCTAATTCTCAGCTGCTGCTTCTTGCCAGTGACTCCTGTGCCTAGAAGTGGATATTTACAGGCAGTGGCTGCAATTTCCCCCGGAAATGCGAATGTGTGGTCAGCAATCAGAGCTCCCTGGACGGCTTCATCTTCCTGGGGTTTTCTGACCGGCCTTGGCTGGAAACGCCACTCTGCAATTTTTCTGGTGCTTACATCTTTGCCTTATCTGGAAATATCTCCATTATCCTAGTGTCCCGTCTAGACCCCCAGCTTGGCAGCCCCATGTACTTTTTTGTCTCCAACCTGTCCCTTCTGGATCTCTGCTACACTACCAGCACAGTCCCTCAGATGCTGGTCAACCTCAGAAGGCCAGAGAAGACCATCAGCTATGGGGGCTGCATGGCCCAGCTCTGTATTTTCCTGGCCTTGGGTTCTACTGAATGCATCCTTCTGGCCGTCATGGCCTTCGACCGCTTGGCTGCCATTTGCAAACCCCTTCACTACCCCATCATCATGATCCAGAGACGATGCATCCATATGGCTGCTGGAACCTAGATTAGTGGCTTTGCCAACTCCCTTGTGCAGTCCACTCTCACCGTGGTGGCCCCGCGGTGTGGACGCAGGGTGATCGACCATTTCTTCTGTGAAGTCCCTGCCCTTCTGAAGCTAGCTTGTACGGACACAACAGTGAACGAAGCCGAGCTCAATGTTCTCGGGGCTTTGCTGCTCCTGGTGCCCCTCAGCCTCATTCTGGGCACCTACGTGCTCATTGCACAGGCAGTGATGAAACTCGGCTCTGCTGAGAGTCGCTGGAAGGCCTTCGACACCTGTGCTTCCCACTTGCTGGTGGTGTTTCTCCTCTACTTCACCGCCATCAGCATGTATGTGCAGCCTCCCTCCAGCTACTCGGGACAGGCGCAAGATCATGGCTCTGTTCTACGGCATCATCACACCCACTCTCAACCCTTTCATCTACGCCTTGAGGAACAAAGATGTGAAGGCTGCCCTGCGCAGGGCACTGACCAGGGAGTTTTGGGTCAAGACAAGGTGAGGGCTAAAGAAAGACCCAAGAAAAGGATAGAGAGCCATGTTTTCATGTCATGGAAGATGCTGGAATTAGAGTTGATGAGGAAACATGCATCAAACACACAGAGTTCAGAAGAGTAACAGACTACGAAAGGAAGTCAAGTCCTGTGAAACCCACACTGCACTGAGGGACTTAAAAGGCAGTCTTTCCCTCAGCTGCAGTGACCATGAGAGATCTTAAGCTGTGGACTGAACTGCACCCTAGGACTGTGGGGTTCAAACCCTGTGGCTATAACATTTGTGGAGACATCACGGCTAGCAAGACTATTCAGTCTCCTCATAGTCTCATGAACAGAAGGCTCATTTTACAGACATGTTTTAGCAACTTCATCCATGTGCGCTTATTAAGTAGAGAAATTTAATTTTTCACTTAAAACATTTCAAAAACCCTAGGAAACTGTTCTTACATTTTGGAGACATCAGTAAAATAAAGAGTCACTTAAACACAAGCTGTTAGATGCTGCCACTTATTCTGATAATCAAGAAGCTAGCTGGGTGATTGATGGATGGGGAGTATCCAGTGTAGATACACTAGACAATGGGTAATTCCCTCCAGACAGGGCAGATATAATGGTGTTACATTTCATCATGTTACTAAGGGAGATGATTGATTTAAAATGTATGAATTTTCATTTATGAGATTTTTCCATTTACAATGTTTGAACTATATTTGACCTGGGAAGCTGGAACCATGGATAAATGGGCACAATTATATCTACTGTACTATAGCAAATTTTGCCACATCAATTTTTCTTAACTAAAACATTAGTTTATCTTCAAGAGATGAAATGGTGAAATATCAGAGGAAAGGATATTTAGAAAGTTTAGAAAAATCAACTTTAGTATACATTCCTAAATTGAGCTAATTAATTTTCAAGTAGATTAGAAATCTTTTAGAAAAGCATGTTACTACAATCCAGACTTAGGTTTAGTCAGTGTATCAACATTCTCAACACTCTTTATCCATGTATGTCAATCTCAGAAGAGTTTTAAGAAAATACAAGCAAGACGAAGGACAGCATTTAAGACAGAAACACGACAGAAATCTGTGGGAAGTTTTGGAGATAATTTTAATAAAGCATTTTGTCATAAACCTCAGTCAATCTTACAGTCACATACACAACATATTTGGGAGTTGGTGGCCTACACATAGTTCATGGTCAAAATAAACAAGCAATCTGGGGAAAGCAGTAAGACAGTGGATGCTGTGCACACCAAAGGTCCAAGGCAGAGGAATTTTTAGCTGAAGGAGGAAATCACAAGGAATCGAGACTCCTGAAAAGCCAGTGCATCCAGGACAAATAAATCCTATTTCAGCTTGTGATCATGAGTTTAAGACTTGAATTCAAACTTTGGTCAACCTGCTATAATCTGATTCACAAATACATATTAGGCAGAAGTGTTTAGTCAGGATTGAGTTCAGCAATACCCAGCATCCTTGCGTGAAATGGGAGTAATATATCATATTGAATCATCAACAGAGCCCCATTGAAAGAGAGTGATGTGCAAGATGTGTGTCTTGGAAAAAAAATCATACATTATCATTGATTAAAGTTTCCTTGTTAACAAATGTGTGTACTAGCACTTGCCTTAACTCAATATCGAGAGGTTATGGGGGGGGGTCACGGAGATGGGGTTGAAAGCACCTAGATAATATTTAAAAGTGTTTTTAACTGCTTCTTGGGGGAATTAAGGAAATTATTACTTAAAATCGTAGGTGAGAAAGAAATTGTAGATGTGTACCATAAAGAAAAACCTAAATGATAAAATATTTCATTTAACTTATACAATTTTCTATTTGATAGCTTGTAAAATCATGAACAAGCACTCATTATACACAATATAGCATACAATCATCATTCTCATTCTCTTAGTACATATCTATGAACCTCATTTATATAATCACACTTTCCAGGGTCAGCACTTTCAGAACACTTACTGCTCTTCAGAGGACTGAGATTCAGTTTCCAGCACCCACATCAGGAAGCTCACAAACACCTGCAGCTCCAGGTCCAAAGGATCTGACACCCTCTTCCTCAAAGACAGGTACCTACATAGATACACACCTACATCCAGACACATCCTGCATATCTATGCACCTACATCCAGACACACATGTACACACATAAATGAAAACAAAGTAAATCTTTAAAAACAATCATCCTTTTCACAGTACAATTCTGCCATAACAAGTTCTACTTGTTTTCCATCATTTTAATAATAGACTAGGAACTTATAAGCTGTGAGTCTTTGAAAATCCTTAGTGTGTTTCATTGGATTTTTTTAAAATTTGGGGGGAACGAGTGAACTGTAGGTATAGATTCTGGAATCTAAAATAAATCAGTAGCTGATGAGAAAATAAGATATCATCTAACCAAAGTATGCATAAATTTTTATCCAAGGGATAAATTCCTCCAGGAAATCAGATGCTGAATGTCACAGTTCAGATGCACGTATCTTCTCTCCCACATGGAAATCAATTAGGTTTCCACTCAGCATATTGACTAGCATCTTACAGTTGCTTCTTTCAATCCTGATTAGCCCCAGCCGTGTGAGCTGTCCTTTCCTCAGATGGAAGGGTGAATCCTGTCTGAACTCCTCCTCGTCCTTCTCAAACCCACAGACACTCATGTAGCCTCCTACTTCTCAGCACTGTGAATCTGTGGATGTAAGTGCTCAGCAAACACAAGCAACACAACAGGATCTACAGCTGCTTCCAGTGTTTCTCCAGGGACCACTGAACTGCCTCCCCATCATTCTAAGTGAACAGTGCGAACATGTATTTCTATCAGTGAAGACCACAGAGCTGAGCTTCTGTACATCATGTGGTTCCCAGTGGTGAGGCAGAAACTGGAACATCAGAACATGTTGTAAACACTGAGAGGTCTGTGGTTTTAAGAGAGAGAGAGAGAGAGAGAGAGAGAGAGAGAGAGAGAGAGAGAGAGAATATTTATTCTAATATAATCTGAAAAAAAGTTATTACAAAACTTTCACAGTATTTCTCACAAAAAATGGGTGTTCTTACATGGGCTTCATAGCAGTGTAATATGTCTGCTAATATGTGTTAACAAACATGTTCATAGTCTTGATGTATTTATTCTGCTAGCAATGTAATCTCAGAGGTCATATGCCATGCAATACTGAGAAGAGTCAAGTATAACACTGTAGGATGCATGCTCCCTGCTGGGAGAGATTTGACTTGGTCTTGCTAAGGGAAAGGTGGGAGAAGTAGCCACCCTTGGCCACCTGGGGATCTGGCACCTCCGTACAGGGTGCCAGAAGGCTGCTGTCTGCAGCCCAACCTGATTGGCTACTGCCTCTCTCAGGTTCTTAGCCTAGGATGGCTGATCCCCACCCCATCTGGCCTTGCTTTCTTTACCAGTCTAGGAGCTGTTGGCTCTCAGGACTGGAATTTCAGCCTAGTACCTGATTGGGTCTCCCTAGGCTACACCAACAGCAAACCACTCTCCAGGCTGGAGAACTGTTAGGCCTCCATCCAGCCAAACTACTAGCACACCAGGGTGGTGGTGTGATAGACCTCCCTCCAGCCTTGCTAGCACATGACACGCAAGACTCAGACCTGCTTCAGCCTACACATGCACAAAGTAATGGACCTGGAGTTCAGCAGGTCACTTTTAAAGGTAGAGTCATCTCTTAGGGCTAATCCCAGACCCGTGCATCGTGCCCCCTGTAAACATCACTTGCTATTGCTCCACTGAGCATCATGTGCTGTGCCATGAACTGCTGTTTCTTGGGGCAGGGGCAGGGGCAGGGGCGTTTCTTGGGGCAGGGGCAAGGGAGTCTCGTGAACCCCACCTGTGCATTGGGGAGATGCTGGCTAAAAAACTAACCCATTAATACCTAACTCAAACTGGATTTTCCTACATATCACTACATCTTGGGTTTCTTAGTTTTACTTAAAAGACTAAATAAAATTCAGAGTCTTCCAATATTAAAGTTTCTGTTTTGTATTCACAACAAACAGGCACAGATTTTGTTCTTGAAACTGTATGAATTTTTAAATCAAAATCATGGGTCCTAAAAAGACATGTTTTATTGATATTGGAAGTTGTTTCATATCTGTCTCCCAAGTCCAAAGGGTGTCTTTGACTCACTGTGGGCATCATGGACCTGCCAAAGGAATGTCAGAGATCAGACCTGAAAAGGGCTTGTATATTTTACCTGCATAAATTCAGTCCTTATTTCTGATGAATGTTGCTGGGAAGAAGTTAATGTATCTAAATACATAAGTGAATTAAAGGACATATAATATCAAGAAGGCAAATTGTTCTAGCTTGTCTTCCATTGCTGTGACAAAACACTCTGACTGATACCAACTTGGGGAGGAAAGGGTTTATTCAGCTCACATCTCCTGGGTCATAGTTCATCACTCAGGGAGCCCAAGGCAGGAACTCAGGGCAGGAACCTGGAGGCAGGAGCTGAAGCACAGGCCATGGAGGAATGCTGTTCACTGGCTTGCTCCCCTGGCTCATGCCCGGCCTGCCCTCTTATATGGTACACAACAACCTGCCCAGGGTGGCACCACACATAGTTGGCTGGGCCCTCCCACATTGCATGACAATCAAGACAATACTCCACAGATATGGCGGCCACAGGCCAATCCAATGGAGCCAATTCCCCAATTGAGGCTCCCTCAATGCAGGTGTGTCAAGTTGACACTAAAGCTATCCAGCACGCAAATCAAAATAACTTAATGTCCAAAATAATGAGAATACTTTTATTATTTGTCAAAAATTAACTATTAATAAATTTATTAAATATCATATTGGTAAATATTGTAAAAATAAAGTGGCCATTAAATAAAAACATTATTGAAGCATATTAAATAAAGTAAAATATTTACATATCAGAGCAAACTGTAATCATGTTCACTAGGGATACATTGATAAGTTCACAGTGAATCTGAGATCAAATAAAAGTTTATTAGTCTTACCAAAAGTAGTGATTCTTGGCTGTGATGATTTGAATGAGAAGTGCCCCTCCACACTCAAGTATTTGAATACGTGTTATTGGTCTTCAGTTGGTGGCAATGTTTTTTGTTGGGGGGGTCTTTTTGAGACAGAGTCTCCCTGTAGCCCCAGCTGTCCTGGAACTCACTCTGTAGACCCGGTTGGCCTTGAAGTCACAGAGATCTGCCTCTGCCTCCCGAGTGCTAGGATTAAAGGTGTACGCCTTTAACAGTGCCATGGTGGCACTGTTTAAAGAAGCTCATGGGATCTTTTATTTTCAGCTTTGAGACAGGGTCTCCCTTTTAGTCCCAGCTGGCCTGGAGCTTGCTCTGTAGACTAGGCTGGCTTTGAACTCTCAGAGATCCGCCTGCCTCTGACTCCCAAGTGCTAGGATTAAAGGCATGTGCCACAACACCTGGCACTCACGGGATCTTTAGTTGGTGTGGCCTTGCTGGGGGAAGCACGTAAATGTGCGTGGGCCTTGAGGGTTGATAGCCTTGCCCCACTTCTAGTTACTCCCTCTGCCACCTTGCACTTCAAGGTGCTTAAAGATATCAGCTCTCAGCTTTCTGCTCCAGGAACCTCCTGCTGCCACGCCTCCCCTGATCATGATGGAGTCTTATTTTTCTGGAACCATAAAAGCCCAAAGAAACCAATTCAATTAGTTGCCTCAGTCATGTTTTATCACAGCAACAGAAAAGCAATGGATATGTTGGCATACTAGATTCTGTATTCACAGATCCACTGTCCTAGTTAGCTTTCTATTGCTGTGGCAAAAACACTTACCAAAACCAACTTGGGGAAGAAAGTTTATTCACTCTTCCAAGTGACAGCTCATCACTGAAGGAAGCCAAGGCAGAAATTCCAGGAAGGAACCTGAAGGCAGGGGGTGAAGCAGTAGAGAACAACTTGCCCAGTGGTGGCACCATCCACATCACTCAACAGGCTGGAGAGATGGCCTAGCAGTTAAGAGCACCGACTGCTCTTGCAGAGGACCCGGGTTCGATCCCCAGCACCCACATGGCGGCTGAGAGCCATCTGAAACTCCAATTCCAGGAGAACTCCAGTTCCAGGGGAGTCTGACGCCCTCTTCTGACCTCCGCGGCTTTGCACGTCACAGGTGCACAGACTTGCATGCAGACAATACATTCACACACATACAGAAATAAATAAAATTAAAAAAAAAAGAAAAGAAAATGCCTCACAGACATGGCCACAGGCCACTCCATAGGTGAAATTCCACAACTGAGTTTCCTCCTTCCCCATCATGTCAAGTTGACAACTGAAGCTGTGCAGCACACTCACCTTTCCCTATCACTCCTCCTTCCTACTGCTCGATACTCTGGTATGCTCTGTTCTCTCTACTTGCATTAGATTTACTTGTTTAGATTCCAACTGTGAATAACATGTGGCAGTTCTTCCTCTGTGTACCACTTCACTGGAGGTGTAATGCCTTCTAGGTTTAATGCTTGTTCATGAACAACAGGACTTCATTTTTGTTATGGATGAATAGTCCATCACCTCATCTACCTGTGGACACTAAAATTATTTGCAAATCTAGAATACTGGGGAATATGTTGGTAGATATGCATGTGTAGATATTTCCTCAACATACTGATTTATCTTTTTTGGAAAAGTACTCAAAAGTACATTTTAAGGACCATAGAGATGCTCTATTTTTAATTATTTTTGTATAGCTTATATCATGTTTTGCACAAAAGTTACGTAATTTGCATCCTCACCAACAGTGCATGAGTTTTCCTTTCTCCTGAGCCTCTCCACATCTATTACATCATCTTTCTGATACTGTCCCAACAGGAGTGACATGGCGTGGGAGCCCCATTCTCCACTCCTGATCTCTGTGAACAATTGCAGAGATGGCTAGTTGGGGGAACTTGCTCGAGCAGTGTTCCCTGGAAAGGCTCAGGCTGCTGAGTCTTGCTCTGTTTACAATAAAGGATTTCTGTGAAGAGAAATCCCACAGAGTGGGAGGAAACCTTCACCGCAGATATATCTGACAAAGCATTGATTTCCAGAATATATAAACTACTCAAAAAACAAAGAAAAAAGAAATCAAATGACCCACTCAATAGATGGAGCAAAGAACTGAACAGAGACTTCACAAGTGAGGAATTAGACATGGCTGAGAAACACCTCAAGAACTGTTCAACATCACTAATCATTAAGGAAATGCAAATGAAAACCACTTTAAGATATCATCTTACTCCAATAAGACTCACTTGGATCAAGAAAACAAATGATACCAAGTGCTGGAGAGGTTGCGGGGAAAGGGGAACAGTCATCCA
>VZQC01014891.1:3961968-3988793 GCA_009823505.1 Rhizomys pruinosus
CAGAAGAGGGGGCATGGTAGAATGTAAGGGCTGTGATTGGGGTGAATGGTGAAACTACAGCAATATAGTCTGGACACTTATTTGATCAAGTTGATTGTACATACAAGCGCCACCCCCAGCTGGATGGTGGGACCCTTGGGCTGTGTGGCTTTGGGCACAACTGCTTGCAAATTGGTTTTACATGAAGGATGCTTGTACTCATAAATTATTACTTATTGCTAAAAAATGAAAAAAAAAGTAATAGAAGAAAAAAAAAGAAGTTAGAACTCAGGGGCTGAAGAGTTGCTAAGTGGTTAGGTGCTCTTGTAGACGTGTGCTCCATTCCCAATATCACCTTCTGGCAGCTCACAACTACTGTAATTCCAGGTCCAGGGAACCTGACACCATTTTCTGGCTTTCATGTGCATCATGTACCTACTTGGTGCACTTACATTTGAGTAGACAGATGACTTTTTAAAGTAATGAAGAAATGGAAGGGGATTGGTTTTACCTGAATTTTTGAGTCAATGGTTCAGGCAAAAAAGATTTATGAATGCACCCAAAGGAGGATTTTTCCCATTTATATAAGTGCTTTAACTTCTCCAGGAAGTGGGAACGGGTGAGCAAACACAGTATAGTATATTTTATAATGTTCTGAGTTTGATTCATGTGGATGGGTTCCTTTAGATTTCTGAGTTGTGTTCACTATACTGATTTAGAACATTTGTTTTGCAAATTTGTATGATTTGCTATTTCTGTCAATTTTTATTTGTGAGACATTTGTTTATTTATTTGCTGAGTGACAATTATGTTGACTCTAGTTTTGTAGGGGTTGTTGTAAAAAAAAAAAGCTTTGATGAATATTTAGATACCTTGTTGAGACCATGCTTTTATTGATAACATCTGTGCTTTGAAAATTTCATGCAGCAATCTAGAACATTCTGCTCACTTACATACCTTCTCTCTCCTGTCTCCCTTTCCCATTGCTGTCCGCCCTTCTTCCTACAGGTCCCTTTTGTATAATAATAACTTTTTTGTGACCCTCAAATTTTAGTCTGGAATGTCTATGGGGTCAGACGTTTAGAAATATCCACTGGACCCTGGTGGGCTCAGCATTTGGTAATCAGCTGAAGGCAGTGTCTGTCTCTCCTACAGAACCAATCAATCATCAATATTTCAATAGAGAGATATGGCTCAAGGAGCCCCTTCCATATCTGGAATTTTCTGCTGGCAGGCCCAGGTTTACCAAGGCTCAGCTCAGACAATGTTGGTTGCTATGAGTTCATGTGTGCAGTGTCTGTGTCATGCCTGAAAGCATAGATTTGCCTCTCTTTTCCAGCTTCCATTGCTGATAACTGCAAAGAGAAGATGCTCTCATTAAGGAAGAGAATAGAGTCTGTCTATGGACATGAACATTATTAATAGACTACAGTTTGGTGGCATTTTTATTTGCTAAACTACAGTTGTGAGGTGTTCTCTAAGGTCCACGAGTAGCTCAGTCATGAGTCATTGGCCAGGTTGACAGGATCAATATTTTTTCCTGTGATGCCAGCTTCCAATCCAATCCTAGAATGTTTGGGCATGCTGACAGCAGTTGTTCCGCTATTGTATCAGAGCATACATCTTTTGTGCATACTTTGTTGAAGTTCTTCTAGTTCACAGGTGGAAGTAGTATCTTCCAGCAATATGGAAGCTACCCAGGCAGTAGGGAGCCTCCAGTGCCACCGTGGGGCTACTCCTCATGAGATGTTGACCCCAGGCTATTTTGATATCCTTTATTGTGAACCAGATGAGAGGATAAGACTGTGTGGTTGGAGACACCACACAACATATTTTTATTATTTTTTAAAGAAATACTGAGTAATAGACGATATTAGTTCATATCATAGGTGCTAATTCTTTTCTTTTTTTTTTTTTGTCTTTTTTTTTTTGAGACAGGGTCTTCCTGCAGCCCCAGCTGGCCTGGAACACCCTCAGTAGAGCAGGCTGGCCTTGAGCTCACAGAAATCTGTCTGGCTTTGCCTCCCAAGTGCTGGGATTAAAGGCATGCACCACCATGCCCAGTGCTAATTATTTTTGTAAAAGGAGGAAAAAAACATGGGGGTGGCGGTTCATGTGTAGATGTCCCAGCAGTGAGGAGAATGAGATCCATTGACTATTGTTTCCACAGTCCATTCCCTGCTGTTGTTGAGTGGAATGTAACAATAAGGATGGATTCTACTATTAAACATTATTCCCATTTGAGGCTGTCAATATAAAGCATCATTGAAGCGTCATGCTCTGGGATTTTTAGTTTTCTGGTGCAAATGTATTGGTATTCTAGTGTATATCCCTATTGCTGTGGTAAAAACACTGACCAAAACCAACTTGGGGAGAAAGGAGATTTATTTGGTTTATAAGCACAGAATGTTATCAAGGGAAGTAAGGTTAGGAACTCAGGGCAGGATCCTGAAACAGAGTATGGAGGAATACTGCTAACTGGTTCTGCTTCCCTGGTCTCTGATCAACCTGCTTTTTTATACATCACAAGGTCATCTGCCCAGGGGTGGCACTTCCCACACTGGGATGGAATTTATACATCACTCAACAATTAGCAAAATGCCCCACAGACATGGCCACAGGCCAATCCAATGGAGACAGTTCTCTAATGGAGGTTCCCCCTAACCAGGTATGTCAATTTGATAATGGATGCTGTTCAGCACTGTAGTGATGCAATGTGTGTTTATATTCTAAGCACATTTCTCATGAGGTCTGTATGAATCAGGCCTGGAAGGTGGTATGTCACTTTGTACACACAATCTCCTGGCTAGAAATGAGGAGAATGGTGAGCCCTCTTTGAAAAGTGTTCTGTGACATGAACTCACAGGAAGTTGGTGTTTGTGCCTGCAGAGCAATATCTGCTTCCATATGTAAGCCTTTCCCTCAGGATCATTCACTAGTTTTATATTAGTAGACTGCATAAAGATGTCATTAGAATAGTTAGAACAAAGAATCTAAACTACTTTGGGGTAAATTTTTCTGCCCCTGATGTTATTTTCTCTTGTGTGTCTATAGTGCCAGGAAGTGCTGATGAGAGATACAAATATCAATGTGTGAAATCAAATTTTTGCAATGCTGTTCATCTTTTGATACGGAGTGAAGTATTTGTGTTAGAATATTTAAAAGTCAAATTGATACACTAGAATATGTGTAATAATTGCATGGTTATTAGGAAATGAGCATGTGTGCAAAAACATCACACTATGCCCAAATAAAATGAAGCTTTCCAAAAAACAAAACAAAACAAACAAACAAACAAAAAAAAACCTCACCAAATTCTGAGTTTCCATATGCATGCCTCAACTTTAAACTTTGAGGTGAAAATGGTCATGAAGTATAGTTTTCCCCAAAGCCTGCCATTAGAGATTCCTTTGTTTTAAAAAAGTTGAAGCTAAAAATTTAATTTTGACTTTCATGTTTTAGCTAGAAGCATTTCCCTAAGGATAGTCAGACAGTTGCTCACCCAAGAGACTGTTAGGAAAGCAGCAGTGCCCAGTGTGGGCCTGGGTCTCTAGGTTGTAATCAGTGTTGTCTACTGTGGGGCCCAGGTCTCAAAGCTGTAATCACCTTTGCCTAGTGAGGTGACCTGGGTCTCTATGTTGTAATGAGCTCCAGGAGATTGCATGGTCTGTCAACTCTGAGAAACAATGAACTGGGGACATTAAAACCCCAAGCTCACCAATTCCTTAGCCTTTTGTGTGGAAAATTCAGTGGATCCGAATTTCAAGTGGCAAAGTAGTCAAGAAAAGGAGTCATATCTGTCATTCAGTTCAGGCTTCACATCAAAAGCTCCATATCCCAAACCTTTACCAAATAAGCTTGTCTTCAGCAGCACAATTTAAAGCTGATGATTGTAGCAGAGAAACATCAGAGATTGTTGATCAGTTGGACAGTAGTCCATACATCAAGCCATCCTGGGGTGAGTTTTCCAATTGAGGTCGATTAAAGCAGCATTTTTCAGGAATCCTGACAGTATCTTAAATTGTTTAAATTTGCTTGGAACAAGAGTAAATCTATCAAGGAAGGAAGCTCACTCTGGAGAAATGGCTCAGCGGTTAAGAGCACCGACTGCTCTTGCAAAGGACCTGAGTTTGATTCCCAGCACCCACATGGTGGCTGAGAGCTGTCTTTAACTCCAGTTCCAGGGGAATCCTATGCCCTATTCTGATCTCCACAGCACTGCATGATGCAGGTGCACCAACCTACATGCAGAGAGTACACTCATACACATAAAAAAATCAAAAAAAAAAAAAGAAAATAAGCAGATTAATAAAGCACATATATTCAATTCTTATAAACTGTAAAATAGTGTCTAGAGATTCATGAAAACCTATAAATATAAAGGTTAATCATACATTACCTGCTTATGTAACCCAAGAATCTGTAAACTGTTTCTCACATACTGTCTGATGGTAGTAGGAAGGATAAAACCTTCAGTGATATATGTTCCATGAAGCTCACTTTTCTCCAAAGAGTTTCATGCCTTTTACTAGTATTTACAGTATTTACATGGAAAGAAATGAAAAGCCAATGATTAGAATTCACATCTCAGTTTTAATGAAAGCTTTTGAGACTTATTTTGTACATTGAAATACTTAACTCCACAAAATGGAACCAGTGTTTGGGTTAAATGAAACTGTGTTTGAGACAAGATTTCAATGTGTGGCACTGGCTGGGCTGCAACTCACAGAGATCTGCCTGTTTTTCCCTCCTAAGTATTGCTAGGATTTAAAGCACCACCATTCACAGATAAATTATTTTTGAAGTAATTTATCTACCACACTATGCCAGAGTTTGTATATATCTCTATCTCTATTTCTATATCTGTCTATCTATCTATCTATCTATCTATCTCTATATCTATATATCTATATCCTATCTCTTGTCAAATCTTTTGGCAATTTGTCAGATATGAAAAGTATCATAGACAATAATGGTGCTTGTAATTTTACAATTTACAAACACCAGAAATTGGCACTATGAAGTGTTAGAAGGAAAATTCTGATGTTTAATTTTCATGATTATCTATTATGCAGTTCACTCAATCTGGTCATAGATTAAATTTATGATTCTTATTTATGTATTAAGAGCAGAACTAAATTGTATTTAAAATTTTTAGCTAATTTATGAATAGTTTGTTACCATCTCAAACCAAACCTCTGTCAGAAATGTAGAAATGCAATGCTCAGATGTGGAATCCATTCTTCAAAAAAAAAAAAAAAGATATGATAGCTCAGGCACCTGTGTGAGTCTGTACTTTCACCTGAGAGAGAGAACTAGATGGAAAAAATCCCTCAGAGTTCCACAACACTGACCTCAAGACTAAGGATTGCCTAGAAACCAGTGCTAGGAAGATGAATTATTCAGATATACAGACACACACAGACACAGACACAGACACAGGCAAAGACACAGTCACAGACACAGACACAAACAGAGACACAGACACAGACACAGACACTGACACAGACACAGACACCAAGACAAACACAGACACACACTCAGTATGTGTGACTTTTCACATGTTTTAGCCAAACACAAATCCACAATGCTGCAGTGTTCTCTAAAACTCCCAGCTGGAAGGGAAAATATGAAGGAAGGTGAGACTCATTACTAGTGATTCACTGGACATCATTCTGCACTGTGCACACTGGTGCATTTCCAAATCAAACCCTGCATCATGACCTAGAACCAGGTGGCTCCTTTCTATGAAATACAGAGAACATGAACACTCAATTCTTTCTGAAACTAATGCAGAACCTGTATTTATGTTCCTCAAAGTAAAGTCTCCTATCAGCATCCAGTGTCTTTGAATGCCTGTGTCTTCTTGGAATAAGGCACCAGCAATTGTCTGAGGGCTTTACCTGAGGACAATTGACGAAATAGAACACATAAAAATGCATATTCAAAGCCAGTTGCTGAATGATGCAAACACACCACACATGGAATTAAACACCAACTTTGAAAGTGGGATTTCTGTTCTTTGTAAAAGTTTTGTTAGAGATTAAAATCAAATGTCCATTTAAAAATTGTAAGGACAGCAACCTCTAGAGAGGCCCCTGAGGACCAGATCCTCAACTTACCTCAACAAAACAAAACCTTGGTCAATCTGGGCTATCCGTATGGCCTTAAGCATCCAGAAGGAAAGTACAACCAGAAATAAATAATCAATAAGACCAGAAAAACTGTAATGCACACACAAAACTTGAGATCTTAGTAAAAAGACAAAAAGAAAAAAAGAGAGCACCATTGTTTGGCCTGTCTACAATTCTTTTTATTATTATTATTATTTATTTATTTATTTATTTATTTTTGTATGTGTATGAATGTACTGTCTGCATGCAGGTCTGTGCACCCGTGTCGTGCAATGCCGCGGAGGTCAGAAGAGGGTCTCGGATTCCCCTGGAACTGGAGTTCTCCTGGAATTGGAGTTACAGACAGTTCTTAGCCACCATGTGGGTGCTGGGGATCGAACCTGGGTCCTCTGCAAGAGCGTCAGTGCTCTTAACCGCTAGGCTATCTCTCCAGCCCCTGTCTACAATTCTTATAGGCAGGCGCATATGCTCTGTGGATGCCACCATTTTTGGCACTCCTCAAAGACATGAGACACAGTTTGGTTTTATTTTTTACTTTTTAGCCTTCCAATGTGGGCTGAGGACTGCTGAGATGCTCAGCTTGTGAACTAAGCAGCTAATGGGAATTCATCCTCCTCAGAATATGGATTGCCATTGTTAGGTTACCTAGGCAGTATCATGGAGGCCACTGCAGGGGATCAAGACAGGACACATGCTTACTGAACTTCATTTGGGGTCACAATATTTTAAACAGAAGCATGTCAGTAAGGGTTTCCTTCCGCATAAGTTTTTTTTTTTTTGTAGTGTAATGTCTTAATCATAGTCTACCATCAAATATTTTCAGAATATCTTTAATGCTTTGATAGTATATTAGCAGCATGCAATAATTACATCATAGGTTCTCAAGCAGAGGCAGACTGTTGCAAGGAACTTATTTGCTGCCAGTTATCATAGGCTGTTTAAAGTTAGAAAACTGAATAGCAACACTGAATACTGTAGAAATGCACTTTGCTCAGTAATACTTGAGTTGTTGCAATATTTGGTTGTTACAGAAAATCCTTAACTGTAACTGGTGGTTGTTGCTGTAATAGTATATTGCCTGTATTTCTACCTCTAGTAATGGGCTTTATGTGCTAGATTTCAATATCCCTGAGCTCGAGCAAGTGCACAAGCCTTTTAAAAAAAGAAACATGGTTTACTTGCACAAAACTGATTAGATTTGAGAGATTGTTAATGTCCTTGAAGTGGTTTTTGTGGGTGTGAAACAAATGGTGAGAATTTGAATTGTTTCCTTACTATAATATTGAAATTAAGTCTACTTAATCTATCAAATCATGTTCATGCCCTGATTTTATATTCTTGCATCTAAAAATAAACATTGTGAAAAAAAATTGTAAGGACAGAGCTCTTGCAGAGCAAGATAAATGCCAGGGGCTGGGCCATCAGCATTAAAATCATAATGATAATATTGATAATGATAATGATAATAATAATAATAATAAGCAATAGGAACACAGTAGCATGACCCGTGTGGCCCATATATCTATTGTACCAAGTCTCGGTCATAATGGCCATGTTATTTGCCAGGAAGGAAAAGGGAATCACCTGCCAACATGTAACCCATCCACTACAATAAAGCAATTCAAGGCATAAATGTAACTCAACATTTATCTGGAAAGCTTGGATCCAAATCTCATGATGGTGTTTATATTGGGAGTTTAAACTCATAGATTTCATAGATGGAAATTGGAAGATTTGTGTATTTCATTTGGATTGTAATGAGAAAAGAATTTTCACTGAAAGGATGGTGACTGAGTTACACTTGCTTTCAGCTGCAACCACTGGTTAACTTCCAGAAGCTGTAAGCTTTATGGATGGAAAAATGCATGCTGAATCCTGCAGGTGCTCAACATTAGGGCATATTTAACAGGATTTAAAATATGATAAACGACATGTCTTAAACTTTATATGTTGAAATATGAAAAACTGGCTAAATGTATAATTTTTATGTGATTTTTCTACTGAATCTTTCTTATACTTGTATTTTTCAGCTGCATGCACACTTTCTAATTTCAAAATGATGTTGGCAAATGAAACCACATTTAATGACTTCCTCCTCCTGGGGTTCTCTGACACCCAGGAGCTGCAGATCCTACAGGCTTCACTCTTCTTGGTGATGTACCTGCTGGGCTTGGCAGGTAACTTCATTATCGTCACCATCACAAACATGGACCCTCAGCTCCAATCTCCAATGTATTTCTTCCTGAAGCACCTTTCCCTGCTTGACCTCTCCTCCCTGTCTGTCACTGTTCCCCAGTCTATCCACAATTCCCTGACAGGCAGTGGATACATTTCCTATGCCCAGTGTGTGCTGCAGGTTTTCTTCCTCATATCCTTGGGATGGGATGAAATGGCCATTCTCACAGTGATGTCCTATGACCGCTATGTGGCCATCTGCCTCCCACTGCACTATGAGGTCATTATTAGTCCCAGAAAGTGCAGGTGGGCTGTGACAGCTGTGTGGATCAGTGGAGGCATCCCAGGAACCTTGTACACTGCCACCACATTCTCTATCAGATTCTGCAGGGCCAAAATAATCCACCAGTTCTTCTGCGATGTCCCCCAGCTACTCAAGCTCTCCTGCTCCAGTGATTACCGAGGAGTGGGTGGAGTGGCTGCTTTTATGTCTTTATTGGGGTTTGCCTGCTTCATCGCCATCATCCTCTCCTATGTCCAGATATTCTCCACAGTCCTCAGGATTCCCTCTGCTGAAGGTCGGACTAAGGTCTTCTCCACCTGCCTACCCCACCTCTGTGTGGTCTCATGTTTCTTTTCTTCTGCAGCCTGTGCATATCTAAGGCCAACATCAGACTCACCATCTGCTCTAGACCTCATGCTCTCTATCTTTTACACAGTACTTCCCCCAACACTCAACCCTGTTATCTACAGTCTGAGGAATGAGGCCATGAAGAGAGCTGTAAGGAAATTAATGCTAGGTGCAGAATTTATGGTGAAAAGGTAATTTTAATTTTATTCTTAGGGTCTGGTAATGTTAAACAGAATGAACATTTTCAGTAGTTGAATGACTTTAACATGTAATGTTAAGAACCATAGTAATATATCTTCAAGTAGACTATATGAAAAATCCACTGTGTAACAAAACTTGCGATTTTTGCATATGGTACTGAAAATATGTTTGTACTTTCAAGTAAATAGAAGACAAATGATTTTAATCTAATAGAATAAACCCAGTACTTCCTAACTGTCCCAGCTCACATAGTGGTGCCAGCACAGATTACCAACCATTTTCATGTGAGGTTTTAAAACATGTTTATGTACCGGGCGTGGTGGCACACGCCTTTAATCCTAGCACTTGGGAAGCAGAGGCAGGTGGATCTTTGTGAGTTCAAGGCCAGCCTGGTCTACAGAGTGAGTTCCAGGACAGCTGGGGCTACAGGAGACCCTGTTTTGAAAACACACACACACACAAAAACACAAAAAACAAAAACAAAAAACAAACAAGAAAACCTCAAAAAACATGTTTAAGGACTTCAACTTTTTAACTTGAACCATTTACTTTTAATTTTTGTTTACTCGTATATGTGTGTGTGTGCCTGCGTGTGTGCGTGCATGTGTGTGTGTGTGTGTGTGTGTGTGTGTGTGTGTGTGTGTGTGTGTACATTCATGTATGTGGGTACAGGTGCTGCCTAGGTCACTGTATTCATGTGGCAGTCAGAGGACATCCTTTGGGTCTTGGTATTTGCCTTTCCTCCATTTTTTAAACCTTACTTTGAGACACTATATTTGCTCCTGCCTACTCCAGGGAATCTGGCCTACAAGGTTCTGATTATTCTCTCTCCTCCTCCCACTTTCTCAGGGCTGCAGAGTCTACAGTTACTTATGCTACCTCCTCAGGATTTTACATGTGTGTGGGGATCCTAACTCCAGGTCCTTAGGATTGTGCAGCCAGCACTTTGACCCACTCAGTTGTCCCCACAGTCGGTAAAAGAACTTGTCTTAGTTTATAAGATAATATATTTCTCTTAAGATTTCTCATATTTTTAGTGTCCTTATTGCTCTTAAGAAATATCAGATTTTTCTTTGTGATTAATCCTAAAGATAACAACCTGATATCTTTTTCCCCATTAATGAAAAAGCTTGCTTTAGATCTCCCCATGGGATACAAAGAGACTCTGGGAAGATGTTTGTCCCATCAGTCTAGGATTCGTGCTGTGCCAATGAAACACAGTCATTATGATTAGCATTTGCAGGGCTCCAGAGTACAGGTGGGTCAACTCAAGTGTTGAGGAGATTAAGGTCTGACTCATTTGGACAATTTTTTAGCATTATTTTTAAAAGACTCACAAATCACAAAAAGATAAAATAGCACTGATTTGCTCAATTTTGGAATAAAATGTATGTTCTAAGGACAAATGGATGGACAATCAAGGAGTGATGCATGGAGCATATTTAACTGACTTTCTTGGATTAACTGGTTTCTCTAAAAACCTTCACATGCCTCTACACCTGATATAAGGTGTTTGTAGTGTTGTCTATAAAAGTTGGGGTTTTTCTTCTTTTCTGATAAGGAGTTGGAATTGGTGCTGTGTTTTTATGCTTGATTAATATAACTTTCTATTTTTCCATATAAATATGTGGTAGTTTGAATGATAATGTCACCCATGGGTTCCAAGTGTTAGGAAACTTGGTTTTCAGTTAGTAGCACTGTTTGAGAAGTACCAGGGAACCTTTAGGCGGGGTGGTCATGCTGAAGGAAGCTCATCACTGGGGTGGGCTTTGAGAGATCATAGCCATCCCCACTTCTAGTCTGTCTCTCTGGGCTCCTGAACGTATGATCATCAGCTTTCTTCTCAGGCTACCTCCTGCTACCCTGCCATTATGGATTCCCCCTCTGGAAACTTAAGCCACATAAACTCTTCCTTCTATTATTCGGCTTGCTTGTAGTGTTTTATCGCAGCAACAGAAAAGAAACTGATCAATATACACTGTTTAAGAGCTAAATATTATTTATGGAAAGAGTTTCAACTGGAAAAAATGTTAAAAGATAAAACAAGCTGAGCATGGTAGTGCACACCTTTGCTCTCAACACTCAGGATGCAGAGAAAGAGAGAGATCCCTAGAGTTCAAATCCAGCCTAGTGTATACAGTAAGTTCCATGTCAGCCAGGGGTGCATCGTGAGATCTTTTCTCAAAAATTAAGTAAATAAATAAATAAATAAATAAATAAATAAATAATAAAATGTATATCAATGCACTGGAACAGGCTTTGTGCTGTTATTTGAAGATACACTATGTACTATTTATTAGTATTAACACTTGTGTATGGACCATGGTATATCATAATACCATACATAATGATTAATAAGCTCTTTATTTACAAGATTATATGAGAAAACAATTTCAGATTAACATGTAAAATCTTTTCAATGACTGCTTGTTTGTTGAATAAATCCCATTCCAAATGTAGTCTTTCTTCTAAAGACTGTGAACATCTCAATCTATGAACATATTAAATGTGTGTGAATAAATTCTTTGTCTTCATATCCTAGAGTGGAGTTGACTCTTCCACAAACCATTGCATTTCCATGGACACCTACTGATATTCTGCATAAACACCCCTGAAGCAGAGAATTTATTATGAAATTAATTATTAAAATTAAGTTTCATCAGGGGCTGAAAAGATGGCTCAGCAGTTTAGAATGCTTATCAGCCTTCCACAGGACAGGAGTTCATTTCCTAGAACTCCTTAGAGAACTTACAGCTGGCTGTAACTCCAGCTCTGTGAAATCTAGTGCCCTCTTTTTGCCTGCACAGGTTCTTGAAATTAAGTTCATTCATACACAGATACACACTTACACATGTAATTTAAAACAACTAAAATAAATGTTAGAAAATAAATGTCATCATAGAGAGTGCTTTCATTCACAAATATAATTTTATATTGCTTACGTGAAAAAAATTCCTGGGACCAAATAGAGATAATAAACAACATAGAATTTCTTGTTTCATTGAATGAGATAGGAACAGGTTTAAGTGGGACATATTATGGGATGCTCATAATCCACTGTAGACACATACAATTCATCATTTGTAAGTAATAATAATCTTCAAACTCATTTAATCGGGCATCTACACAGAAGTTCCTATTGGCAGATTCCGCAGTTGAGTCTTTGTTTACTCTTGCTTATTGTTAATTTTTTTCAATTTCACTATGATGAGCAAGTCTTGTGTCCATTTTATGGCTCATACCATGATTACTTTCTACTACTTAGATCAGGTATTGAGCAAATGGTGAAGCCTGATGTTCACATCTCTCAGTTTTACTGTCATTGAGGTGGTTCATGCAAAAATGTCTTAAACTCATGTGTTTCATCCTATGCATCCTGTCTCCCTTCCTGTCCCCTAAACTCTAACCTAGAAGTAAATAATTTTGAATAAAACACCAATGATTTAATACTTATTTTAACTAACATGCTTTATAAGATGCAATTTTTTGTAGTATTTTTTGTGGATGTGTGTGTAACTGAGTGTGTATGGTTACCACATGGGTGCAGTGAAGGGCATTGAATCTACTAAAACTGTGGTTACAGGTAGTTGAGAGCTCCCTGATTTTGGTACTGGGAACCTAACCCTGGTCTTGTGCAAGAAGAGTAATTTCTCTTAACCACGGAGCCACCTCCCTAGCCCCATGCGTGATCATTCTCACTCATTCTGGTGAGCACTTTCTATTACTTAGCACATCCTCTCATTTTTCCAATTGAAATTAGCCATGGAGAAGATGAAGTAGCTTCTCAAAGTCATTTTAAGAAGGAATGACTGATCCAGGCTCCACACCTGGGGAATCTGACCCTAATGACCACATGGTGACACATGACTGAGTGAGCGAGCTTCTCTTGCTTAACAGAAGGTCATTCCTCAAGTTGGCCAGCAGGCGAAAAACTGCCTCCTGGAGCAGGACATATCAGCCCAGTTTTATAAAGTGAATCTGACAACATCTGAAACTTACACAATTTTTTTCAGTTTAAATTCCATCATATTTTTATTTTAATAAACCAATGGTAGGGATGATGAGGCTTGTAACACTGATCTTAATATTTTTCACATTGTTTATTTATAGTTAAGGAAGCAATAAGCAGGGGTGTACCATTAATTTCTGTGAATGTTGTAGTGATGGAAGCAGGAAGCTTGCATCTGCATGCCACTGTAATGAAGTGAAGATGGAGAAGTTGCCATTTTACCACTGATACTCAAAATGTGATTTTTGGAGGATATTAGTAAATAAAATGTGCTACTGTTATGACCTAGGACAGATGAAGTGATTTCACAGAAAGCTGAGGTGAATGTGATGATGACCCTCAGGGACTTTCCTAGGAGATTAGAAGCCCAGGGTCACAGGCAGCCATGACGAGGCTCTGAGGAGAGAAAGGATTAGGTCAGACAGCTACAGGGTGTTGAATGAGGAGAGTCCTGAAGGGAGAGACACACACAGAAGATCCCAGAACATTGGGTGACACCATGATAGCACAGGCAATTTGATGGGCTCTTGAAGGGAGAGAGAGCCTTCATTCCCATAAGACAAAGAGTCTTTCTGACAGATTTCCTAGGAGGTAGGTAAATTCCATACCAGGTGACCTTGTATACATGTTTGAAATCACAGGTCACTTAATTAATTAACTAACTAATTAATTAATTAATTAGGTCTTTTTGGGATAGGTTCTCTCTGTAGCCCCAGCTGGCCTGGGACTTGCTATGGAGTCCAGGCTGCCCTATATTTCACAGAGATTCACCTGCTTCTGCCTCCTGAGTTCCGTGATTAAAAGACATGCCACTGTACGTGGATTTACCAGGGCATTTTAAAAGAAAATGTAGAACTCTAGATTGTTTTGGTGCTGAAAGGGGTAGGGTCACAAGGCCAAGGCAATTTTCATCAAGTCTCTGTCCTAGTAAGATTCAAGAGGGTATCACATGACTTTGGGGAGAAAGAGGAATCTAAAGAGACTGACCTAATATCAAAGACTTTCTATTTATATAAAAATGACTTTAGGGGCTGGAGAGATGGCCTAGCGGTTAAGGGTGCCGACCATTCTTACAGAGGACACGGGTTCGATCCCCAGCACCCACATTGTGGCTAAGAACCATCTGTAACTCCAATTCCAGAGAACTCCAGTTCCAGGGGAATCCGAGACCCTCTTCTGACCTCCGCTGCATTGCACGGCATGGGTGCACAAACCTACATGCAGACAGTACATTCATACACATACAAAAAAAATGACTTTATAGAAGAGGAGATAAAGGGTGATAGGGTCCAAAGATTGTTAGGTTCACATCTGTTCTAACTACTCTGGACTGAACTGGGATATTGTAAACATTAATTTTAATCTGAATAAAATCCTATGTGGTGTTCCATTTCATTTTTAAATAAATTTATTATTAAAATAAAAAATATTTTTATTTTACAAGCATGAGCATTTTGTTTGCATATATGTATGTGTACCATGTGTGAGAAATGCCTACAGAGGACAGAAGTGCTTGTTGGATCCCCTGGAATTGAAGTTACACACAATTATCAGCCAGCATGTATGTGGTGGGAACCCAGCCTAAGTCATCTGCAAGAGCAGTCATTATTCTTAAGTTCTGAATCACCTTTTGACACCTGATAGTTTGTATTTAAGATATAATTAGTATTTCACTGTATAGCTCAGTGAAAGAGTAGAGCAAGTAATACCAATTATGAATCATAAAAATACTTATTTGTAGGGATAATACTGAAAATATTACTAATATGAGTACAAGACAAGAGAATTCAGAAATTACCTAGAAAATATTTTGGGGTTAGCTTGTTCTTTTTCCTTCCATGAGTCACCTGAAAATTGGAATTGGAGGCTTCTGTCACCATACTTGGATCAGAAATTTTTACTCTAAACCAAACAATGAACACTGAGTAGGCAATTGTGTCACAGAAATCAGGTTCCTCTCTGCACAATAATGGTGTGAGAAGGGAAAATTGTTTGGGCTGTCAGCAGGAGAGTACAACATGAGATTGACAAAGATGCCTTTCTCAGGTGACAATGCATGAGGCAGGTCTGGCTTTAAGGCTGAGGAAAGTTGAAGCTGATGAATCACCTGGACACAAGGAAATATGAGATTCTACAGAGTACAGAAAAACATAGAAATGTTTGTTTGTAGATGATCTAGAAGAATGAGTGTCAACATTGGCCACAGTTCAGCCTTCACACTCTAGAGGAGAACATGTGAGAGAGATTGAATGATCTTTGGAGAGAGAGATTGAATGATCATATCAATCTTTCTTTTTAACTTTTTTGTTTGATTCTATTTCACTTTATTCTTTCTAAGGGATTCACACTATAAGAGCACAGTTGTTTTCAGATCACATTAACATTGCTCAGTTTGCCATACAATTAGGTAATTGGTGCTAGCATCCACAGATGAGGGATACCATTCATTGTTTGTTTTACTGGGACTTTGTTACTTCACTTAGCATGATATCTTCTAGCTCCATCCATTTACCTGCAAAGTTATGATCATATCAATCTTACAAAGATCATGACATAAAGACTGACTTCTATAATCATTGTTATTGTAGAAATTCTTTCTCTGAATTCTCTAACTCAGGCATTGAAAGTATTCTTGTTCCTTCATGTTCAGGGAAAATATATAATCATAACCTAGTAATATAGGACCCATACTTCTAGATGGTCACAGTGCATACATAGAGACACCAAAGTGGGCTCATCAAGAATTACAGCCAAGAGGAGACAGCACAGTGCTTGGGGAATAAGTGAGCACAACACCCGGTGGGCTCATCATGGCTCTGGGCATGGCCTGCTGCCTGCCAGCCAGCCACACCTTGCTCAGCGTGCACAGTGGTGGGGCAGAATCACCCAGCCAGTTGGACATCCACCTGGTCCAGAGGGCACTGGAAACCAGGTCCCCCCACCTTGAGCTACAGTGAGGTATCTCATTGAGAACAGCTGTAGTGTTCTGAGCACAAGGCAGGCCCATGCTCAGCAGGGAACCAACCTGATTGTTACCTCTGGATTTCTGGGGAACCTCCAGACCAGAAAGGGAAGAACTAGCTGAACATCCAAATATATAACCAAAAGTGAAAACCAGTAACCTAGCAGAACCAGCCCTCCATAAACCAAGGAGAAGATGATGAACACACCCGCAGCAAACAAGCAAAGTAAGCCTTCAGTGCAGCAAAAAACATTTGAAATTCGCACCAGGATACAAACAATAAAACAAACCCACATGCCAAAAACATGAAGGAAAAACAACATGGAAAAGCACATAATAAATCTCCACCAGAAGCTGCCAGTCCTATAGAAGATCCCTACAAGGAGATCTCCCTGGAAGGAACCCAGGACACAGATCTTAAAAGAACAATCATAGACATAATAAAAGAAATCAAAGACTATAAAGAACAAATCAGAGGACTAAAGGGATAGAATGAAAAACTCCAGAGGAACTAAAGGGAAAGAATGACAAACTCCAGAAGGAAATAGAAGCTCGAAAAGATCCCATGCTTAAATGAAAAAGGAAACCTACCAGCAAAGCAAGGTGCTACAAGAAGAGAATGACAAGCTCCAAAAGGAAGTGGAAATACTAAAGACATCATGGGATGAAATGAAAAAAGGAAACCGAACACTCATCCAGACAACAGGAAAGGATGGGAGAAAGCCTCAGAAGCAGATTGGATGAAGTGGAAAATAGAACATCAAACCTGAATGATGGCAAGGAAAAACTAGAAAGCTCAAACAAAGATTATGAAAAATTAAAAAAAAATACAAGTGTGGAACAATCAGGAAATGTGGGACATTGTGAAATGACCAAACCTCTGCATCATAGGGATAGAGGAAGGAGAATAATCCCATACAACTTATTGATCAGATCTTCAACAGAATAAGAGAAGAAAATTTCCCCAACCTGAAAAAAGACAAACCAATACAAATACAAGAAGGACATAGAACAACAAATAGATAAGATTAGAAAAGAAATTCCCCACAGCATAGTTAAAATGTTAGATGCCCAGAACGAAGACAAAATACTGAAAGCCACAAGAGGAAAACAACAAGTTAGAGATAAAGTAAAACAATCAGAATTAGAGTTGACTTTTCAATGCAAACTGTGAAAACCAGAACTTGGACCAATGTATTCTCAGTACTAAATGGCTATAGATGCCAACCCAGATTACTATACCAAGCAAATATGTCAATTATAGTTGAAGGAGAAAGAAAACTCTTTCATGACATAAACAAGATGAAAGAATACATATCCAAAAAACCAACCTTTCAGAAAATACTTAAATCCCTGATTTAAGCTCTGTGCACTCATAATTATTGCAATTCCTACAAACTATATATCAAATATATACTTATGTTTATGGATATAAATGAACATATGCAGATATATCCTATTAAAAGTATTAAACATTATAAACATCCCATTAATATTTTATTATAAGAGCCCTCAGACACAGACACATAAACTTTCTATGTGGTCTCCCTTTGGAGGAATACACATCTGCATCTTGTTTTTATGTGTCAGGAAAATGTTTTTTTTTTGAGTGACCAAGAATGTCTTTGATTCCAAAATCCCAACTATAAACGGCACCATTAATGATGGACTATCCCATCTTAGTCAAGGTTTTAATGACCTGAAATTTGATGGGTGATATTTGAAATCTTCTATCCTAATTCTTTTTTTTAGAAGTTAATTCTTTTTATTGTTATTAAACTTTTTCCATAAGTCTTACATCATTTCTCAATTGAATCTAGAGTTACTTCCCTTTCCATGCCCCCCGCCCCACCTGCATTCTGCCAGTCATGTCCCACATCTTTTTCTGAGTCTTTCCAGAGTTTTTTTCCAGTTCTTTTGTTATTATTGTTCTCTCCTACTTGTATTGCTTCAGTATATATACATATATATGCATAGTTATATACATATACATAAATATATACATACATACATACACATATCAGTTGAATTGGAGGACTTTTTTTTTCCTAAAAGCACTTTCCTTAAGGAAGTGCTTGATGGCTTCTCCTTGGCAAACCCAAACAACCATCAGTCCTGCACTTGTGCTCCACATTGGGGTCTTTCTCTCCCATAGTCCCCCAAATGAAGTCCAGTAAGCACATTTCCTGTCTTGATCCCCCTGTAGTGGCCACCATGATACAGCCAAGGTAGTCCAACAATGGCAGTCCATATTCCAATGAATTCCCATTAGCTGCTTATTTCACAAGCTGGGTATCTCAGCAGTCCACAGTCCACATTGGAAGGTTAAAAAGCTGTATCTCATGTCCTTGAGGAGTGCCAAAAGCAGTGGTAGCCACAGAGCAGATGCACCTGCCTGTAAGAATTGAAGACAGGGTAAACAACAGTTCTCTCTTTTTTCTTTTTGTCTTTTTACTAAGATGTTAAGATTTATGTCTGCATTACAGTTTCTCTGGTCTTACTGATTATTTATTTCTGGTTGTACTTTCATTCTGGATGCTTAAGGCCACACAGTTAGCCCAGATTAACCAAGGTTTTGTTTTCTCGAGGTCAGTTGAGGATCTGGTCCTCAGGGATCTCTCGGGTTTTTTTGGGGGGGTGGGTGGGAGCCCCTTGCTCCTTTCAGCTCCTCATCCACCAGTTCTATCTACTTGAGGACAAAATCAGGTCTTGACCAGGCTTCCTTTTCTGAAGCATGAGCAGACTTTCCTCTTTATAGACTGGACACTGGCTGAATTCCCCTTAGTGGTTCTCCAAGACCTCACTGAACAGGAAGACTGGTGACCCACCTCTGCAGGACATTTCAAGAGTTATCCCCATGCATAATCCCCTAAGACTTAGTTGACCTCTGAGGGCAAGGAACAAAGTTATCCCCCAGGTCCCTCCGCCAAATTGGTAAGGACATCAGGTATGGTCCTTAAGCACCTAGAAAGGCTAAGTTGCAGCAGCCTGTTACATTGCACCTATATTAACATTGTATCCTTTGGAAACATGTCATATTTCTTGATTTGCATCTTTCCATTTTAATCCCATATTACTCATATTTTATCACAGCAACAAAAGATAATGGATATGTTGGCATACTAGATTCTGTATTCACAGATCCACTGTCCTAGTTAGCTTTCTATTGTTGCAGCAAAAACACTGAGCAAAACCAATTTGGGGAGGAAAGGTTATTCACTCTTCCAAGTGACAGCTCATCACTGAAGGAAGCCAAGGCAGGAATTCCAGGAAGGAATCTGGAGGCAGGAGGTGAAGCACAGACCTTGGAGGAATGCTGCTTACTGCCTTGCTCCTCAGGTCTGTGCTCAGCCTGCTTTCTCATACAATAGAGAACAACTTGCCCAGTGGTGGCACCATCCACACCACTCAACATTCAAGAAAATGCCTCACAGACATGGCCACAGGCCACTCCATAGGTGAAACTCCACAACTGAGTTTCCTCCTTCCCCATTGTGTCAAGTTGACAACTGAAGCTGTCCAGCACACTCACCTTTCCTTATCACTCCTCCTTCCTACCACTTGATACTCTAATATGCACCATTCTCTCTACTTGTTTAAGATTTGCTTGCTTAGATTCCAGCTATGAATGACATGTGGCAGTTCTTCCTTTGTGTACCACTTCACTGGAGGTGTAATGCCTTCTAGGTTTATTGCTTGTTCATGAACGACAGGACTTCATTCTTGTTATGGATGAACAGTATCTCTTCATTCCTGTGGATGTTTGTTCACTGTAGCATTGTGAATATTCTTGCTGGATGAATGCCAATGGCCTGGAGGAGGCCAGAAGAGTTGGCAGAGGGCCAACTCCTGCATGTGTGAGTGCTTAAATGTGAAAAATGATAAAAGCCTACAAAGTTTGGCAGAGACTCTGCCCTTGAATGTGTGAGCATGAAACATAAACACAGGAATCATTAGTCATATTATTGCTGAAACCCAATGTCACTATGTTCCTTGTTTACTTTTACTGCTAGGCCTACTGAACTTGGATTCTGTTTTTCTCCTAAAACTTTCCTTATATCTAGCACATATGCATTGGTGCAGCTTTCTGTAATTGTCCTCGGGTAACCTCTACAAGCTGTGAGAGATATAAAAGCTTAAGATTCAGAAATAAAACTTTGTCAGCCTTCCTTCCAGTGGGTTATCAGAGTGGTGGTCCAGGTCTTGGAACCTAGAATTCCACACAGTTCATCACCTCATCTACCTGTAGACATGGAAGTTATTTGCAAACCTAGAATATTGTAGATTATGTTGGTAGATATGCACGTGTAGATATGTCCTCAACATACTGATTTATCTTTTTTGGAAAGTACTAAAAAGTACATTTTAAGGACCATAGAGATACTCTATTTTTAATTTTTTTGTATAGCTTACATCATGTTACATCATGCACAAAAGTTATGTAATTTGCATCCTCACCAACAGTCTATGAGTTTTCCTTTCTCCTGAGCTTCTCCAGCATGTATTACATCATCTTTCTGATACTGTCCTAACAGGAGTGACATGGTGCAGGAGCCCCGTTCTCCACTCCTGATCTCTGTCAACAATTGCAGAAATGGCTCATTGGGGGGAACTTGCTCCGGCAGTGTTCCCTGGAAAGGCTCAGGCTGCTGAGCCTCTGTTTACCACAAAGGATTTCTTCAGGCAGTCATCATGCAGATTCTTTTAGTAAAGGTTTATTTCTTAAAGGATGAGGATGTGAGAGGGATAGAGAGGTAGATAGGTAGATAGATAGAGGCTGCTAGCAATATATATATATATATATATATATATTTGTCTAAAAATCACTTAACAATAACATGTGAAAAGGGATTAAAGAAATAGAACACCTAGCACTAACATGTGACAAGGGAGCCTCCCAGGGTGATTAATCCATAGATCAAAGCAACTCTAGGGCCAGCAGAGCACCCACCTTGTTTTCCAGAGAACAGGGGTGTAAATGAGCTCTTTTTAGATGCTCATGTTCCTGTCTTGGGCGGGGCCATGAACTGAATATTCCCATCTCTGGATCTAGCAGCACATGGCGTCTCCTTGTGCTTTGGTTTCTTTCTCTGAGTAATAATTCTTTTAATTTTCTAAGATTTTTAAATTTTAAATCTTTTTAAACTTTTATTTATTTTTGTATGTGTATGATGTACTGTTGCATGTAGGTTGTGCCACCCGTGCTGTGCAATGCCGCGGAGGTCAGAAGAGGGTCTCAGTTTCCCCTGGAACTGGAGTTCTCCTGGAATTGGAGTTATGGACGGTTCTTAGCCGCCAGTGGCTTCTTTTAAGAAATGTCTATTCAGATCCTTTGGCAATTATTCTCATATTATTTACTTTTTGCTATTAAGTTGTTTTTAGTTTCTTAAATATTCTGTGGTGGGGGGTGGGGAAGATAGGTTTGGAGACACTGCATTTGTGAGATCAGTCACTGCCTGCCAGGGGCTCTCCCCACTTATGTTCCCAGGCCTGGAACACTGTGACCTCTACCCAGGAGGATGTTGGTGGGAGAGACCTGCCTCTAGCACTCTTGGCTTATAGCCCCTCCCCCCTTATACAGAAAAGTTGAGTTGGCTGCTGGGGAGGGGTTGCTGGATCTCTGGCTCCTCACTTCCTTCAGAAGAACCATAGTCAGGTTCACAATCTCAGGGAGGTTTTTGCTGTCCAAGGCCAGTCTGATCAGAAGAAAGTCCACCTTACAACTACCACTCTGTATTCTCATGTCCTTGTTGATGGCATTGTGCTCGGTAATCCCTGTAGGGCTGTGATGCTGTTTCTGGTCCACTATTGTCCTGATAGAAACAGTTCTAATGGCTTCTTAGCAGTTCCAATCATACTAGCCCTCACTACAAGTCAAGGAATCAGTGTAAGGATTCTTCCAGCTCCTAAGTATACCTGTGCTGATCATTTATGCATTAGGGGCCTGAGAAGTAACCACAGGATGAGTCTGGGCATGGTCTGTGCCCACCAGGACTTGCACATTGTAATACTCTGATCAAATGCCTGATAAAAAGCAATTTAAGGGGGCTGGAGAGATCGCTGCTCTTACAGAGGATTGGTTTGATTTGCAGCACCCACCTTGTTGACAACTGTCAGTAACTCCAGTTCCAGGGGATCTGCTGCCTTCTTCTGATCTCCTTGAGCATTGCACAACATAGGTGTATTTACATACATAGAGGCATTACATTCATACACATAAAATAAAAATAAAATATTTCTTAAAAATCAACTTAAGAAAGCAAAAGGTTTATGTTGTCGTCAAGTTTGAGGAGTCCATTCCATTAAGGTGGGAAAGGCACGGCAACAGAAGCCTGAGTCAGCTGGTCAGTGGCATCCACAGTCAAGAAACACAGAGTAGACAGGAAATGAGTCAGAAACTGAAAACCTGAGCATCCTCCTTGAGCGAACTGCTTCCTCCAGTGAATTTCCACCTCCTAATGGTTCCACAACCTTCCACCAGACAACACTGCTGGGCACTGAGATGCGCCTCCTAACACATGTGCAGCCTCTGGGCACATGGCTCCCATGCGAGCTTGACACCCTGCTGAGTGGTTTTCGCCCAAGCAGGTGTTTTCCTGCCTCTTCGGTTCCCTCCACTGCTTTGCTTTCCGTTGATCTTGTTCTTGTGCCCTCCCCGTCTTGGCCATTGACCATACGCGACCCACTACTTGTTACAAAAATCTGTGAACACAAACTGCAGGAAAAATATTATAAGTCTGATTCATTTTTCCTTATCTGGAATATGAAACTAACATTTAGTTAAACCATAAGGATAATTAGCAATCACTCACTAGGATGAGTCCCAGAGGCGATTGCCTCAGAATTTCACATTTTGCACTTATGATGTTTATCTGAGTCCTGGCCTTGATGATCTGCCCCTGGCACATGAGCAGTGGCCATGCTTCAGGATTGGCTTCTTCATAAGCTAAAGTGCCCTTGTTTTCTAGTCAGTCTTCTATGAAAGCTCTTTAGTCCTTTTCTTACTTGAAAATTCCACAGCTAGTTCTGGAACAAAGATACCATACCTCAGGGATCCTATGAAGTTTGTCCCTTCTGTGTAAGATTCACACTAGTGAGTGAAATATCACCAAATTCTGGAGAATTTGTCTGACTTCATTGTTCATTTCAGTCACCACAGATATGATTTCAAAAAGGACATAGAATTTCCTTACCCAAGTAGGCTGGAAAAAATGGCAGTGAGTGTGAAATTCCAATGAATTATAGTTATTGCAGTGGATGCAGTCTGGGCAGAAAGGTCAGTGTTGCTTGTGCTATCTATTAAACTCAGGGAAATTTTGAATGAGAGAAATAATGTGATTCTCTTGATAAATGGTTAAATTATTATATATTTTCCAACAAATGAAGAGTGAGTCTCAGGAGTTAAATTTAGACAAAATCAGAATATGATTTAAAAGCAGCACAGCCTTCCAATGGGATATTTCCTTGATGGCACTCTAAGAATTTTTAAAATGGAATTTATTTATCTATCTATTTAGTCTCTGAGACGGAGTCTCCCTATGGCTCCAGCTCACCTGGAGCTCACTCTGTAGACCAGGTTGGCCTTGAACTCACAGCGATCTGTCTGCCTCTGCCTCCCGAGTGCTGGCATTAAAGGTGTGTACCACCATGCTTGGTGCTAATTATTTTCTTTCTTTCTTTCTTTCTTTCTTTCTTTCTTTCTTTCTTTCTTTCTTTCTTTTGTATTTTTGAGACAGAGTTAGTTTCCCTTTATTCCCAGCTGGTCTGGAACTCACTATGTAGACCAGGTTGGCTTAAACTCACAGAGATCCATCTGCCTCTGCCTCCCATGCTGGGATTAAAAGTGTAGGCCAGCATGCCTAGCTATTTATTTTCTTAAAAGGAGGAAAAATTTGGACATGGAGGTTCATGGGCATAAATACCAGCACTGGGGAAAATGAGGTCCATTTACTATTGTTTCCACAGTCTATTCCCTTCTGTTGTTGAGTGGAATGTAGTAATAGGGATACATTCCCCTATTAAACAGCACCTACTTTATTACCATTTGAGGCTGTCAAAATAAAGCATCACTGAATATTCATGCTCTGGAATTTTTAGTTTCCTGGCACAAATGTATAGGTGTTCTAGTATAGTTCTCTATTGCTGTGATAAAAACACTGACCAAAACCAACTTGAGGAGAAAGTGTTTATTTGGTTTATAAGTACAGAATGTCATCAAGGGAAGTGAGGTTAGGAACTTAGGGCAGGATCCTGAAGTATAGAATATACTTGGAGGAATTCTGCTAACTGGTTTTGCTCACCTGGCCTCTGCTCAGCCTGCTTTTTTAAATGCTTTTATTGATGTTTTGTGTATCTCAGACATCATTTTTTTATTCAGTTTAGGCATATTCTCTTTTCGCTTCGCCCTATCCAACCACAGATCATGCATTCTGCCATAACTGTCCTGCATCTTTCTCTCAGTATTTCTTTTTAATGCTTAGGAATTCGCATTTTCCTCCATTAATTTTATATTACTCTAAAATATGGATACATACTCTCCACCCATATACAGTAATTACAGAGTCTGAAAGTAAGTGGTGGGTTGACTCTAGAGTCTGTTGACGTATTTACATTATAACAACATAGTTGCTTTCAGATAAACAGAGATATAAGAATAATGTTGTTCAGCTTGCCTTTCATCTGGGGGATTTGGTGTAAGCATGCACAAATGAGGGAAATCATTCACAGTTTGTTTTTCTGGGACTGTATTACTTCACTTAACATAATGGCTTCGAGCTCCATCCATTTACCTGCAAAGTTCATAATGTCATCTTTCTTTACCGCTGAATAGTACTCCATTGTGTAGATGTACCACACTTTTGTCATCTACTCATCTGCTTAGGGGCATTTGTGTTGGTTCCAGCTCTTTATTATTGTGAAGAGTGCTGCAATAAACGTGGATGTGCATGTATCTTTGCAGTAGTCTTTTGGGTATATACCCAGGAGTGAGTGGTATGACTGGGTCAGGTAGTAGGCTCATTTTAAGTCTTTTAAGGGTTCTCCACACTGCTTTCCATAATGGTTGTACAAGTTTACATTCCCACCCGCAGTGGATGATTGTTCCCCTTTCCCCACAACCTCTCCAGCATTTGGTGTCTTTTGTTTTCTTGATCTTAGAAACCAGGAAGGCTGCCCCTTATCGCCACACCTCTTCAACATAGTGCTTGAAACATTTGCTAGGGCAATAAGAAAAGAGAAGTAAATTAAATGAGTACTAATCTGAAAAGAAGAAGTTAAGCTATCCCTTTATGCAATTACCTAAGGGATGGTAAAAACTCCACCAGAAAACTTCTAGAAATGATTAAGAATTTCAGTAAAGTGGCAGGCCACAAAATTGACTTAGAAAAATCAGTAGTCTTTCTTTACACCAACAATAAACAAGTGGAGATGGACTATAAGAAGACCTTCCCACTCATGATAGCCTCAAAAAATAAGATACTTGGGAATAAAACTACCCAAAGATACCAAAGACCTCTACAACAAAAAATTTAACCCCTGAAGAAGGAGAATTGAAAATGACATCAAAAGATGGAAAGACCTCCCATGATCATGGATTGGGAAATTTAATAATAGTAAAAAATGTCCGTTTTACCCAAATTGGTATACAGATTCAATGCAATCCCAATCAAAATTCCCATGAGCTTCTTCACAGACTTGGGAAAAAAATCCTTAAATTCATATGGAAAAACAAAAGACCCCAAATAGCTAAAGCAACTGTGAGTGAAAAATGCAATACAGAGAGGATTGCTCTACCAGACTTCAAGCTATATTGCAGGGCCATAGTCATAAAGACGGCCTGATACTGGCACAAAAACAGACCCGTTGACCAATGGAACAAAATTGAAGATCCAAACTTGAGCTCATACAATTTCAGCCACCTCATATTTGACAAAGAGGCAAAAAAAAAAAAAACTTCAGTGAAGGAAGGATAGCATCTTCAGCAAATGGTGCTGGCAAAATTGGATCACCATTTATAGAATAAAATTAAACCCCTACCTCTCACCCTATACAAAAATCAACTCCAAGTGGATCAAAGATCTCAACATGAAACCTGAAGCCCTGAAGGTGACAGAAGAAAAAGTTGGCAACAATCTCCAAGACATAGGCAGTAGGAAAAGACTTTCTAAATTGGACTGCAGGTGCACAGGATATAAGGTCAGTAGTCCACAAATGAGACCTCATCAAACTAAAAACCTTCTGTATAGTGAAAGACACAATCCAGGAAGTGAAGAGAACATCCACAGAGTGGGAGGAAATCTTCATCTGTGATACATCTGATAGAGCATTAATGTCAAGAATATTTAAACCACTCAAAAAACAAAGAAGTAAGAAAACAAATGACTTACTCTAAAGATGGACTAAGGAGTGGAACAGAGACTTCACCAGTGAGGAATTAAAGACGGCTGAGAAGCATCTTAAAAATTGTTCAACATCATTAATAATTAAGGAAATGTAAATTAAAACGACTCTTCTATATCATCTTAGCCTTCTTTTTTATGCAACACAAGACCACTTGCCCAGAGGTGGCACTTTCCACACTGGGATGAGCTTTACACATCACTCAACAATCAGCAAAATGCCCCACAGACATGGCCACAGGCCAATCCAATGGAGACAGTTCTCTAATGGAGGTTCCCCCTAACCAGGTATGTCAATTTGATAATGGATGCTGTCCAGCACTGTAGTGATGCAATG